>JAYKKI010000046.1:10712500-11180000 GCA_039881145.1 Druceiella hillmani | reverse complement strand
ATTGCACCGGTCAGAATTAACTGTTAAATTGAAAAGAAAAGTTAGGAATCTTGCTAAAATTTATTCAGAAAAAAAATTCAAAATGAACTTTCACACCGCTTCCAAATTTTAAAGAATATTGAGCAAATTTGTTTCCAGAAAATAAAATTTGATCCAATGTAAATTGAACTTTCTTAGTTATTATTCTGTACTATAAACTATTTTTATGCATATGGTAATACCTTCATGATTGTTATGATAGCTATTTTTAACGTAAGCTATAGTTACGTTATTTTCTTCAGTCAATATAACAATATATTTGACTGAAAAAACTACAATATAAATTACTATAAACTATATCCGTTTACGTAGATAACCTATACTCTTATTGTTAAAAACGATATCCATTATAGTTCTGTTTGTGGGAGTCCCAGGTTACATCAATAATCATTTCTGTAACCGTAAAAACCATATTCATTAAAACTTTATTTCTTTTAGACTGGTTTTTTCAAATCATTTTTGAAATCGCTATAAAAATATTCATTCTGTTGCAAGTGACTTTTGATTATGCTAAGAAACATTTCTGTAAATTTTATGAGTATTTTCATTAAAATTATATTTCTGGTAGTCTTTTTTTGCATTAATAATTAATTATTTCTGCAAGCCTAAAATTTTTGAGATAAGTAGTTAAAATTAACACAGTTTTTGGAAATTTAATATTAATATCTCTTAATATAATTGGTCTTGATCCTAACCATAGGTCAATTATAGTATCATTATATATACCAATTATAATATCAGTTATATAGATCGTAATGTAAATATTATACATATCCATTTAAATATATATCGCCTGATTTACGAACAACTAATAAATACATAAACTATTCGTTCTCTAATTTCAGAAAAATAGTCGGCAATTGCATAATTAATTTTTTTATGATTTTTTTGGTTGTAAATATGATTTTGAATAATAAGATCCTAATAAATTTCCTACAAGTAAAGCTCGAAAACCGTATGATTATTTTTTTTCAAATTTTTCTAGTTCAAAATATTTATAGAATTACGAAAAGAGGCAACGAGTTATATGAAAAAATGGTAAAAATTACCATAAGATGCATTAAGAAACATGTTTACTCCCAGACTTGAATTCCCTACCATGAAATTCCACTACCATGAAATATAAAATCATACTTTTTCCAGTAAATGTTTGATCAATTCGTAGTTTTTTTTTCACAGCTATAACTATATATATATATATATATATATATATATATATATATATATATATATATATAACTCTATAACTATAACTATAACTCGCATCTCCAAATTGTTAGTTATAGTTCACAACTATAACTAACAATTTGGAGATGCGAGTAACGATATGTTTTTTTGTGAATACTTTCAACTTAAATTATGTTAGATTAAATTTGTTTAAATATCCGTGAAAAATTAACACTTCAGTGATATTATGAAGGTTCCATTTTTTTATTCTGAAACACAGAATCCTAAAAGGTCAGAATAAATGAAAACCTTTTATATTTTTGAGTCGTTTAAAAATTTTAATAAATTTCTTTAAAATTTAAAATATAGAGTCACTGTCACCATTGACGATTTTAAAATGTAAAAAATGATAAATTCATTTTGAATTGAAAATTATTCATAACACGAATCACCACTTGTATAACAATGTATAATTTCATTTCTTACTCGGAACACGGCGGCATTAGCGAGTGACATTTACAAATTGGAACACGTATATTACGTCAACGCATGAAAAGAGCGTTATAGCTATATAGCTGTAAAAGCATTGAAAGAACTCTTCGCTGCCGAAAGGAAACGAATCCTGCTATGAATGCAATGCGAATAATTTAGTAAAAAAGCCTTTTACCAAACCGCGCTCTGCTCGCGAACACTCAGACGCAAGATTGATTTGCTTGGAGATGTACGATTTGAAGTAGCCTATATCGAATTGGCAATATTTTACTGTCGAAGTAATGAGGACTGGTGAATGCGGGAATGCGATTTTTTTTAATAAATGTAAGTATTGCGTTAACGCATCATCGAGAAGAGAAAGAATATCAGAGGGACATATTTTTAATATTTGCTCTGACATTTAAATTATTTCGAGTTAAATCGATGATGTTATGTCAAATAGATTTGTTATACTATTTTAAAATTATTAATAAATGTGGTTCCAGCTAGCGAGTACAAAATATTGTGTTAGTAGAAAGTTTTAATTATAGTATAATATTAGAAACTCTTCTGCATGGCAGACATCAGTATTGTCTGTATATAAGCCATTCCCAACGTACATTCCCAATATACAGCATGGATTTCTTCCATGTAAAAACTTTGGATTTCCTAGCTTATACACTTTCTGCTACTGATTCAAGTGTTCCAATACATGCACATGACTGCAATTTAGCTCTATTGCCAGGAAACGTAAGATAAGGTAGCGATCTTTCAATTAATTTTTTTGAAAGATCTATGTTAACTTCCACAGGTCGTCCGCTACTGGAAAAATCTTTTAAATCACAATTCCCATTTCTGAACATCTGAAATAAACGTCTTGCAGTTGTAACAGAGACCGCGTCTTGGCCTTCTTCATTACGTATATTTTGAGCAGCTGCAGCTGCTGAGTGATCTAAATAAAACTCTTACATAAAATACTGACGTATATGTTCTCTTATTACTTCCATATTCTCATAAATACTAAAGCGGTCCATAGCAGTGGATATACGTTTATATAGTTTGCCCTACTTTATACTGATGCACTCTAGATAGTTCTGTCACTTTCAGGAAAAAAATGTGAACTCTACAAAACGCTCATTACTCTTCTAATTAAAAGTATCAAATTTAAAAAACAATTAGTTGTGATTTATATTGATACACAATGGTACCTTATCTCTAATACTAATGGTACAATTTGAAATAAATGAAAAATAAAAGTTGCATAAAATTTCATTCAAATGTTATTTACACATATTTCGGAATAAAAGTATTTTTCTCCGGCTTTTGATGTATTTTAATACAGGAATTCATTTTGATAGATATTTCCATAAAATAGAAGATTTACAACAGACATATAGATAGATAGCTAAGTAAAGTTTCGAGAACTTATTAGACTTTTGAGAAGTACTTTTAAGTGCTAATGATATGTCTGTATAATATAATTTCATTGCTTATAACAGCTCAGTTAATCAATTTAAACCCACAGCAACCACATTTTGGTGATGAACCCAACGCCCGCATTTGAAAGTATTTTCACTTAAGGTAACTTAATTTTTTTAACCAGTTTCTTCTTATTCTCCTCAAAACAAACTTTGGTTCAATTTAAGGGTAATTAGGTAGATAGTTAGAAAATAGTGTAACAACCAAGATCTTTTAATCTTTATCTAGATCTTGTACTTTATGGCTTCTTTTCTTACCAAAAATGATTTGAGACTTGTTCGTCTTAACACAAATTAAACACAAATTTTCGATACCTTGATATTGCAAGTTGTTAATAATTTTGATACGATTTTATTGGCTTCACTTGTATTTAATAATGTATATATAAAAAAATAGCAAGTCTATTTTCACCCAATTCTAATTGTCACAGCTGATACGATGGTATAAAAGTAACGTAGTCCTGGGAACTTTTCAATGGCTAACAGTAAATCCATCGATGTTTGGTCCATTTGACTTGCTTCAGCATATCCTTTAGTTACAAAAGTGTTTTTCAGTATTTTTTAAAAAATTCTTGCTTACTAATATGATAGACCTTGCTTGAACCATTAGTAATCTCAGAATTAGATTTCATCTAAATTTGTTACATGTACATGAGTACTAATTTATCCAAACTATTTTACGGCTTCTTCGAAGGTATTTTTTCTGGTACGACGCTTATCCTTCAAACAAAGATCCTCATTCTGACGACATTTGAATATAATTGAAATGTTGAAACAATAAATGTTGTTAAATCACAAGTAATTAGTATAATAAATCTCAAACTCCTATGGGCAAATTTAAAAATACTTATAATCTTATCCTAAATCGTCAGGATGACGTCTATAACAACAATCAAATTTCGTACTAATGTCAGCATCAGATCAAAGCTATTTTGTACGAACATGCACTAACAATTATATCATATATGTGTAATTATGTATAAAATCACATCACACACGCTAACATTAAAATTTAGGTAGCTTGAAATTATAATCGCGAGTAATTGCATTACGTATAATTATGTAATATGGGCTGCTCCGTCAATGACTTTCTAATATTTATATCCCCATATATAATCACAAATAATTATTTATTTGTGATTATATGTGGGGAGTAAATATTAACAAAATTAAGGAAAATTTGTTTGCTTGTTTGACTATTTTTTTGTTCAAAATACAAAAATTACTACATCAAATTCAGTAAAATATTTCTTTGACATTTGGTTTAGATCTTGTGTTTATATTGCAAACTGGATTTAAAATATACTATTTCGATTTAAGTTTGACCTCCCTCATAGCATTAATAAAAAGTACTTATATACAGGTGATGTCTCATTATCACTTTCTATTCGATTTCGGTGAGATTTCGGTGATAGATAAATGAATAAGTAATAACATCCCTTTATATTAACTGGAGAGTTTTTTCAATAAAAGTTGGATCAGTTAATAATTCAAAAGTTTACGGACGAGCACCTAAAATGGATTTCCCACGACATCGTTTCACTCGCTACCGACGGACTAACCAAATCAAATGATTAGATGGTGCAGTTTTAACAAAATAAAAAGCCCAGTAGATCCGAAAAAAGTTGGTCAGCCACTCCATTAGCCATTCAACTATGTATTTTATTGAAAGAAGTGAAGGCCGCTGCATTTCTCGCTGCCAGCGCTCCTCCCACTACCATTTTCATATATCACTATCTTAATGGGTTCGTAAATAAAAGGAGGCAGGGAGCGCCATTATGCGGGACTAACTCTCAACCTCATGAATATCTTATTAGGTTTTGTGAGCGCGCGAATGGCCGAACACCTTTTTTATTTCGAACCAATGGAGCGCCCTAAGTAAATAGGAAACGGTTTAATTAATATGGTAGCGGTTTTTTATCGAGTTCTAGTATTCCAATGTTTTCTGATTATATATTTTTGCTTATTCCACCATCCCTTTTTTACATATTTAAGCCATGTTTTTTTATAAATCCTGATTATAAAAACTTGTTTTGCGCAAATTAAAATCGACAAGAATTGGAATCGTACCATGTCCAGTGTATTATGTGATAGTTTATTTTAAACTTCACTCGTTTACGATGTGTGAAATTGTGTATGTATTTCCTTAAATAAGCTCTATAAACTTAATATGTTAACATCCATTTATAAGTCCAATTCGATTGATAAACCATCCGAAAATACTTTGAGCAATTGGGTATATAAAATGACCATAAATAATTTTACTTGGAATAGTACTTTTACACAATATGTTAGATTTATAATATGTTATGAATAACTATTAGCTAGAAACTTTATGTGTCATTATAGGAAGAAATGTACTCTTGTGGACACGCGTCTTCTATTGCTATTAAATTCCTATGCTCATGAATTTAATTCTAATCCTTCTATTGCAGTTAAAATTCACTCTTTCACAGCACAAAATAACATGATCTTCTAATCGCGGTGGCATCGAAAGCTAAGAAAATGCCATTATAGCAATATGTCACCACTATCTGTTATAAAAATTATGTTTAAATATCCACGGTAATTGGATATATTTTAAGTCATAAGACAAAAAATAACAGTACGGAATCTTGAAAAATAAAGTAATGAAATGGATTTGTAAAAGAATAATTAAAAGAATCTAAAATTTAAAACAAAAAAATCACACGAGTGACATTTATTTCATTTAATGCTGAAAATGGTTGAGAATACATAAATAACAAGGAGGTGGAAACAACGATGATGCACAAAGACATCCGACGACGAACGATACATCGAAAAACGACTTTAAAATCGACGCCAAGTGTTGAAATATAGACGCGCCCAAATGAGCGATATTTAGTTTATTTAATGCTGAAAATGGTTGAGAAGACATAAATAACAAGAAGGATATGGAAACAATAAAGATGCACAAAGACATCCGACCATAAACGGTATATCGCAAAACGACTTTAAAGTCGACGCCAGGTATAGAAAGGTCGTGCACAAATGAGCGACAATTTTTTCGTAGTAATTTCAATCTTCAATAATCGGGCTATAAGTAGAGAAAGGCCGCTTGCTTCTGTTATTTTACATTTCAGGACGGAATTACTGTGGACGCGAACTGTGCACGTACTAAACGAAACCACAAATTTCGACTTTACGATTCGACATGTGTCCACAAACGAAATCATACTAATTATCCAATTCAAAGAAATAAAGTTACAGACTTATCTTATTGCGACCATACCTTAAGGTTATTTTCTATTTGGAAATATCTCTCTTAAAATTCCATGAATAAAGACAAATTAGTTAAAATATACGATTCGTTTGTAATAGATTCACGCTTTAACACAGCTGAAAGTGATTAAGATTTGTAAAATATTCTTGAATTGAAAAGTGGCGATGAAAACTCAGGAAAATAAACGTTAGTGTTGAATATTCAACATTTTTTTAAAAGAAACCGTTTTATTTCGTCTGCAAACTTTTATATTTCACATATACATTTGAAGAATATTTCAGGATTAACTGAAATTATTACTTAAATTTCCCAACTTTTAAAACTTTGGTGTAAAAATGTCTAAAATATTTTATCGAAAAATTTCTAAATTTATGCTGAAAAACTTTACATCCAGATTCGAACGACGTAAGCGTTTTACGAATTAGTCGAGAATCCTTTATCGCAAAAGTTTAAATGAATATGCAATGTTTAATTTGAAGGTGGGATTGCGGCAGCCGCCGCTTTTGGTAATTTTACTTGACTTAAATTACGTAGGTTTTCCGCATGCAACACTGGATAGTCGGGAAGAACTATGCAGCAAAGTCGGTTTTAAGGTATTCATTATCTGTGCTAACGTACACCTCGCCTATTTAAATTCAGGGCAAATTGTACACTCAGGGAAAATTATATATCTCTACTAATATTAGCCTTAAATGCTTAAACGGAAATGAATCAAATTGAATAATAAACGTACCGGTAAAACAATATTATATCTATTTTATTTAATTTTATTTGCTATTTAAATTCACGCTTTTTACAATTTTTCCTGGCCAAGCTAATTGGTATCAGACCAAGAACAGACCCAATCTCAAACGCATTTATAGACTTCTTCATAATCAGTATCTAGACAGTTTTTGTTCAACACTAATATCACGTGTACAATATTCTTATATTTATAAGTTTCTCTCTTCACCATTGATAGTTGTTATAATACATTTAATGTTACAATAAATCTTACTCAAATTTCATATTAAAAATTTAATTGTTTTATGTAGCAATATATAGGCTACTGAAGCTACAGAATTTAAGAAGAAAAATTATATAATTAAAAGGTTTTATCCAATAATATTGAAAAGAAACATCGACAGAACATAAATAAAGATCTGGAAAAAAATCTCTTGTTATGTGCATACTTTCTACAGAATTATGTTTTTAAGGTTCTAAACTTTAATAGGAAACAAAGGAACCTTTGTAGGATTATTCGGTGTATCTATAGGTCCATTAATAATATTCGTTTTCGGTTTGGCGTAAAAAAATTTTATTTAGCCCAATTATAAGGAAATTGGAAAGAAGAATTGGAAAGAAAAAATTGGAAAGAAAAATTTTTGTTCCAAAAAGTTTTTCTTTCAGCTGCATAGAACACCAGTAATGAGAACAACTAATAAGGATTTCAAAACTATTTGTTTTTATTTTAAAATCAAATTATTCCTATGATATCATTTTTAATGTGCTCAAAAACCTAATTTATCGGTTCTGAAACTGCTAAATTCAAGATTATAAAAATACTAAATTATTTTAAATTTTCCCAAGGTGTACCGGAAGACTATGACAACCATTTTAAATAGTCCAGAGAAATTTGAAATAGTTTTGTACATTTAAGAAGGAAATAGTGTAATTTATTTGTAGGTTATAAATAATTTTATAATTTACAAACAGTTTAATAAAAACGTCACCCTTGAATATTTAAACTGCGTACGGAATATACGTAACGAATATTTAAATGCGAACTCTACTTAAATTTCGTAGGTTTTTTCTCTTTCAAACGTAAACCATTTTGATCATAAAAATACAGTAAACAAACCAGGCCGAAGAGCAGTTAGGCAAATTAAGTGTTTCTCGAAGTAATGCAATGTATAAATATAAAAGACGTTGATTATTTCAAAAGGCTTATTTAAATCTTTAAGTACATTCAACTTAAGGACTATAAATGAAGATATTAAAGGTTTCAAAATCACGTTACCCTTGGAGTGATAACATCGAAAAGCCTAAAGTTTTTGTTTCCCGTGTTTCCACAGTAATATCTCTAAGCTTTTTCGCGGGTTTTGCAATCGATCGAGCGGTAATAAAGGTAGAAGGATCCGTTATCCTATCCTTCTACCTTTATAACCTTTGGGTTTTAATGATATTTCACTCTTTTACTTATTTTAGCGCCAACGCATCAAATGGTGACGCGAATCAAGATGAAAGCAACAGTGCTTTGAGTTTGCATTTTGACTATTCCTTAAAAGGTAAACAGTCTTTTTGTGAACCTAGAAAATGTAAATATGACTAAGATATTTTTCAATAACTTATCGCCAGAGTTATACTTACTCTGCTTACTTACCATAAGTTTAATTGTGTGAAATCATTTAGGTATGATATGAGGGCTGTGATATTCAGGTATAATATGATATGATGTGTGATATGAGAGGTCGTTGCTTCAATAAGCAAAGAAAACGAAACGTAGCAGTCTTCTCTTGTCTGTCAATTAACAGAGGGTTTAAAGTAAGAAATGTTTTTCTTTCTATTTTAGTTATATATATATATATATTTAATGAGTCATTAATTTAAGCAATAAACAGTATTTTTTATAACATAGAATGATATACATCATAGGAAACCTCCAAAAATACTTACACTTAATATATCTTTAATACCATTATTTTAATTTTTTCCTATAATTAAATTTTCGACATATTTACAGTAGGTAAATAACCTTTCTTTCAGAAAAAATGGATAAAAATAGATAAATCTACAATAAATAAGAAACTATACATTTCATTGTTGATCTTTCAGCAATTTGTAATTTTTAAATAGGAATTTGAATTATTGCAAAGTGTTTAGTATATTTAACATAATATATATAAACGTCAGTAAATATCGTGCTTCGGCCTCAGTGCCTCCATTTCGTAGCGTCACCCTAGACAATTCCAACAAATAGAGCCTTTGCCGACTACTTTTCTGACGAGTTACATCCTCCTAACAATTAATAAATGCAATGCATTGCATTTGACATCCCTTCTTTGCGCGGTTCGTTTTGTGTATTTCGTTATTCAAATTTGGTCATTTACTTAAGCAGAATCACAAATATTGAAATAACGTGCTCCAGAAGAAATGATTTACATGAGAAGATAAGGTTGCACTTGTATTTTGAGAGTTCTGGTGGTGAATTATTCGATTATGTTTTAATCAAAATTATCTTTAACAATTATGTTTAGGCAATTATTCCATTATTTATTATTATCGTTTGTAGATTAATTAATGAACGACTGTTGTTTCTTTTTTTGAGTACACATGAGAGCAAATTAATATTTCAAGATGCATATTTGTAATACTATAAATATTTCACTCTTGATGGTAGACCAATGGTTTTAATATAATACTGCAAGTCTTTCAAAATCTTTTTCAAAATCCAAATACTTGAGACAAAGTAAGAAATTGAAATTTAACTGTCTAAATATTGTGGAATGTTATGTTAATTTGTGTTGCTTTAAACATATTAATTTAATTTGATGAAAAAATCTCTTGAAACAGGTAATTTCTCTCATTATAAATAATTGCCATAAATTTACATGGAGCATAAATTAGAATTCGCTTGTTGTGAAAAGCTGCAATAGTTTATAAATTTAAAAAACAATACTTTAAAACTACTGGTATTTTAATATTGACTTGAAGGAAAACCAAAACTAAAAGCGATGTAGAAAGAAAAGACATTTCCGGGAAAAAAAAGAAAATCTAATCTAAAAAAAAGTTATTTTCCCGTTCGACGGAAAATTCTTTTAAATATACCAATTGTTTTATAATTTCCATAAAAAACTGAGTACTTAAATATTTTCGTTTTCCTAACTTTAATACCTGTGTAAAATATGACACAGTTCATATATTACGGCCCTCCTGAGCTATAAATTAGATCGAATGGCAGGTAAGTTATTGCATCTAGTTTTAACTACGAAATTAATTTCAAGACATATTTGGGCAAAATTTTGCAGAATGATTCATATTCTCGCCGACTAGTTGGATCTTTTTTAAAATTCAGTAGGTATTGTTGTGGTACGGAACAAAATTTTTATTTCTTGTTTTTATAGCTTTGTTTAATCAAACGTTTTTCAAGTCTGCAGACAGAAATGGTAGGCAGGCAGGCAATCCGAAAACAAGGAATACCGATTTTATAGAAAGCTTTGTTTAACCAACTATGGTGGTTAGATGTGGTACAGCAATTAGCAAGTATTCTTAGACATGTGTAAAAGTATGACAAGGGTACGTGACAAAGAAGATTCCTAATAATTATATTTAGAACTAATACACATACTGTCTTCCTATAAAAATTCATTAGAAAATGCGCTGAATATTTTACATGGAAGCATAAACAAGATATTTTTTAATTGTTGCGGCAAGAATTTTTTCGAAATTCTTCCAAAAATATAAATTTTTAAAATAATTTATAACCTTTCTTGGTTTGATATTTCCTTTCCTCTTTTTTATATTTATTTATAACGGAGAAATAATTTATTTATCAAAGACAATTTTTTTCATTTTCAATAACTTTTCCTTTTTTTATTATTATTTAACTAAATTAATATTATATAATAAATAATATTCAATTTACGTTTCTGCGAAATAATACTCATATGCTCAATATTCAAAACCGAATAATCTCTAATTCTTCATGCTTTATTCTGGGATTGCTTAATTCTGAATGCTTAATTCTGGTATTAGCGTTGAAGTAGTGTCTCTCTGGAACTAGATGGGATACAAAAAAACGCTCTGGCCAAATGAGCCATTTCGTATATATCGAAGTTATGTGAATTACATATGCTTTTCGACTTCAAAAATGAAGGTGGTTCTATAATCGAATGTCATTTTTTTGTATGTTTTGACACATATTTTGTTATTTATCCAACCATGTGAATTATTGCGCTTTTATTTGGAAGGGTATTCTCCCCCCCCACCTCCCTTGCGTAATCGCACTTAAATTTATCTAAAAAAAAATTGTCTGAATTTAAAGGTACACTAAAGATCTAGAGATAGTGAAGTTAAAGGTACCTATAGGTACGGTGGAGAACGCAGATACTGTGATCGAGTTTGAACGTATATCATTCCACTGGTCAAAAGTGGTTTTGGTGCCAAAAGGCTGTAATTTTTTTTTAACTTAGAACCCTATTCCAATTACATTAATAGCATATTGATTTTTTACATGTAGTTTTCTAGATTCTTACTGGTATAAAAAAAATAAATTTACATCTAAAACAGCATTCATTACATTATTACGTACATAAAAACTTTCTTTCGCGACTTTCGTGAATGAGGCGATAATCACGTTGCATCTCCCAGCATAAGTCAGCCATCATAAACAGATCCCAGCGGCTACGGTACCTCTCTTTCATAGTTTTTAGGTTCTGCTGAAACCGCTCCCCTTGTTCTTCGCTATGGGATCAAAGATTTTCTGCGAATTGGTAAAGAGTACTATGGAGGTAGTGGACTTTGATGGATATATTACATCCTAAGTTTTTAAAATTTTAAAGCATGTTGTTTACTATTTCGGAGTAATTATTTGACTAGTCATTTCCGAGAAAGTTTTTAGTAACTTCAACAAACGAAGTACACGCAGGTCGTTCCAAATTGTTCATTAAACTTATAAAATCAGTATCTTTCATTAATATTCTTATTTATGGGCCATTTAAAATTCCCGCTTTTACCTTTTCTATTCTCAAACTAGTAATTCTTTTCATTAGATAAAAAAAACATTGCCCTTAACAAATAATTTCATATGACCTAACTTTATATGCAATATAATTTTATCTATTGAAACCAAAGGTGAATTTATAACATTCTGCTTTTCCACCTCTATCGTATCACGTACGGGCCCATCTCTTTTTTCCCAGTGTTGATGCTTGGCACGACTATCCCACAGAAAATAAAATCATAGGTATTTGCTTTACTATCTTAAGAAGTTAACCATTTTTAGATCAATACGAATACTCCATTGTTGTTTGTTATGTGTGATTTTGTCTAGTACAAGTGAAATATTTTGATATTCTTCCTTTAATTTTGTTGAATGAGCAATAGGAACTGAACCATATTTGATGCTATTGTATAAAAGGACACACTTAAGGCTTCGTTTAGAGCTGTCTGTAAAGAGTCGCCATTCATTTGACTGATATTTTGAAAGACCCAGAAAAAGGCCTTGCACATCCGAACAAAAAACAATATTATTATCCAAATAAAAAAATGGTAATAAATCCTGCTCTCTTGTTCGATAGAACGTCAGTTTTTTCCTGATGCCAACAAGTTTTTCTTTCTTTTTATCTAAAAGCCATCACTTCTGCAGATTCTTTGGGTAGTTCAAGATTCCTTATTAAATCATTTCATTTTTCTTGGGTGAAAGGTTTTGGCTCCTTAGACGATATTCCCTCGAAATCACTGTCGCTAGCCACTTTACTACAGGTCTCTTTCAAATGATGGTTCACGGATAAAACAAAATTTTGGAACCGGTACTTTCTCTGAATGTGGAACAGGTCTTCTAGCCGGTTCTAAGTCTGGACAAATCATTTTTTTGTTAATATTAACACAGCAGATGTAGCTGTCATCGTAGTGGTTTTTTCGTTCATTCATCGAGTTTGAACTCATTTACTGGTTTTTTAGTTACCTCCATTGCATAGGCACTCCGAACCTCATAGGGCATTCCCCCTTAATAGTATCCCGTATCTACAATCATAGCTCTTCCACGCAAAAGGGTTAACTACTGTCCCTACACAATGAGTCATTTAATAACTCCATTTTTTCGAGAACACGCTTGGCGAACGCTCCAAATAACTCAAGGATCGGTCCATTTATAACCAAGCATCTGTGTCTAATGATACAACGTTCTAAGACTCCGCGTGATTCTACTTCGATATTGGGACGCATGCTAGCTGCTTTGCTTTGATATATATATATATATATATATATATATATATATATATATATATATATATATATAAATAGAAAAAAAGTTGAACCTTCTAATAAAATAGAAAAATCTACGGCCAAGCAACGAAAATAGATTTTCCACATCTTTTTACATTAAGTCACCTCAACAAACGAACAAGCCCGAGAGGCCCGAAAAGTTGGCCGGCCACTCCATTACCTGTACAATGTACTATGTATTTTCAATTGAAATTTGGGAAGGAAGCGCCAATACTACTATTTAGCGCAGCCAGCGCTCCCCCGATGCCCGCTTACATAGATCACCATCTTCATGCGTTTATAAATAAAGGAAGCAAAGAGCGCTATTACACGGGGCTACCTTGGAACAGCATGTATATCTTATAAGGCTTTGTGAGCGCGTGAATGACCGAAGACTCCTTTTGTATTTAACGTTATTAGGATTCCGTAGATAAATGGAAAAATATTTAATTAATATAATGACTGTTTTTATAGAGTACATTGTTCCAGTCCTTTCTCATTATATGGTTATGGTCAAAATTATAATCTAAATGTTTTTTTTAATGGTGTTGCCGTTTGCCGTTTCTGGGATAAACATTTAACTACTTTGCTTGGATTAAAGTCGGCAAGAGGTTCAAGGATTCAATTAAAAATTTGTAACTATTTAACAATTTGGGATTGTGTTTCATTTTAGTATTGCCTCCTTTTAGTAAACCTTGAGCCTCACCCATGTGAGCTGATCCGTAAAAAAATATTTTTAACTTCCATATTGATAATTTATAACAAACTTTTGATGTTTCTCCATATTGTTAATGCTCGACAGGTTCCGTTGTCGATGTAGCGGGTTCACATTTTTTTCTCAAGTATTACACAATTTTATTGTGACAGAATGACTCAAGCGTCCCTGCAGGACAATCATCTTACAATTTATTAAATGGATTTTATCATTTGTAGATCACTTGAGCCTTGTCTGATATAAAAATGATTACAGTCTCTCATACCAAAGAAAAGCAATTATTCGTATAATTTAAAAGAACTTAGAATTTCGAAAAGAATAACCGTATTCATTCGCTAGATCACACTGTTCTGTTTGCATAGCTCTACTTTCATTTAACCCATGAAAGAACTATGGCTCTTTTTTCATCACCTTATTTATATTAATACATTTGTATTTCTAAGTGGTCCTATACATTTAGTGTAATATATGAGTTTATTGCAAAATTCACCCCTTTACGATGTGTTCAATTGTGAACGTAGTGTTATTAATAATAAAACCTATGTGTAATTCAAAAAGTTATCTACTTAAGTTTAATTAATATAAAGGTTAGTTTTATTTATTAATTTAAGCAATCGTTAAATATGAGAACCTCTGCGAGGTTAAACGCAATACAGTAATTAAAATGGCCAAAAACGCTTTCCTCTTCTAACAGTATTAATAAAGTAAATTGCAATTTTAATTTGTTATAAATAACTATAATATAAAATAGTCATACACGTAATAAAATGCATGTATGAGTCTTTTATATGATGGTCATTTATAATAAACGATACGTGTATCTTATTACAGTTCAAATTTAACTCTTCGATGTCCTATAATAATTAACAAGTCGTCTCGGTTACATGAAACCGTGGCGAATATACATCGGTTGTACTATGCCACTCATATCTGTTATTAAAAAAATGTGTTAGAAAACGTACACCAGAATTAAACTTGACTACATTTTTTATGCATTTTACAAAAAAAATATACTTCGAAACGTAGTGTGACAAGACGAAAAATAAAATTACAGAAATAAAATAATGTAGTCGAATTATGGAATCTTTATTAAAAAATCCGAAATTCAAAATTATATTGTCGCACAAATGACGCATATCTTTCGGTATATCGCGCCGTGATATCGCAATGAGTGCACATGCAGAGTAAACCTTTAACTTTATTAACGTATGTCGATAAACGTGATTATACCTCAAAAATAATTGTCCGATTCAATATACTACTTACGATCGAAGTTATCGTAAAAATAACTACGGTAGTGCCCAACACTACAATTCCTGTTGTTTTCATGCTGAGACACGACATGAGACGTTTCATTTCGAAATCTTGGAATATATAAATTAAATGTATCACGTGAGTTATGATACGTAAATGGACAAATAAATAAAGTAAAAAAATGTTCCAAAAATAATGGCTATGTATTATACTAGAAGTATTCATATGCATGGCTCTAGCAATGATTTTACTTTGATCGCCTTTGACGTAGTTTAATGTTTCGACTTTGTTTAATGCTCTCAAAATTCTGTGACTAAAGGCAAATGAGATAAAATATGCAAATCATTCTTAGCAATTCGCCCTTAAATGAACTTAAGTTTTGGCTCAAAGTAGATAGAAAACTTGGAAATAAAATGTAAAATGGGAAGTAAGTGAGATGAAGACTGGGTAAAAATAAATATTAATGTTGAATATTCAAGATTTTCATAAACGAAACTATTTTAACAGTTTTATTTCGTCTAAAAACTTTTTACTTTAAATATATTTTTGAACAATATTTCACGAGTGAGTGAAAATGTTACTTAGTTATCCAAACTTTTAAAAGTTTACTATGAAAATTTCTAAAATATTTAATCAAAACATTTCTAAAGTTAAGCTTAAAATTATTTTAACCAGATTCAGGCGAGGTAAGTGTGTTACAAATTAGTTGAGAATCCTTTATAAATAAATATACGATGTTTAATCAGAAGGAGAGGTCGCGGTGGCCGCTCCTCCTGGTAGTTTTACGTGACGTAAATTAAGTAAGCCTTCGAAACGAATTATGTAACGAGCTCCATTTTATGGTTTCCATTAACAATACTGTGTACACTCACCGTGATTGAAATGCAGAGCTAATTATATTTCCTTATTAACTTTTTGTAAAAAGACGATTATAAACGGACATGAAAATTGACTAAATTGCATAATGAATATAAAAATGAAACAATGTTTCGGCTAAATTTATGTAAAGTCGGTTGAATTATTTGGAATCATTTGAGGTAAATTATTAAGGGATTTTAGCTCCCATACGTAGTGCCGATTTAAGGCTATGTTAAAAAAATAACCATATTTCCAAAAACAGAATTTCATCCGGTATTATTTTATGTGTATGTTGTTTTATTTCGTTGACGCCAAGTGACGCGAAAGTAACAAATATAGTTTTTTCTAAGTTTAATGTTATCATATACGAACAAGTATGACACGTACGCCAATATATTTCAAGAACCAATTTTGTATTAATGCTACGTAACTCCTTATCTACTATGCATGCGAATAATTTGTTTAGTTATGCTGATAATAATACCGTTCACACGAGATAAGATTTATCAGTTAGGAGTCGGCAATGAACTGTACGAAATGGCGTTTTAATATGTTGAAGTAATTCCGTATCACATCGTTGAACCAGAGCGCTAAGCAAGCACAATAATGCTCCAAGCAAAATTTTTAAGATAGTTTAACTTATTGGGTATAACATTTTGGTTAAGTTTGAATTACTTTTTGAGTTAACAGCAAAACTAACAGTTACATATACAAAGGTATAAAACGTGAGAAAGTGAGCTCTAGAAAATCTGTAATATGTTTTTTACAAGCAAATTGCATATATTTCGTTAGGCTTAACATCCTTAATTGCTACTCCATCTCAGAACCGGCGAAGCGCTTATTTGGATCTTTACTGGTGACGCTTGTATCTAATTAGTATAGGAATACACACGGTATCCGGGAATAAGTATCGGACAAAGAAATATATTATACCTTGAAAGAAAAACAGTTGATTGTCGTTAAAATAAAATTTAAAAGGTGACTTTTTTCAGAAAATTTTAAATAATATTCATAATTATTTGTCATCTTTTTCGTACACACGATACTTGTGCAAATTGTTCAACGCCGCGCGGGTAAATAACCCGCGAACAGCTGCGAACACATCGCCACTGCGGGTAAACACCGCACTCCAGGCAAGTATTGGGTGTCTTAAAAATAGTTATGTGTAATATTTTTTTCACCTAATTAGAAGAAAGCCATATTTTACGTTTTATTTCAACGACAATTTATTCATTTATAGCCAACGAATAGCACCTTGATACAGATTCACTATGACGTTGAAATGTGTATTATAATTTAGCTAGGGTAGTTGTGTTTTTAACTATTTACTAGAGCGGACAATTGGCACTGTATTAGCCTTGTCACAAAGCAGATGATATTGCAATATAAGTTGTAATATGTCATAATGTTATGTGGGTGTTATGAGTTGTGTACTATCAGGGTTCGTACTATCAGGGATCCTTTCTTCGATAAGAAATCAAATCTATACTAGTATTATAAACAGGAAAGATTTGATTTTTTGTTCTTTTATTAGTTTGTAATGGATAAACTCAAAAACTAATGGACCGATTATAAAAATCTTATCTTTCACCAATATAAAGCCACATTATTCGTGAGTGACATATGCCATATTTTATTTTGAAAAATGTATTTATTTATACCAATATTATAAAGAGAAAAGGTTTGATTTTTTCTTTTTTGTTTTTTTGTTAGTTTGTAACAGATAAACTCAAAAACTACTTGACCGATTTTAAAAATTCTTTTATCTATGTAAAGCTACATTATCATCAATTAACATACATTATATTTTATATTGAACAAATTTATTTATTCTTCATAAAAATGTTTATAGTTCTATACAAGGTATAGAAAATCGCCTAAAAGTAAGTTTTCTTCGTGTACCCTGCAAGAACTATTGCTATTACATAAAAAATAGAATACATATTGAACGTCCTCACTAATGTGAACAAAAAACTTTACAAGACTTTATATGTAATTGTTACAATTATGCTACAATAAACTTTTTCTTTGTCAAATTAGTCAACTAAAACACAGACGTAAACAAAAAAGTGATTAATTTTTGAATAACTTTTTGAATTATTCAAATCGGTACATGAGTTTTAAAGTTATGTTGAGTATAACAAAATAAACATTGTCGCGAATATTGCAAGCCGCTGTATGTTAAGTAGGTAAACAGAAATATTACTATCTAAGCTGATATTATAAAGTGTATTAATTTAATATTTATAAAAATTGCAATAAGGTAATCCAAGGTGAAAATGAAATCCAGGTTGATTATATTCATGTAAATTCCTCTTTAAATTTATCAAATCGATTCTGACATCGAAAATTTAATTGATTAAATTGGGACGCCAATCATGCATCTGAGAAATTTAAGACTTCCTAACATGTGTAATGGGACGAGACTATTTATAAAGGAATTGAAAGACAACTTAATCGTAGCGACCATTATCACTGACCCTGCAGCTGATGGATTAGCTCATATTCCTAGAACACCGATAATGCCTGCCGATTTGCCAATTCCGTTTAAATGACTTCAATTTCTGGTGAAAACTTCTTTAGCTTTAACAATTAACAAGTCCCAGAACCAACCTTTCAATTTGGCAGGGATTGACCTACGAGAAGAATGCTTTACTCATGGGCAACTGTATGTTGGCCTATCACGAGTCGGAGCTCCCGAATATCAATTAATTTTGGTGTCACAAAATAAAACTACATCAAATATTGTTTATAGGGAAGCTCTAAGACAGAAAACTTTACTAATAAATTTTAATAAAAAATTCATTTTTGGCAAATAACCTTATCTTAAAATAGCAACAGAAGAAAATTGTAATTGCTATATTATCTATCTTTTTATGTTGATATTTGGGACTTACGCGAGTGAAACCGCGGGGCGCAGCTATATATACTAATAATGTAAAAAGGTAATGTTTGTGAGTGAGTTTAAATGTAGGAGGTAACCGTCGAAACCACTCATCCGATTTTAAAAAACGATCTCACATACATAGGGTATGTGAGATCTAAAACTAAAATAAATATGTACACAAATTATTAAATCTAAAATTTTATCAAAATTTAAAGAAAATTTAAATTATCAACAATCTTTCAAAAATTTGTAATTTCCTAATTTTAAAATGTGATTTTGTGTTAATGTAAAGTGTTGAGTATATCAAGCGTGACTTGAGTAAATACCTTGCCTCACACTCAGAGCCTCTATTTCGTAATATAGCCGTAGAGAACTGAGACAACAAAGAGAGCCTTCGTCGGATAATTTCCTGTCGAGTAATATATTATTCGCTTTGCTTCTAACAAAGATCAAGTAAATGGTATTGCGTGAAACTTCCGTATTTCACGCGGTTGGTTATGTGTATTTTAAGAATTTATACATTACGTAAGTAGAATGCCAAATGTTCTGAGTAAATTATATTAAGACAATGGTATGCGCAAAAAAATAGTTTTGTTGTATTTATCTTTCTGTAATATTTAGCTACGTATAATTTAAGTTCATATTGAAACTTAAGTTATAAATGTTATTGATTCTTTAGGTAATATATATTATATTTCCTATTTTTGGTTACAAACGAATAATCTTCGCTTTGCAATAATCTGTTATTTTAAATACGTATGTATAAAATCAACATTTACTAGTCGTAAAATCACCAATACACGCGTAGCGACGCCGCTTGTTTGCTGCAACCAATTTATAGTATGTTCGCAATACCTTGGTAATTCGTATAGGCTATAAATTTGTTGCAATTATACCTAAAATTACTATACGTATTTTATATATTATTTATTTGGTAATCAGTTTCATTTATTTTATAATATTAAAATTATATCGAAACAGTAAAATATTAGTATTATTGCAATTTTAAATTCGGATTTCATTCCTTGACCAAGCCAACTCACCAAAAAGACTCTGAACAATGATTTTATCGTCCACATGTATCTTTATCGAAGCATTAGTAGCTAGTCGGTTGTCTTCCACCTCCAATAAAAAAAAAGAAAAGAACAGGAGAAATATTTTTAGACTCATTTCATTATTTCATACTATGAGCCCTATGGAAACTACAAACGACTGAAACTTGCTCTCTCGTAACCCCCATGAAAACAGATCTCAGTCATACGTGAGGTAAATTAAAAAACTATAAGATATTTTACAGGCGCGTGAACAAAGACATTACATACTCATTAATAAATATCACGAAACATATAGTTACTAAATATTCCAAATTCCCTCGTGACGCTTTCCCCTTGTCACCATCATATAGGTGATGTCATGGTCAACTCCAAAACGAGTAAAGTTTACGTCAGTTCCCCAAAATGACTTGCCTGATGAAGTGAGAAATTCTCTAATTATAATTATATTTGTGTACAAAACTTTGTTTTTGAAAACATTTCGTTTTATATTTGTGTTTCTTAAAATAAAAACTTTTTATTTAGTACTCACTTTAGTAAACTAAACGATCATTAATAGTTATTTTTTCATTTCCAAAATATAAACTGTAAAAAGAAAATATTATAAAAGTGTGGCCTCTCTTGATAAACTTTTATTCTGATCATGTTTAGTTTCTCGTTTGATAAAATTTCACTAAATATGATTCCATGTTATTTTTCCAGAATTGGTCATCCTTCGCAATAAATTCATATTTCCATTTATTAGTACTAGCCCATACTGCAAACAGGCAGACGTTGTGGCCAGTGATATGAAGCTGACCTTGCATTTGATAAAACCACGTATGGTTTCTATTGATATAAGTTTTACCACAATCGTGTTTCAAAAACTCATTTTTTTTGTTTTACTTTAAATTAAAACTAGATAATAGGCACTTAATTTCTACAATGCCGTTTGCGTACTAACCACCTGATGTTGCTCCTGGAAAAGAAAATTTGTTATGAATGAATAAACCTCACTCCCCAATGTTGATACATGAAAGTGTTGCTGGTCACTGAGTGCAGTGTATTCATTGTTTTATCCATACTTTATTGATGGCACATGGTTTAAATCATTGCCGTATAAAACCTATTTAACTAATGAAATGCAATTCATATTATTCGTATTTACACGTATCTTGCACACTCTGGCAAATCAAGAAGCTGTTAATAACTTCAGCCTATGCTCTAACCAAAGTGGACTAGCAAGTTCTTGAATTGCATTGCGCTCTAAATCATGCTGTTGTTCAGGGGTCAACACCAATTCTTTCAGCCGTCCTTTTTTTTGCGTCTTGATGGAGTATATCCATCAACCATATCGGGCACCTGACAGCCTTTACCGTAGTAAGAGTTTTTTGAGCTTGGCATTTTTTATTCCTTTAAAATTTTCAACATAATTGAGACTTCTAAAAAATGCCTTTAATTTCTTTATTTCAGAACAAGCATCTGTCCTGAAAATAAATTTATGCACCAAAGATTGAAAACAGTCTTTATTAAAAGGCACTACAGCAGCTGCATATCGCCCACTATAAGAACCTTTGGAAGAGAAGTTAACTCTCTTTCCTTCTACATATTTGGCAACGCGCGAATTAAAACTTTCTGCTAAATTAGTTGTTTCATCGTGAACTAGACTATAAGAACGTAAAGATAATCTACGAGCGATGTCAATTATTTTGTGGAAAATACCAAAAACTTAATTCGATAACTAAATTCTCAATATTACGCACATTCGCAGTACAAAAATAAGACGAACAGTTAGAATTATCGTCAAATATGTTATCCCATTAATAATATTTCTTTTCATGTCATTATTTTTTTCGACAAACACTATATTTTGACTATTCCAGTGTTTAACAGACTATTCTACACCCGAGCACAATCTCAATTATTCTTGATAAGCTTCCGTGCTCTCAATGAATTGGCTATATTTGATCCAATATCGAACAAGGAATTAGAAAAATTACGCAGTAATGGTTTTTACATTCTATTTAACCTACAGTGACATTTTTATGAGGCTAGAAATTTCTTACAGTAGATCAAGTATATGAGTTTCCATCGGCAATCAATCATAAACAAATGAGACCATTATCTGCAAGAAATTTTTAAATCCATTCTCAATAATGACTGCCTCCATTTTAGTTAAAGGATTAATATAATTTTTAAAACAGGTTTGTGATGGAGGCTCAATGCCTTTCTTGGACGACTGAGAACTGTTGAGATACTATTCACTAGATACTATTGAGATACTACTTTTTTAAAAATTACATAAATAACTCTTTTATTATGGAGGCCCATGATTGCTGCGGCACTCAGTACGACTTTACCCAGCTAATTGCTGCCATATGACCGTTACGTTTAGGCCAACAATCGTCCGTTACTACAGTGTTCATTGGTATACCTTTTTATCTACACTGCTAATGAATTTTACACTTTCTGCTTCTTCTCATGCCACCTAAAAGATGCAATGCTCTGCTGCTTGTTTCCACATTTTGCAAATAGATCATGACATACACAATCTTATAGACACAGGTGGAATATCGACAAGACGTGAAACTGTATTTAGACATTTAACACTACTACCAATAACAGCAACAGCTTCTTGTTTTATTTTCATTTTCATCTGAGATTTCCGCGTTGCTTCTAAATCAAAGTTCCTACCGCATATATACCAAATAGGTGTTAAATTTGAATATAAGCCTGTTCTCTTTTCTATAGTAATACGTATATGAGATATATCATAATCAAAAGGAGAATTATATCTGCTAATAACTAAAAACTGTTCTACAAAAAATTACATCTGCTATTCGTTTGCCTTTTAAATTGAACATTATCTCATTAGGTTCTTCCAGTAAATTGAAAATAACATATATAAATATATGATAACAAAAATGGGAGTAACAATTTAATAGATTTGAAAAAGTGACTTCTCCAATATTTTCTATGGCTACTGAGACGCTTGTTTCCTCCGCCTCTGCTCCTGATACGTGTACTCTAAAACTAAGCACTTTAGGATAATCGTAATTATTGCATTGAATACCAATTATAAATATAAAAATTAAAGATTCAATTATTTAAGAGTAAGACTGTTGTAAATTATTCTGTCTTAAAATACATATATATCCTAGAATAATAAATATCTTCATCTAATATACCTTTACAATATATATATATATATATATATATATATATATATATATATATATATATATATATATATATATATATATAAATAATCCGACTTTGTAGGTGCGACAAATACTAAACTGTCATTTTCTTTCACAGATATTACCTTAAAACCATTTTCACCCATCTTTCGATTAATACGCCAGCATATATCGAACATTAGAAAATGTCATTGTGCTTTAGAAATTAGACTTAAATACTAAATAATATAAAAATCCACAACGTATACACACATACACACACACACACACATACACACATATATCATTTATTTTCTAATAAAATAGTTTCTTCTTCCGAAGAAAAACAGGACTCGTCGTGACGTTTCATTCGTTTGCATACATTCGGAATTAATGAATTAATTATAATAAGATTGAGAAATTATTAATTTGAATATCAATATAACACTAGAATAACTACGGTAAAGATACTTTAAAATTGTAACACGTACACGTATCTGCAGAAAAACCTGTCAAGCACAAGTAAAACTTGCACAACGAAGGTTCCGTATATAGAATTACCGTATATTGTCAGTTATAAATACTTAAGAACAGATAGTGTTTCTGTTCAACAACACTACCTTATAAATATTTATGTCTCATTACGTAAATATATTACCTAATGTTGTAAAAACATTGTACATATTTCAAAAAGTACAAGACCTAGGATAATCGTCCTAGTTATTCCATACTCAATAAGATTTTACCTATGCTGTTTTTTTTCCATCATTTTTATTCAGTCGTTTCGGAAATGAGAGGGGGAATGCTAGTTTTTGCATGTTTTTTGGAATATCTTCTTAAATATAGTTCAAAATCATAAAAAAAATAAAATAAATAAAAATAAAAATTAATGTATTCCTCATAATAAAATGATACCCATAAGATGTATAAAATATAAAACAAATTGAGGCTTTTATTTACCCCTCTTCCATTTTTATTTATCAAAAAAATTGGCTTGCAAAAATATTGGGATTTATAAGGTATATTATTATGCCAATTTCAAAATTTATTGTAAACAGTAAACATTTGGAAACAGTCGCACTCTCCTAATTATTGAGTTAATTACTTAATCAATCATTTAAATATTTCTATTAGTCGCATTAAAATTTTGCTAATCGATCTATAACGAGACTTTACGGTAAAGGTACCGTAAAGTCTAGTCATAGGTCGATCGATAGACATAATAAAATTAAAGTCTGAGCTATAAAACGAGTAAAAATCTTTATCTCCAATTATTTTCTCGTCTACACATGGTAAACGATTACCTTGACGAAACAATAATTCAAATTCATTTAAAAGTGTGACAGACGAAACTATTAAATTTCTACCTTTTAGTTCTGTAGTTTATTTTAAAAGGTTTTCGTACGTCAAATATGAGACCACACGTGTGTTTTAAGCAATGCTCGCCATCTTTACAAAGTGGCGTGATAGAAAGGAGCGGGGCATCATAATACTGTTAATGATTTCTATTAACTAATAATCCACGTGAACTAGATTGGATTAACATGTTTATCTTTCGATTAAACCAACCAATTAGAAACCATTCCTTGTCTTAAACGCAAAACCGACATATACGCAAAAAATAGCCCGATGTTCCAAAACTGCGTTCCGTTTCTTATTTTTTTTATCAATGGTTTGCATTTTGAATATTGTGCAGAGATACCTTAGACTAGATTAAATAAGCATGTATACATAAGGGGATTCTTATAGATATCAATGATTATACAAGATTTGGAAGAAATTCTACTAAGGAGAAGATTTAGAAAAGATAATTCTTTAATAAGTTTTGTCATTACCCAAATGGAATGTAGATTTAAATGTTACATATGACGAGTGTAAGAAACTCTCTTCATACTGTGCAACATTTAGTTAATAAAATTATGGAAGTATCTCGTTGCTTTCAAAGTAAAACATAAAGTTGTAATTTTTAAAGAATAATTTTATATTTGTTTTGTTTTGTCTTTTCTAATATAAATATTTTTTGCTAATTAAAATCGTAATCGATAAGTATACGTCGATTTTTGGATCATACGTTAAATTAAATGTGTATTGAATTATTTTTAGTTTACTTTGGCCACAATTCCGTTGATTTCCTAACAGGACGCAATAAATATTTTATATTTAATGTAACAAATAAGAGCTAAATGTATGTGGAAAAAAAAAATTCTAGCTACAAATTTAGCGATTCATCTGACAAAATCAAAAACAATGTAAGCCATTTTTTCTCAACCATTTTCATATCGCGAGCCACAAAAAAAAACAAAGTGAAGTAAGAAGCCTTGAGACCTCTTTACTATATCATAAAATTAAAATAGTATTTCAATTAATTTAACGTTGATCGTTTTAAAGAAATTATGGCTTAATTAATAAACCATAAATTTATTTTTTCATGTTATTACCTGTTAATATTCAATTTTGTAAAACTTCATTCATAAAAAATTTAATAAACTAATGTTTTGTATGCAGGTCTCATAGCCGCGCTTTGAATGAATGGTGTCGTTTTTAAGTTTACATTCAATATATTTCGATTTTCTGGAGAATTGGCGTATGTTTATGTTAATTATTATTTTAATAACTTATAATATCTGCTGTACGTCATTCCAACTCAGAATATTATGACAATAATATGTGTAAGTGCATAAAATTAAGAGAAAAACTCAAATGGTGAATAATATTACTAATTAAATTATAAGGAGGCGCGATTGTACGTAAAACAAAACAGAAACCATTACGGACATTTCCTTTAACAATTTTTAAACAAATAATTTACTTATTTGTTTAAGAAGCTTAAAGGAGATGTCCAAAATGGTTTCCGTTCTATTCTATACACAATAATTTTATATTTACATTAAATTAATAAAAATGCTTGTGAAATAATTGTTACTAAAATGACTTTTCTGTGTAATGAAACATTAGTATTACAGTTTTAATCATTTATAAACCTGAAAAATTTATGGATTGAGTGGTTTCTACGGAACTACAATATGAGTGAGTACGTTAATAATATTATTTATTAAGTTTTTAGTATTTACATTTCTTAGTATTTAACCAAACAATTAAACGAAATACTCGGAACGTATAAATTACTAAATATACAATGTTTCACACGGCGGATTCGCGGTCGTTTTCCCAAGCGATGCTAATTGACGTTCGCAAGTATCGTGTGTGAAAAAAATTGACAAATAATTATGAATATTATTTTGAATTTTCATTTCAGTCATTTTTAAATTTTATTTTAACGACTATCTATATATATATATATTTATATATATATATATAGATAGTCGTATATATATATATATATATATATATATATATATATATATAAGCGACTAATAATTTAAAAAAAATTAAATCTAGATGCGCTGCCAAGTTCCAAGCAGTACTGCTTACTTCATGCTGCACAATGTTTTATTTTGCTACGGTGTTTGCTTTCAACGGCAAGCAGTATTTACTTGTAATCAACCCAGCGAGCTCTCGCCTGACTGCTCAGCCAATAGTGACATAGATCTAGTGAACGTCAAATCCTCCAATCCAGCAACAGACAAGTGCGGGGCTCTGACTTTTACAAGGTTATAAGACGCAATTTTAAAAAATGTCATGGAATAAAAGTCATCGAATGTTAGACATCCCTTTGACCTCACTGATTTTGGTACGGAAAATTTGGCACTGAATTAAAATTCTAGTATATTTATTCCGAAACACTAGTATTGCAGTTTTAAAATAAGTCATTAGTGTTTATTTTTGTTTAAAATAAAAATATTGAATCATTTTATAGAACCGTAGTATAGAACCCGAGCTATGTCAACGAGGTGAGTGTCTTAGCATAAAAGCCCGAAATCCATCATGATGGAAACGAGCTAGTAATTCCGATGGATAACGCATAATTGCACCGATCAAAATTGAAAAATATTAGTAAACTTGCTAAAATTTATTTAGAAATAAAAATTCAAAATAAAATTTTACACCGCTTCCAAATCTTAAAGAATATTGAGCAAATTTGTTTCTAGAAAATAAAAATGTATCCAATGTAAATTGAACCTGCCTGGTTAGTATTATGTATTATAAACTATTTTTATACATATGTCCTCGTGTTATATCTTCATAATTGTTATGATAGTTATTATTAATGTATTCTCAGCTATACTTACGTTCTTTTCTTCAGTCAATATAACAATTTGTTTGGCTGAAAAACTCTACAGCGTAAATTACTATAGACTATATCTATTAAATATACTGTTTCTGATAGTATCCATATCAATAAGCATTTCTGCTGTTCTAGTTATAGGAGCTCCGGGTTACAACGATGATCATTTCTGTAATTGTTGTAAATAATATTCATTAAAGTCATATTTCTGGCAGTCTTTTGTTTCATTATTAATTATTTCTGCAAGCCTAATATCTTTGCGATAAGTAGAAATTACACAGTTTATAGAAAGTTAGTAATAATATATCTTATTATAACTGGTGTTGATCCTGACTGTAGGGATAGTAATAAACATATTACAAATATTCATAAAAATATATGTTTTCTGATTTACGAATAAGTACATATACTCTTCAATTTATAATTTTAGACAAATAGTCGGCAAATATAAAATAAAATTGTTTAGTATTTTTTTTAATGTAAATATGATTTCGAATAATACGATTAAAATAAACTTCATTAAAGTAAAGCACGTTAAAAGTACGATTGATTTTTTCCGATTTTTCTGATTCAAAAGGCTTATTAATGAATTCATGAAAAGAGGCAACGAGTTTTATGACAAAATGGAAAAAATTACCATCAGATGCACATTAAGCAGCATATTTACTCACAAACGTGAATTCCACAACTACCGTGAATTATCACTTTTTCGATAAATATTTGACCAATTCGTAATTTTTTTTTCCTAATTATGACTAATAATTCTGGAAAAGGGAGTAGCGATGATTTTTGTGAATATTTTCAACTTAAGCTATCTTAAATCTAATTCACCTAATTTCTACGGTTTTCTATGAAAAATACCCCTAAGTAGTGTTTTAAGAGTTTCACTTTCTTTTCTTCTGAAATACAAAATCCTAAAAGGTCAGAGCAAATTAAAACCTTCCATACTTTCAAGCCGTTTGAAAATCGAAACATTTGTTTAAAATTTATTATATGGATTCACTATCACAATTAACGATTTCAAAATATAAAATATGACAAATTCTATTTAAATTGCAAATTATTCATAACACGAATCACCATTTGTATAATGTCGTCTAATTTTATTTCTTACTCGGAACACGAGCACGTGACATTTACAAATCGGAACACATACAGTACGTCAACGTATGAAAAGAGCTTGATAGCCATATGGCTATGAAAGCATTGAAAGAACTCGACGCTGCTGAAAGGAAATGAATCCTGCAATGAATTCAATGCAAATAAATTAGTAAAAAAGCCTTTTACCAAGCCGTGCTCCGCCGGCGAACACTCAGCCGAAAGATTGATTTGGTTGGAGATGTACGATTTTGAAGTAGTTTAAATCGCACTGGCAATATTTTACCGCCTAAGTAATGGGAACTGCTGAATGTGTGAACTTGATTTTTAAATAAATATTAGTATTGCGTTAACGCTTCATTGCGAACGGGAAAGAATATCACCGGGACGTATTTTTAACGTTTGCTCTAACACTTAAATTATTTCAATTTAAATCGGTGATGATATTATTTTGAAACGATTAATAAATGTGGTTCTAGATAAAAAGTACAAAATATTGGGATAGTAGAATGGTCTTAAGCATTATAATTCCAATTTCTTTGAAAAATTATAGTTCGTTGTTAGTAACCCTTGCGCCATTGTGAGCACTATTGTTATCTATGACCCAATGCCAACGTGCAGGTAAAGCGCAGATTCCTTTTACGTAAAAACTTCGGGCCTGTGACTCATAAAACTTATTAAGCAAATCTGACAACTCTGCTTTATCATCAAACTTTTCGCCTTGGATATGATTATTTAAAGACCAAAATAAATAAAAATCTGTTGGTGCTAAGTCAGGAGAATATCAAAATATGGTAAATGGTCCCAATAAAAATCTAGTAACTTCTGGTGGACGATTTAACGATATTCGGTCGGGTGTTATCGTGAAGAAAATAATAAGTATTATAAATAAAAGTATTATTTACGTTTGTATTGTATTTCTGTGGGAAGTCAGTCAAGGTTATTGTAGTATATTGCTGAGTCTACTGTGGTATTTTCTGGCAGTAGTTCCTATTACAAAATTGTTTTTGTATTCCACCAAAATTATGACAAAACTTTATTTTAATGAAATTAATTTTTTGGGGTCTGGATCGCATATATATATATATATATATATATATATATATATATATATATATATGTATATTATATACTCTGCTGTCAGGAAACATAAGGTTAGGTATGAATCTTTTTCAATTAATTCTTTTACGAGTTATTTTCCCATGCAGTGTACACAAAATCAGGCCCAAAATCCTATGGACATCTTATAAATACTTATATACTTATCATAAAATGTCAGGCCGACATCCATAACTACAACCAAATCTCGTACCAATGCCAGCGTCAGATCAAAGCTGTTTTATACGAATATGCACTAACAGTCATATCATACAATAAAATCATATCATGCATGCTAACAACATCAATAACTTACTAATGTTCTATAATTGTTTGTAGCGAGAAAATATTAACAAATGAAAAAAAAAATTGATAAAATTTTGTATTCTTGTTATGTGTAAAATCATAGCATGCACGCTAACATTAAAATTTAGGTAGCTTTAAGTTAAAATCGCAACAGATTTCTTTGCTTATAATTACGTAATAAGTATTGTTCCGTCGATAACTTTCTAATATTTACATAATGATTTATAGGGAGTAAATATTAACAAAAGTTAAAAAAAATTGAGAAAAGTTTTATTACGTGTTTGACTATTTGGTAGTTTAAAATTCAAAAATTTCTGCATAGAATTCAATTAAATCTTCCTTTGACATTTTGCTTAGATCCTGTCTTTATATTTCAAACTGGATTTAAAATGTACTACTACGATTTAAGTTTGACCTTCACCCCAGCATTATTAAAATTTATTTATATCGAGGTGACGTCCCATAATCACTTTCTATTCGATTTCGGTGAGAGATAACACAACGATATAGAGAAGTGAATATGTAATTCCGCCACATTTATTTATTCCGCCACATTACGCCAGGATGGTGGCATGCTGCATCCCGCCAATTAACTGGAGAGTTTCATAGATAAAAGAAAAGTTTCATAGATAAAAGATTTGATGGCGTTTCTACAAAAGAAAAAGCCCAGTAGGGCCGAAAATTTGGTCAGCTACTCCATTAGTTATGCAAATTCAACTATGTATTTTATTGAAAGTTTGAGAAGAAAGCGAAGGCCGCGCCATTCTGCGCTGCCAGCGCTCCTCCGCCTACCGTTTGCATATATCACTATTTTAATGGGTTCGTAAATAAAGGAAGTACGGAGCACCATTATACGGGACTAACTTTCAACCTCATAAATAATTTATTATGCTTTCTGAGCGCGTTCTTTCACACGAATGGAACGCCCTAAATAAATAGGAAACGGTTTAATTCATATGGCGACTGTTTTTATCGAGTTCTGTTATTCTAGTATTTTCTGATTACATATTGCTGGTTGTTCCACCATCCGTTTATACATGTACAAGTCCTATATTTTTATAAAACCTCATATTGAAAATTTGTTTTCCGCAGATTAAAATCGGCAAGAAATAAAATGATTCAATGAAACGATTTACAAATTGTAACTGTGTTTAATTTAAATATGGATTATGATTATAAATAACATAAAAAAAACTTCAGCTTCGTTAACATAAGCTAAGGGATTAAATGAGTTCTTATTAACGGTTAATGTTAACTATTAATAAATAATTAATTTTTTCATATTCACAACCGCCATTTTGTTAGCTCTCAGCATGTCGCTCTATTTATTCTCAACAATTTTTTTAAGCGTTACAAAATATTTACATGACCTAATATCTCAGTTTCATGTACTGATTACATGAAACAGAGCAAGAGCCAAAACCGTATCCATATTAAAACATTTTGTTTTTCTAATTGGTACCAAACCATATTCAGACTATTATGTGATAGTATATTTTAAACTTAACTCGTTCACGATGCTTCAAATTGTGTATGTGTTTTTTTAATAAGCTTGTGTACTTAGTAAGGTAATGTCCATTTACGGGTTCAATTCGATCGATAAACCATACGAAATCACTCTCAACAATCGGGTTATTAAAATTATCATAAATCATTTTTATATATTTTGAAAACTAAAATGCAGTAATAATATATTATGAATAAATATTAGATAGAGTGTTTATGTTTTATTATAGAATAAAATGTATTCTTAAGGAGATTTGTTCTCTGTACCCGTTAAATTCCTATGATCATGAAATTAATGCTGGATATGTTATTGCTGTTAAAATTTCATTCTTTTACAGATCATTTGATCTGTGAATCACGATTGCATCAAACTGTGATTTCTTAATGCTAAAAGAAAATGCTTTTAGAGCAATACGTTAGCCTTATCTGTTACAAAACCATACGTCAAAAGACACACAGCAGACGGAAAATGTATTACGTTTTTTATTTATTTCACAAAACAAATACATTTCTAAAGATAAGCATCACAAATGAAGAAATAAGATTAAGAAATCTTGAAAATAAAACGTGGAATCGTCGAAGAATAACTCGAAAAACTTTAAATTAAAAACGAAAAAGTCGCAATAGTGATATATATTTCATGTAATACTCAAAATGGTCGAAAACACATAAATAACAAGAAAGAGGTACAAACAACCAAAGACACACGAAGACATCCAATCATAAACTGTAAATCGGGACACTCGGGAGAGAGGATTTTGCGTATGAACCTGGTCAATTTACGCCTTTATATTTGGGCGCGAAAATTATTTTAAAATCGATGCCAAGTGTGGAAACGTCGTAGCGCCCAAAGGAGCAACAATTTCATTTAAAGTAATTTCAAACTTTAATAACTGGGCTCAAAGTAGACAAAGACCGCTTATTCTGCTATTCTTTTTCAGGACGTCAATACTATTAAGAAGACAGTAATTGTGAGAGTACTACTCCAACATTGGTACCGGCCAGAGGTCGTGAACTGCACACCTGCAAAATAAAACTACAAATTTTGATTTTGCGAATTTGACATGTGTCCACAAACAAAATTATACTACTTATCCAATTCAAAGAAATAAAGTAACGAAAAATATGTTGAAATATTTGTATATTTGAATGGTTCTTGTAATTAACGTATGTTATTATGACAATACCTTAACGTGATTTTCTATTTGGATCTATCTCTCTTAAATTTCTATGAATAAAGACAAATTAGTTAAAATATACGATTCGTTCGTAATAGATTCACACTTAAACGAAAATAAGTTTTGCGGTTATTACGATTTGTAAAATATTCTTGAATTGAAAAGTGGCAATGAAAACTCAGCAAAATGAACGTTAGTGTTGAATATTCAATATTTTTTAAAAGAAACCGTTTTATTTCGTCTACAAACTTTTATATTTCAAATATACATTTGAAGAATATTTCAGGATTAAGTGAAATTATTACTTAAATTTACCAACTTTTAAAATGTTTGCTGTGAAAATGTCTAGAATATTTTATCGAAAAATTTCTAAATTTATGCTGAAAACTTTATATCCAGGTTCAAACGATGTAAGCGGATTACGAATTAGTCGAGAATCCTTTATCGCAAAAGTTCAAATGAATATGCAATGTTTAATTTGAAGGAAAGATTGCGGCAGCCGCCGCCTTTGATAATTTTACGTGACTTAAATTACGTAGGCTCTCCGCATGCAACACGGGATAGTCGGGAGGAACTATGCAGCAAAGTCGGTTTTACGGTATTCAATATCTGTGCTAACGTACACCTCGCCTATTTAAATTCAGGAAAAATTATCTATCTAGGCTAATAATATCGTTAAACGTTTAAACGGAAATTAATCAAGTTGAATAATGAACGTAACGGTGAAATAATATTACATCCATTTAATTTCATTTTATTTGCTGTTTATATTTATGCTTGTTAGAATTTTTCCTGGCCAAGCTAATTGGGATCAGACCAAGAACAGACCCAATCTCAGACGCATTTATAGACTTCTTCATAATCAGTATCTAGACAGTTTTTGTTCGATACTAATATCACCCGTATAATTTTCTCACATTTATTTGTTTCTCCCTTCACCATTGATAGTTGTCATAATACATTTAATGTTACAGTGAACCTTAATCAAATTTCATATTAAAAATTTAACTGTTTTATGTAGCAATATACAGACCACTAAAGCTATCCACTTAAAGGTATTTAATAAAAAAAAATGGTGTAATTAAAAAGTTTTATCTAATAAGCTTTAAAAGAAACATTGACAGAACACAAAAAAAAATTTGGAAAAAAATATCTTTTTAGATGCATGTTTGTACAGAATTATGTTTTTAAGGTTCTAAACTTTAATAGAAAACAAAGAAACCTTTACAATGTATCTATAGGTCCATTGATAATATTTATATAATTATAGATCCATTGATAATTTAATATATTTGGCTTTAATTTGATAAAAATTCATTATTCACAATTAAATGAAACTATGTAATATAGTATTATTTCTACTTTCTTTAATTTCTTTAACACGACCTAGGTTTCGTTGTATTACATCTTTAGGTGAGCTATTAGCAAAGATCGTTGCTAATAGCCCACCTGAAGATGTTGAAATACAACGAAACCTGGTGGTAAAGAAATTAAAGAAAGTAGAAATAATACTACATCCCGTAGTTTCATTTAATTGTGAATAATGAATTTCTACAAAATTGACGCCAAATATATTCAATATTTCCTTTAATGTAAATATGATTTTTAATAATACGATTAAAATAAACTTCATTAAAGTAAAGCACGTTAAACGTATAATTGATTTTTTCCGATATTTCTGATTCAAAAGGCTTATTAATGAATTCATGAGAAGAAGCAACGCGTTTTATGACAAAATGGAAAAAATTACCATCAGAAGCATATTAGGCAGCATATTTACTCACAAACATGAATTCCACAACTACCGTGAAATTTAAAATCATCACTTTTTCGATAAATATTTGATCAATTCATAATTTTTTTTTCCTAATTATGACTAATAATTCTGGAAAAGGGAGTAGCGATGATTTTTGTGAATATTTTCAACTTAAGCTATCTTAAATCTAATTTACCTAATTTCTACGGGGTTCTATGAAAAATACCCCTAAGTAGTGTTTTAAGAGTTCCACTTTTTTTTCTTCTGAAATTCAAAATCCTAAAAGGTCAGAGCAAATTAAACCCTTCCATACTTTCAAGCCGTTTGAAAATCGAAACATTTCTTTAAAATTTATTATATGGATTCACTATCACAATTAACGATTTCAAAATATAAAATATGACAAATTCAATTTAAATTGCAAATTATTCATAACACGAATCACCATTTGTATAATGTCGTGTAATTTTATTTCTTACTCGGAACACGAGCACGTGACATTTACAAATCGGAACATGTACGTCAACGTATGAAAAGAGCTTGATAGCTATATGGCTATGAAAGCATTGAAAGAACTCGTCGCTGCTAAATGGAAATGAATCCTGCAATGAATGCAATGCAAATAATTTAGTAAAAAAGCCTTTTACCAAGCCGCGCTCCGTCGGCGAACACTCAGCCGAAAGATTGATTTGGTTGGAGATGTACGATTTTGAAGTAGCTTAAATCGCACTGGAAATATTTTACTGCCTAAGTAATGGGGACTGCTGAATGTGTGAATGTGATTTTTGAGTAAATATTAGTATTGCGTTAACGCTTCATTGCGAACGAGAAAGAATATCACCGGGACGTATTTTTAACGTTTGTTCCAACACTTAAATTATTTCCGTTTAAATCGGTGATGATATTATTATGAAACGATTAATAAATGTGGTTCTAGATAAAAAGTACAAAATATTTGGTTAGTATAAAAGTCTTGAGCATTATGATTGCAATTTTTAAAAAAAAATTATAGTTCGTTGTTAGTAACTCTGGCTTCAAGGTAAAGCGTAGATCCCTTCTATGTAAAAACTTCGGGCCTGTGACTCAAAAAACTTATTAAACAAATCTGACAACTGTGCTTTATCATCAAACTTTTTGTCTTGGATGTGAATATTTAAAAACCAGAATAAATAAAAATATGTTTGTGCTAAGTCAAGGGAACATCAGAATATGGTAAAATGTCCCAATAAAAATCTAGTGACTTCTGGTGGACAATTTAACGATATGCGGCCAGGTGTTATCGTGAAGAAAATACACTTTCAAATATTATTTACGTTTCTTTTGTATTTCTGTGGGAAGTCAGTTAAGTTTATTACAGTATATTGTTGAGTCTACTGTGGTATTTACTTGTAGTAGTTCCTATTACAAAATTGTTTTTAAATTCCACCAAACTGATGACAAACCTTTCTTTTAATGAAATCCTTTAAGATATATATATATATATATATATATATATATATATATATATATATATATATATGTATATGTATATATATGTATATATATATATATATATATATATATATATATATATATATATATACATTTATTGGCACGTTGATGTAACTGAATAGTGAACAGAATATATGGTACCCGCAAGCTTAACTTGCACATTTTATTCAATTGATACAAGTATTCCAATACCTGCACGTGACTGCAACTAAACTCTGCTGTCAGAAAACAAGTTCGGGTCAGTTTGGCTTGTTTTAGCACATTCTTCTGTTACAAAAGCATGTTTTAGTATTTTTCAACCTAAATTTTATTTATTTACAAATATGATGGTTGCCTATAACGAAAACACATTCAGTTATTAATTAATTAAGCCATAAACAACTAATTAAATAAAGAGTAGTGGTAAATAACAATTCGAATGTTAGTTGATCTTGCTTGGGTTATTGGTAGTCTTAAAAGCAGATTTCATCTAGAATTGTTACACGCACATGGAAATGCGCGAATGCCTGAGAAAGTATTGATTTTTTTGAGATGTGAATTTTATTCAACCTGTTTTATATCTTATTTATTCATTATTTTTTTTATTTTAATGCATGCATTAATACTCATATAGATACACATACACAAGCATGCAGGCATACATATGTTCGATGGACTTACTGCTACAGGAGTAATCTTCCAACCAACTAAACTTTATATAGATGGACTATTTAAATTGCGCCCAAATAGTTGATTCTAATTTATCCAAAATATTTTAAGGCTTCTTCGAAGGTATTTTTTCTGATACAAAACTCTATGATCCACATTCTTACTACATTTGGTGAGAGTTGAAATGTTGAAACAATAAATGTCGTTTAAATCGCAAGCAATTATTATAATAAATTCCAAAATCTTATTTCCATTTTATAAATACCTAAAATCTTACACTAAATACCTAAAAACATAAAAAGTCAGCCCGACATCCATAAAAACAACCAAATTTCGTACTAATACCAGTGACAGATCAAAGCTGTTTTGTACGAACATGCACTAACAATCATATCACACATATATAATTATGTGTAAAATCATATCATCCACGCTAACATTAAAATTTAGGTTGCTTTAAATTAAAATCGAAACGAATTCCTTTGCTTATAATTACGTAGTAAGGGTTGTTCCGTCAGTAACTTTCTAATATTTAAATAATTATTTATGGGGAGTAAATATTAACAAAAGTAAAAAAAAATTGAGAAAAGTTTGTTTGCTTGTTTGACCATTTTGTTGTTTAAAATACTACATAAAATTCAATTAAACCTTCCTTTCTCATTTTGCTTAGATCCTGTCTTTTTATTGCAAACTGGATTTACAATTTACTACTTCGATTTAAGTTTCACCTCCCTTTTAGCATTAATAAAGAGTACTTATATACAGGTGGCGTCCCATAATCACTTTTGTATGCGATTTCGGTGAGATATAATACAGAGATATACAGAAATGAATGTCTAATCCCGTCCTTTGATATTAACCAGAGAGTTTTATCGATAAAGAAAAGTTGGGTGAGTTAATAATTCAAAAGTTTACGGATGAGCACCAAAATTGATTTCCCACGACATCGTCTCACTCGCGCCCGACGGTCTAACCAAATCAAATTATTAGATGGCGTAGTTTCTACAAAAGAGTAAGCCCAGTAGGGCCGAAAATTTGGTTGGCCCTCCGTTAGCTATGTAAATCCAACTATGTATTTCATTGAAAGTTTGAGAAGAAAGCGAAGGCCGCGCCATTTCTGCTGCCAGCGCTCCTCCGACTACTGTTTTCACTGATTTAACACTGATTTAATATGTTCGTAAATAAAGGAAGCACGGAGCGCCATTATGTGGGACTAACTTTCAACCTCATAAATATCTTATTGTACTTTCTGAGCGCGTGAATGGCCACGAACACCTTTTTTTTATTTCACAAGGATGGAGGGCCCTAAATAAATAGGATGCGATTTAATTAATATTGTGGCAGTTTTTTATGGCATTCTGTTATTCCAATATTTTCTGATTATATATATATATTTCTTTCACCATTTGTCTATGCATATATAAGTCATATTTTTTAATAAAGCCTGATATTGAAAATTTGTTTTGCGCAGATTAAAATCGCAAGAAATACAACGATTCAAAGAAACCATTTACAACTTGTAACTGTGTTTAATTTGAGTATCGATTATGATTATTAATAAGATCAAAAACTTCAGCCTCGTCAACATAAGCTAAGGGATGAAATGAATTATTATTAACGGTTAATGTTAATTATTAATATATAATTAATTTTTTCATCTTCCCAATCGCCATATTGTTAGTGCTCAGCCTATCCCTCCATTTGTTCCCGACAATTGTTTTTTAAGCGTTACAGAATTTTTACGTTACCTAATATCTCAGATATCGCTAAAGAAGTCTCATTTTAAATTTAATCACTCAAAGTTATCCTTGTATAATGTAAAAATGATTGCAGTCGATTACATCTAAGACAGATTAGCCAGGAAATGGAAAAAGTGAAAGCAATTGTGCGTTTTAATTTAAGTGAATTAGAAGTTATTTTAGTAGAAAATGACTGTACTGTATTATAGATCAGATGAATTTATTTATTAGACCCACCTCTTTTTGCTCTTGTTCAGTTTCAAGTACTAGTTACATGAAACAGAGCAAGAGACAAAACCGTATTCATATGAAATTTTTTTGTATTTCTAATTGGTAGCATACCATATTCAGAGTAGTACATGATAGTATATTTTAAACTTCACTTGTTTACGATGTGTCAAATTGTGTATGTGTTTTTAATAAGGTTGTATGGACTTAATAAGGTAATGTCCATTTACGGGTCCAATTCGATTGATAAACCATCCGAACTCACTCTCAACAATCAGGTTATTAAAATGATCATGAATCATTTTTCTTGGAAGGATGCTTTTGTAAACTAGGATGCAGTAATAATATATTATGAATAAATATTAGGTAGAAAGTTTATGTTTTATTATAGAAAGAAATGTATGCTTAAAGAGATTCGTTGTCTGTACCCGTTGGTAAAATTGGTAAAATAATCTTGAATTGAAAAGTGGCGATGAAAACTCAGCAAAATAAACGTTAGTGTTGAATATTCAATATTTTTCATAAAAAAACGGTTTTATTTCATCTACAAACTTTTATGTTTCTAATATACATTTCTAGAATATTTCAGGATTAAGTGAAATTATTACTTAAATTTTCCAACTTTCAAAACTTTGCTGTGAAAATGTTTAAAATATTTTATCCAAAAATTTCTCAATTTATGCTAAAAGTCTTTTCATCCAGATTCAAACGACGTAAGCGGATTACGAATTAGAAGCTAATTTATGTAAATGAATATGCAATGTTTAATTTGAAGGTGGAATTGCGGCAGCCGTCTCTCTTGGTAATTTTACGTGATTTAAATTACGTGAACTTTCTGAATGCAGCACTGGACGATCGGCAGGAACTATGCAGCAAAGTCGGATTCACGGTATTCATTATATGTGATGACGTAAGCCTCGACTATTTAAATACAGGGCAAATTATATATCTTCCTCAGTTGTTTGAAAAAATACAGATAATAACATTACATGCTTGAACAAAATTCGATAATAAATGTGCCAGTGAAACAATGTTACATCTACTTCGTTTTATTTCAATTTCTCTTTGTATTCATACTTCTTACAAATTTTTCCTGATTGAGCTAATTAGCATCAGACCAAGAACCAACACAACCTCAAACGCATAGATAGACTTCTTTATAATCAGATTCTCGACAGTTTTTGTTCGATACTAATACCACGCATACAATTTTCTTTCATTTACCTGTTTCTCTCTTCACCATTGGCAGTTTTCGTAATACATTTTATGTTGCAGTGAAAATTAATCACAATTTATATTAAAATTTAATTATTGTATCTAGTAATATTCGGGCTTCTAATGCTACATAATTTAAGAAGAAAAATGATGTCGTTAAAAAATTTTATACGATAAGCTTTAAAAGAAACATCTTTAAAAGAAACATCTTTAAAACATAAAAAAACTAGAGAAAAGATATCTTATTATGTGCATCATTTCTATAGAATCTTGCTTTTTAAGTTTCTAAACTTTAAAACAAAATAAAGGAACTTTTGCAAGGTTTTTCGTTGTGGTCACGTGGTTCTGCATATTTCATGTAAGATCGAGTCTAACGTAAGAAATGTTTTTATTTCTATTTAAATTATATATCTTATTTAATAAGCCGTGAAGTTAAATCGTATTTTTTATAATATTAAAACTGATACGTCGTAGGAAAGCTACAAAAGTACTTATATAAAATGTATTTATATTATTTATACTATTATTTTAATTTTTTCCTTCAATTAAATTTTCGAAAAAAATGGATAAATCTAAAATTATTTATTTTAATTGAAAAGTTCATTGATAATCTTTCAACAATTTATAATTCTCAAAGAGGATATTGCATTTTTAAATGCGATTTCATATTATTGCAAAGTGTTTAGTACATTTAACATAGTATATAAACGTCAATAAATACCTTGCTTCGTGCTCAATGCCTCCATATCGTGGTGTCGCCGTAAATGATGCCGAGTACTTTCCTGACGAGTAACATTCTCCTAACAAGGAAAAATGTATTGCATTGCATATTATGTCACTTCTTGATGCGGTTCCTTTTACGTATTTGCAAATTCGTTCAGAATACCGGATGTTGGAAGTGAAGGATGTAAGGAAAATTATGTGCACGAGTAGATAGGGTTGCATTTTTATTTTGCGAGGGCTGGTGGTGAATTTATTCTATTATATTCTAATTAGAATTCTTGTTAAGTCATATTTAAGCAATTTAAAGCGTTTATACATTAAGTAATTACCGATTGTTTTGTTGACTACACATGACACTAAATTATTATTTAGAGCGCATTATATTCGTAACAAATAAGGACTTCATCCTTTATAGTAGAACAAGTGGCCCTAATATAACACTGTATGTCATTCAAGATCTTTTTTAAATCAAAACACTCGGGATAAAAATATCGTGTTCATATTACTGTAGTTTAAGAGTACATATCAAAGAAATTAATGCAATGTGATTAGTTAGAAATTGAAATTTAACTGTCTGAATATTATGGTATATTGATGATAGTTAAATTGGATTAGTTTAGATAAATCAATTTAATGTTTGGGAAAAGGGCCCTCAAAACAGGGAATTTACTTTATTTTACGTATTTGTTATTATTGTTAAGGAGCATATATTAATACCCGCGTTTTAAAAGGCTAAAACTGTTTATAAATATTAAACAAAAAACTAACAAACTAATGGCATAATTATTGTAACGAAAAGAAACAATTTAATTAAAGGTGGTAAAGAACAGAAAAGGAAGCGAGATGGGAAAATATTTTTTGGTTACCTTCTGAATAAGTATACTAAATGTTTTATAATTAATAAAAAAAAGTTTAATCTATAAAAATGTTTGCTTTATTAAAGCAATATCTGCGTGAAATATGACATGGTTTATATATTGCGACCGTCGTGGGCCATAAATTAGATCGAATGGCAGGTAAGTGGTTGTGTCTAGCTTTTACAAGGAAAGTAAATTGGAAATATATTTGGGCCTAATTTCATAGAATGATTTTTATTCTTCCCAGCTAGTTAGATATTGTTGACAATTTATTCATATTTTATTGTACGGAACAATATTGTTATTTCATATTTTTACATCTTTGTTCAGTTAAAGGTTTTCGAAATGTACAGCCATAAATGGTTAGCAGGCAGACAAACCAAAAAAAAAGAATACCTATTTTATAGAAAGCTTTGGTTAATCAACTATTGTGTTTAAATATAATACGGAAATTGGAAATTATTTTTTGAAATATGTAAAAGTACGAAAACAAGATGTTACAACGAATGTTCCAAATTATTATATATAGACTTAATGAGTATTATGTCCTCCTATAAAAATTTAATTAGAAAATGCACTGTACATTTTACATGATTTTACGGAATCTTGCAAAAATATAAAGATCAAAACTAATTTATAACTTTTTTGATTTGATATGTTCTTTACATTATTTATATTTTCTTATAACGTAGAAATTGTTTTTGAAAGAATAATAATTTTGTTCGTTATGAACTACACATCGCGTGGGAAAAATTGTTAAAATTGAAAATAAAATTGTTTATTAAGAAGAGTACCAACATATCCATATAATAAAATAATAAAAACAAAATTTTATTTGTGAGATAGCAAGTTATTCATAATTTTAACAAGCTTTTATTGGCTTCATCTGTATTTAACTATGACCGTTAAAAAATGTAGCAAATATATTTTCACCCACTTTTAATTGTCATGTTGACTTGAATTTTTATTAAACTTATGCAATTCTAATGAAGATACAATAATATTAAAAAACACCATCGAGCTGGTATGATGATAGAGAAGGTAGGTGATCCTGGGAACTTCTCAATGGCTAACATCAAATCCAACGAGTTTTGGTCCATTTGCCTTGTTTCAACATGCCCTTTTGTTACAAAAGCCTGTTTTTTCACTATATTTCTTAACTTTTTCTTTTTTTTATTTTCTTATTTACAAAATATGATTATTACTTTCAACATGTTGCTCTTGATTAAACAACAAACAACCAATTATTTAAAGATTAGTATTAAATAAAAATTTGAATAAATATTTACTTTGCTTAGATTATTAGTGGTCTTAGAACTAGATTTCATTTAAATTTCTCACTCACATATAGGCATACACGAACGCCTGAGAAAGTTTAAATTCATTTTTGTTTATAAAATTTTATGCAACCTGTTTTACATCTCATTTATTCCTTTTTTTAGATGTTAATATACACATTAATACTGATAGAAATACATTTACACACGCATGCACGCACACATATATATTCGGTGCTTCGGTGTACTTATTGCTACAGAAGTAAACTCCCAAGCAGTTTCCATCTTTTTAAATTGCGCTCAAGAAGATGACTCTAATTTATCTATTCTTTTAAAGCTTCCATGAAGGTATTTTTTCTAAAACAAAATTTTATGATGCCCCATTCTTTACACATCTGGAGTAAGTCAACATTTTAAAATAATAAAATTCGTGCAAATCATCATTAAAATATTATACATTACATTAAAAGTATTTTGTAAAATGAATACCTCCACCTTATAGGCATTTTTATAATTGCTTATAACCTTATCATAAAATGTTAGTCCGACATCCATAAAAACAACCAGACCTCGTAACATTGTCAGTATCATATCATAGCTATTTTGTACGAATATACACTAGAGATGCACACACGATAGAAAATGATATCATATATTCTAACATTAAAATTTAGTTATTCTTAAATTAACGTAAAAATTAAATTGTTTACCTGTAAATGAACAGTAAGGATTGCTCAGTCAATAACTTTTTGATAACTGTGTAAAAAATTATGGGGTGTAAATAAAATTGAATTAAAATGTTCATTCGCATTTGGCTTAAAACCTGTCCTTAAATTTCAAACTGGATTTAAAGTTTACTAATTCAATTTAAGTTTCACCTCCATCCTAGAACTAATAAAAATATTTAAATACAGGTGGCGTTCCATTATCACTCTCTATTCGATTTCGGTAGGATAACATTAAGATATATATAAATAAATATGTAATATCGTCCCTCGACATTAACCAGAGAGTTTTATTAATAAAAGCTGGATGGGTTAATAATTCAAAAGTTTACGGACGAACAACGAAAATAGATTTCCCACGATATAATTTCAATCGCTACCGACGGAATCATACGTTCTCGCCGCACTACACATATCAAGTAATTGGATGGATCAGTTTTAGCAAAGAAATAAGCCCAGAATATTCAAAAATTGACCGAACACTCCATTAGCTGTGCAAATTCAACTACGCATTTTAATCAAAGTTTGAGAAGAAAGTGAAGGTCACGCCATTCCGCTCCGCCAACGCTCCTCTGACTACCGTTTTCATATATCATTGTTTTAATGGGTTCGTAAATAAAGGAAGCAAGGAGCGCCATTATGCGGGACTAGCTCTCAGTTTCATAAATATCTTATTAGGGTTTGTATGCGCATGAATGGCCACGAACACCTTTTTTATTTCACAAATGGAGCGCCCTAAATAAATAGCAAATGGTTTAATTAGTATGGTGGTTGTTTTTTATAGAGTACTATTGTTTGAATGTTTTTTGATTATATACTATTGTTTATTCTACCATCCCTTTATACCTATATAAGACATATTTTTTGTAAAGCCTGGTTATGGAAACTTATTTTACGCAAATGATAGTCGGGAAGAAATATAACGATTCAAAGAAATTATATGTATGTTGCAACTGTGTTTAAGTTAAATATTAATTGTGATTATTAATAAGATAAAAAAATACTTCAGCCTCGTCCACGTAATTTAATGGATAAAATGAAAGTTTATTAACGATTCATGTTAATTATCAACATATAATGAATTTTTCTCTATTTCTGACCACCATATTCTAAGCGCTGAATCGATCCCGCCATTTGGTCTCAACTATTTTTTTTTAAATGTTACATAATTTTTACCTTACATAGCATCTCAGCCATCGGTAAACAAGTTTCATTTTAAATTTAATCACTCAAAGTGTTCCTTGTCTAATGTAAAATATGATTGCACTCGATATATCCAAGACTGAATAGCTAGGAAATCGAAACTGAAATCAGATTAATTTTAGCAGGCGATAACTGTTCTGTACTTTGATCAGATGAATTTATTTATTAGACCTACCTTTTAAGCAGTACATGAAACAGAGCCAGAGCGAAAACATCATCTATATTAAAATATTTTGTTTTTCAACTGGAACAATAACATGCCTAGTGTATTATCTGATAGCATATTTTAAACTTCACTCGTTTACGATGTGTTAAATGATGTAAGTGGATCCTTAAATAAGCCCATATAGACTTAATAAGGTTGTTTCCATTTACGGGTCCAATTCGATTCGGGACTGATATTCCAGGGGTTTCTAATGTCTTTTTCGAGTTTACTTAATATAAAAATATTTCATTATTTAAAATAATAATTAACCATTAGATGGTAACTAAACCATCCGAAATCATCGCGGGGTTAAATGCAAACTGGTAATTAAAATGACCAAAAACCATTATTCTTAGGAGGTTACTCTTACAAGATATGTCGTAATAGTAACATGTTAGAAATAAATATCAGGCAGGGTATTTATGTGTTACTATTGAAAAAATGTATTAATATATTCTTTGCGGTCAATAAATTCTTCTCCTTGTTAATTTAACATTAAGCATTTAAAAATTCACTCTTTCATAACTTACAATAAGTTAATCAGTCTTAATATAAGTATATAAGTTTGCATCAAACTGTGATTTTTAATGCTAAAATAAAATATTTTAATAGCAATATTCACACATGTACATTATCTGTTATAAAAAAATTTTTCAGAAGACACAGATGAAAAGGCAGATTTATTATGTTTTTTTACGTATTTTACAAAAATTTCAAAAGGAAGAGGAAAATAATTGAGAACATATAAATAACAAGAATGAGGTGAAAATAATCAAAGACTCACGAAGACATCCAACAATGAACGGTATATTGGAACACTCTGGTCTATTGCAAGGGAAACTAGTGTTTAATACGTCGATGCTCTGGTCAATTCATTCTATATTGTGAAACGTCGTTAAATTCGATACTAGATATGGAAAGGTAGTCGCGCCCAAATGGGCGACAGTTTCGGTCGAATAAATTCAAACTTTAAAAACTAGGCTAAAATATATAAAGACATTTGCTTCTGTCACTTTATCTTTCAGGGCGAATGTACTGTTAAGGAGAAAGTAATTCGGAGGTTGCGAACTACGCACAAGCAAAGTAAAATCGTATGTTCGACTTCACGGATTCGATTTACGAGTATCTCCATAAACGGGATCATATCTCAGATACTAAATATCCAATTCAAAGAAATAAGATTATAAAAAATAACTTGGTATATTTATGGAACGGTTCTCATAGAGACTAACTTATCTTATTGTAACAATACTTTAACGTCATTTTCTGTTTCAACTTATCTCTCTTAAAATTTTGTAAATGTAAAAAAATTCGGTAAAATATACAAGTCGTTGCAGATTCACCTTTGAACAAAAATAAGTGTTGCTTTAATATGGCTCAAGATGCATCAAATTTTTAAAATATTCTTAAATTGAGATGTGAAGATGAAAACTCAGTAACCTAAATATTAGGGTAAATAACATTTAGGATTGTTGATAAATTAAACTATCTGAAACCTTTTATTTCGTCTACAAACTTTCACACTTCAGATATATATTTCAAATATTTGAGGGGGAAGCGAAATTACTACTTAAATATCCAATCTTTCAAAGTGTACTGTGAAAATATCTAAAATATTTTATCTGAAAATTTCTAAATTTTTGCTGAAAAAGTTTTCATCTACATTTATGCAACGTAAGCGTATAAGGAATTAATTGAGTTTTTTATAACAAAAGTCTAAATGGAAATGCGGTATTAAATTCAAACGGTGGGGTCGTGGCAGTCATAACTCCTGGCAATTTGACGCTACTTAAATTACGCGGGCTTCCCGCTTACAACGTTGGACGGTCGGAAGGAATTATGCAGCAAGGTTGATTTTACGGTATTCGTTAACTGTGCTACGTACGCCTCGCCGGGATTTGACCCGTATGCCAATGCCAATAACCGCGGTACCCAAGTACCCTAACGTTGCATTAATTGCAGAAAAGGGATTGATGGCTGGGGAATTTTTACCTCCAACTTATTTTTTCTTGGGACTCATAGCGGGAAACCCAACTAACTCAGAGTAACTGTTATTCTATAAATTTGTAAAGGATAAAGGAGAAGAGGATAGCAAAGTCTCAACGCAGAAAATTATGTCTTAGATAGAGATGATTAAGATATATACCCAGGAGGGGTTGTGTATCAGTAACGAACCGTGATAAATTTGGTAAACGCTATTATATTGAATATATTTGGCGTTAATTTTGTAGAAATTCATTATTCACAATTAAATGAAACTACGTGATGTAGTATTATTTCTACTTTCTTTAATTTCTTTACCGATATTAGCAAAGATAGCAATATTTGCTAATATCCCACCTGAAGATGTTGTAATACAATGATGTTGTAATAGATGTTGTAATAATAGGTCGTTGTAAAGAAATTAAAGAAAGTAGAAATAATACTACATCACGTAGTTTCGATTAATTGTGAAACGCTATTATTTTTTTTTTCATTTATTATGATTTCCGTATTCAATAAAAATTTTATATTTCTGTATTTAGTTGAAAATTGTCACACGAAAACTGAGTTAGACGAGAATGTTGATACACTAACCGAAAGCATTGCAGTTAGTAATATACCATCACATTCGACAATAACGTTTAAATGCAAAAATATTTTGCAAAAATGTGAGTCACATAGAACTACAAAGACTATCAATCAATATACCATTCATATTCACAGTTTTCTCTGTTGAAATGGTCGATCTGATTGTTTGTCATACCGACTAAAACGCGAATACTGTTCATCATAAAAGAATTATGTATGCCAACGATTGTATATCGATTTCGAAATATTAAGTTTAGGAGAAATTCTACCACAATGATTCCCACATGCAAAGCTACAACATCAACGGAGTATTCAACAGACAGATTCCACCGATGAAAAGTGGTTATAGGATCATGCTATCTCTGTTATCAGGGTGTCTACACAAAACGAAGTAAGACGCGAAAAACTTTTAAAGGTTGTACTAAACCGATTTATTACAAACATTGAAAAGCAATAACAAAGTGTAACGCAAATGTTTTTTGAAGAATGAATTCCTATGAGGATACTTTATTATAATTTTAAATAAAAATCGAAAAAAGTGAAGCCTACATTTATTTTTGTATGGTATAATATTTTCTATCCCTATAGATTGGTTTAATTATTTATTACTATGCAATTCTGAAGTCATATTAAGTTCTCACACATGAATATCTGTGTACCCCGAATAATGATCAAGTGGGTATTCGATTTTAAGTGTTCAGTTTATTTTTTTCATATTTAAATATCATAACGTATATAAATCGATCTGAAGATATTTGATGATTTATAGTTAAATACATAACATATGTAAGTTAAAACATGCAAAAGGATACCTGGGTATGGATATAAGGATTAAATTCAGGGTAAATTAAATACCATCATTAGCTCTTTAAAGAAATACAATAGTGGCGTTAAATGTTTAAATGAAAATGAATGAAACTAAATATTGTATATTCCAATAAAACATTTTAAAAAGTTTTTATTTAAATTGCTCTTTATATTTAATATTGTGAAAAATGTCATTGGAATAAGCTTCAGCCTTTTTTAAAGCCGTTTAAAAACTATCCAAATTGCACAAAATGCACTAATCGCCTTCTAAACTTTTCACCATATATACATGCGTAACTTAAATAACTTAATCATCGAAAATATACATCGAAATAAAAGTAAAAGCTGAGTTATCACAAAAATATTATCCTAAATCACATATACGATTTGTAGGCTACATTGGAAAATATTGTTACACTTATTTGAAAAGAAAATAACACATCACAATATTTGATTAACTGTCTATGCGCCGAATGTAACATAAATGTGTTTGAATATAATACAACAAATCTAGAAATATTTCAGCGAAAGCTGATACGTTATAGCTATATCACGCTAACGCCCCATAAAATAATGAATAGCACGTATGCTCTAGGCTTTTCAGCGTCGAAATTTCGATTATTTTCACGAAATGTATGAAACGCCTGCTCATTTCGCAGAAAAAAATAGAGGGTTGTCAATTTTTACCATGTAAAATTTCACAATTCGTATCAGTAAAAGAATGGTGTAATAGTTCTTTTTATAGCATTTTTATGGTGAAACTTTCTGAAGTTAATATTTTGATTATGTATATTGTTTAATATTACTTTCGGTGTAATATGTCTTTTACAAGTAGCCGTCAGTTGATCGAATAGATATTTGTGACAGTCATATTTTAACTGTCAAATTTGATTGTTTACAAATATTCTCTCTTGAAATTTAATGAAATATAGGTATGAACGAACGCCTGAAAAAAATATGATTTCAATTTTAAATACAGTTACCTGTTTTACAACTTATTTATTCCTTTATTTCAGATTATAATACACATATTAATAGTAATACACCCACACATAAATACGCGCGTAGGCATATATATATATATATATATACATATATACATATATATATATATGTATATATATATACATATATATATATATATATATATATATATATATATATACATATATATATACATATATGGACTTATTGCTACAGGAATAAACTTCCAACCAGTTTCCAAGGCTTCTTCGAAGATATTTTTATAAAACAGTATGACCCTCAGTCGTACTACATTTGTAGTGAGTTAAAATTATAAATAATAAATGTCGAATAAATAACAAGTAAATAATATAATAAACCCCAGGAAACTGCGAACTTTTTTACAAATTCTTATAATCTTATCATATAATGTCAGGCTAACATGGGCAATAACAACGAAATATAGTACCAGTGTCAGCGCCAGATCAAAAATATTTTGACGAATATGCAATAAAAATAATATCATATATATTTAATTATGTGTAAAATCAAATCATGCGTGCTAACATTATAATTTACATAGGTAGTTTTAAATTTAAATCGCAATTAATTTCATTACGTATAATTATGACCAACCGTCTAATATTTATTTAAATATTTATGGAAAGTAAATATTAACAAAAGTGTAAAAAATTAATATTACTCATCAATTTCAATTAAATCTTCCATTGACATCTGACTTAGACCCTGTCTTTATATTTCAAACTTCATTTAAAATTACTACTTTGATTTAAGTTTCGCCGACATCCTAGCACTAATAAAAATACTTACATACAGGTAGAATCCCATTATCACTTTTTATTCGAATTCGGTGAGAAACAATCTTGAGATACAGATAAATAAAGGTATAATACCCGTCCTTTGAGATTAATAAGATAGTTTTATCCATAAAAGAAAAGTTGGATGCGTTAATAATTTAAAAGTTCACGGACAGGCGATGAAAATAAATTTCCCACGACATATTTTCACTCACAACCGACGGACTATCCAAATCAAATGATTAGATGGTACAATTTCAATAAAAGAGTAATAAGCCCAGAAGATTCGAAAATTTGGCCGGCTACTCCATTACCTATATAAATTCAACTATGTATTTTATTGACAGTTTGAGAAGAAAGCGAAGGCTGCGCCATTCCGCACTGCCAGCGTTTCTCCGGCTACAGTTCTCATATATCAGTATTAATATGTTTGTAAATAAAGAAAGCGGGGAGCGCCATAATGCGCGGCTACCAAACACTTTTTTTTATTTTACCCGAATGAGCCCAAACACGTTTTTTTTATTTCACCCGAATGAGCCCAAACACGTTTTTTTTATTTCACCCGAATGGGGCGCCCTAAATAAATAGGAAACAGTTCAATTAATATGGTGGCTATTTTTATACTGTTTCGTTGTTCCAATGTTTTCTAATTATATATTAATGTTTGTTCCACCATCCCTTTATACATTTATGAGTTATATTTTTTATAAAATTTGATAATGAAAATTTGTTTTGCGCAAATTAAAGTTGGCAAGAAGTACAGTGTTTCAAAGAAACAATTTGTAACTATGTTTAATATAAAAAGTGATTGTGATTTTAAATAAGATAAAAAAAACTTCAGCCTCGTCTACATAAGCTAACGGATGAAATGAAACTTTATTGACGGTTGATGTTAATTATTAATATATAATGATTTTTTTGATATTCCCAATCGCCATATTGTTGGTGCTCAGCCGGTCCTGCCATTTGCTCTCGACAATTGTTGTTTTAAGCATCGCACAATTTTTACTGGACACAATACCTCAGGCTCAGATGAAGAAGTCTCATTTTAATGTAATCACTCAAAATGATCCTTGTCTAATATAAAATTATTGCAGTAGATTATATCTATGATGAAATAACTAGAAAATTGAAAAAGTGAAAGCAATTACGCATTTTAAAATAACTGAATTTAAAATTATTTTAATAGGCAATAAGTCTCCTGTACTTTAGATTAGATGAATTTATTTATTAGACCTATCTTTTAATCAGTACATGAAATATAGCAAGCGCCAAAACCGTATATTAAAACATCTTGTATTTCTAATTGGTACAATTCCATATCTGGAATTTTACCTGATAGAACATTTTGAACTTCAACCAAAGACATTTTGAAAGTAGTATCACAAAGTAAGAAATCAAAAAACCGAATCTTGAAAAATAAAGTAGTGAAATGGAATTATAAAACTTTAATGCAAAAAATCGAAAATTGAAAACAAAGAAGTCACACGAGTAATATGTAATTTATATAACAATGAAAATGGTTGAGAACTCTTAAATAACAAGGAGGAGGTGAAAACAACCGAAGACGCATTAAAACCATAAACGGTATATCGGGACACTCGTAGCAGCCGATTCGCCCTTGAACCTAATATTTATTAGTTTCGTTCTCTGATCAATGTACTTCTTTATATTTTAGCGCGAAGAAGACTTTAAAATCGATGCTAGGTGCGGAAAGGTAGTCGCGCCCAAATAAGGGACAATTTCGGTCGAAGCAATTTCAGATTTCGACAACTGGAATAAAAGTAGAAAAAGGCCTTCTGCTACTCCTTTTTCTAGGACGAAAGTACTATTATGAATAAAGTAATTGTGCTAGTACTACTCCAAAATTGGTGCCGACCAGAGGTCGCGAACTGCGCACACGCAAAATGAACACAAATTTCGACTTTACGGATTCAAAATAAGCCCGGGATATATGACTAATATTTATAGAACGGTTCTGTGTAATATAATGACTAAATTATGTTGTTGTGACCATACTTCAAGGTTATTTTCTATTTCGGCATATCTCTGTTAAAATTCTATGAATAAAGACAAATTAGTTAAAATAAACGATTCGTTCGTAACAGGTTTACATTTAAACGAAAATAAGTTTCATTTAATATGGCTGAAGGTGAGTAATACTTCTAAGATATTCTTAAATTGAAAAGTGACGATGGAAACTCAGTAAAATAAAGGATAGTGTTGAATATTTAAGGGTCCTTTAAAAGAAACCGTTTTGTTTCATCTACAAACTTTTATACTTCAAATATACATTTGAAGAATATTTCAGGATCAAGTGAAATTATTACTTAAATTTGCAGCTTTAAAAATTTTGGTCTGAAAAATTCTAAAATATTTTATTGAATATTTTTTAAATGTATGCAAAAGTTTTCATCTAGATTCATACGATACAAGCGTATTACTAATTAGATTAGAATCCTTTACCGCAAATGTTTAAATGAAGTTTTATGTGATTTAAATTACGTGGGCTTTCCGCATGCGGCATTGGACGGTCAGAAGGAAATATGCAGCAAACTTGGTTTTAAGATATTCATAACCTGTGCTGACGTAAATCTCGCCTTTTTAAATCTAAGGCAAATCATATATCTGTAACAGCTGTTTAATCAAATACAAATAATAGCATTCAACGCGTAAACGTAATGAATCAAATTAAACAATAAATGTACAAATAAAACAAAATTACATCTCTTTTATTTCATTTTAATTGCTCTCTATATTTATTGTTACTTATTAGAAACGTTTCCTCCCCGAGCTTATTGGTATCAGACCAAAAACAGACATAACCTCAAATGCATTGAAAGACTTCTTTATAATCTGTATCTAGATAGTAATTGTCCGATACTAACATCACGCATATAATTTTCTTCCATTTACATGTTCTCCTCATCACTGTTGAGACTTGTCATAATACATTTCCTGCTAGAGTGAACTTTAAAAACAATTTATATAATTAAATTTAAATATTGTATGTAGCAATATTCTGACTACTAATGCTATAAAATTTAAGAAGAAAAATATATTAAAAGGTTTTGTCTTATAAGTTGTAAGAGAAACATCGATAGAACTTGAAAAAATCTGGAGAAAAAATCACTTGTTACATCCTTCCTACAGAATCTTGCTTTTTAAGATTCTATACTTAAAAAAAAAATACACAACACAACGAAGGGCGGAACCCTCGCAGGATCATTCGTTGTGTCCGTAGGTTCGTTGGTGGTTTTTTGGTTTGGTGTAAAAAAAATTAAATTTGGCTCAATAATAGAGTATTGTTTGTGAATGTTGACCTGCATATCTCGCAAACGTCTAAAAATGTGGAAAGAGACAGTTTGATTTTTCTTTCAGCTACATAGAGCACCACTTATGAAAACAACTTTTATGGATATCAAAATTATTTTAATTTTAATATATTTGGCGTTAATTTTGTAGATATTCATTATTCCCAATCAAATGAAACTACGTGATGTAGTATTTTTTTCCTTTCTTTAAGTTCTTTATCACGACCTAGGTTTCGTTGTATTACAAAATCTTTAGATGGGCTATTAGCAAAGATTAACTCTTAAGGATATCCAACAGTATTTATATATTACAAAAAACAATAGCGGAAGACGGGTTTGTGTGAGTTTTCTCACTGCTTCCGTTAGTGAGTTTATTGTAGGGGAGCGGTGTAGATTTTATTATACTTCCGAAAGTTATATAAATACAAGTATTTCAGTGATGGTAATAAACCAAATGTATGTTATTCTATGAGGTTATATAATGCAAATATTTTGGTATATGTAACAAAATTTAATGGATATTATTCTCAATAATATATTTCCACAATAGCAAGGGTATCAGAAGTTAGAACAAGGTTATACCACTAATTATACATACCTCCCGTTGTATTTATTTATTTTTTCCTTACTTTGTTTAATTTGTTTTTATTTATTTATTTTTTTATATTTAGATGTGTAGCTGCATTTTTTTTTATTTTAGTATGAAGTAGTTCTTATGATATCACTATTAAAGTGTTCAAAAACCTAATTTATTGTTTCTGAAACTGCATAAATCAAAAGTATAAAAATACTAGATTACTTTAAATTAACTTAAGGTTTACCGGAAAACTATTGCAACCATTTTAGATCTCATAGTCCAGAGAAATTTAAAATAATTTTGTACGCTTGAAAAGAAAATAGTAAATAGTTTATTTCAAAGTATGAAATTATATTACAATTTATAAAAAGTTTAATGAAAATATCGCCCGTGTGTATTTAAACTGTTAAAATGTGGTATAAAACCTCATAACGTAAATTCTACTTATATATAATAGATTCATCTGTTTATAGCGGAAACAGTTTTAGTTTTACAGATGCATTTAGAGGATATGTAAATTATATGAAGATTTGACCATAACAAATAATGTATATAAATCAAACCGTACAGTAATTAGGCAACTTACGTGTTTTCTCGAAATAATTTATAGTATAATATATAAACATGAAAGTTATCGGTTACTTTAAAAGGCTCATTTAAATATTTAAGTACGTTCAAATTAAAGGAAAATTTAAAAGCTTTTAAAATCACGTTCCCCTTCGAATCTGAACATTGGAAAGCTTGCAGATTATTTAGCGTTTTCTCCACCATAATATGTATAAGCCTTTTCATTGGTCTTGCAATTGAGAGAGCGATGATGCAGGTAGAAGTATAGGGTAACAGCTCCAACGCAAAAGACGATAACGCAAGTGGAAATGAAAGGAACAGGTGATTTTCAATGAATATCTGTCACACTTAATAGAGGCATACTATAAGGTTTAGTTATGTAATGTAATTTAGGTAAAGTAATTGCAATTTCAATACTTTCTAAAACTTAATATTTTTCGAATTACCTTGTTACGAAGTAAATGATATCACAATAAAAGTTGTAAGTTGTAATAGGTAATATTATGTGTTAATGGGTTTTATGACAATGCCTGCGGCGTTTGCGAGGTAGAAAGGAGTCTAGTTTAAGAAATGTATATGTATATATATATATATATATATATATATATATATATATATATATATATATATATATACATATATGTGTATTAAGTTTTCGTAAAGTTAAACAATAAATAATATTTTTATAATATATAAAGAAATACTCGTACGTAAAATTTTAAGGCACCAAAAGTAATTATAGCAAATATGTTTCTAATCTTAATACAATTATATTACATTTTTTTCTTTTATTTAATTTTCTATATATTTAAATGTCATAACCTTTTTTTTCAATCAAAATGGATAAGAATTTAAAAATCTACCTACGAAAAATGTGATTTTACATTATTGTGAAGTGTTAAGTATATTTAAGATATTATGTAAACTTCAGTAAATACCGTGCTTCGTGCTCAGTGTCTCCATTTCATGGTGTCGCAGTAGACAAGTGCAACAAAAAGAGCCTTCACCAAGTAGTTTACTGTCTAGTAACATCTAACAAGGTAAAAGTGCATCGCACACAACACCCATTTTTCACGCAGTTCGTTTTGTGTATTTCGCAAATTTGTTCATTTACTTCAGCTGAATGCCTAATGTTTCAAATAAATGACGCGAATAAAATTATTCGCACGAACAGATAGGGTTGCACTTTTCTTTTGCAATATCTGGGGGTAAATATGTTCTAATTTGAAATCTTCTTGACAGTCATATTTAGGCAATTATAAAGCTTTGATAGATTAATCAATGACCGATTGTTTTTGGTTTGTTGACTGCACAGGACAGTACATTAATATTTCAAGACTTGTCATATTTATAACATTATAAAGAATTCATCCTTAATAGTAGACCAAGTGTAATCCTAATGTAATACTGTAAGTGTTTCAAGATCTTTTTTTTAATCAAAAGACTCTAGATAAGGAATATTGTGTTCATATTACATTATGTAAGAGTCTACAGTATAAAAGACAACAATCTATTACCAGCGAAGAATTGAAATTTAACTGTCTAAATATTGTGGTATATTGATGATAGATAATTTAGATTACTTTAGAAAGATTTATTTTAATTTTGTGAAAACAAAATGTCCTTTAAACAGGTCATTTCTTTAAGTTTAAATAATTATCATTTAACTTTCTAACGAATGCAACAGTTTATAAATATAAAATATCAAATTATCAGACCAACTAAAAAAACATTTACGTGGAAAAAAGGAAATTTCATCTGAAAAACGAGAAATAGAAAGATATTTTTCTGCCGACTTTCGAATATGTATACTTATTGTTTTATAATTTATATATATATATATATATATATATATATATATATACATATTTATAAATATATATATATATATGTATATATATATATATATATATATATATATATATATATATATATATATATATATATATATATAGATATATTTATACGAGTATATTCGTTTTTAAAGTAAGTCTTTAAACTTTTAACACCTCTAAGGGTGATACAAACCTGCCCCTTTGCAGAATCAGGCTACATCAATTAAGCTATAAGGCGGGGACAAAAACTCGTCATTCATGAATAGTGAACTCATCAATTTTGTATTTATTTGGCTTGGTGTAAGCAAGAAATACCCAAGTAAATAGGTTGATACCTATATACAAGTACACATAAACGCATGAAGCAAATAAAATATTAGGAGGTAGATAAGTAAGGAAGTAAAAATTAGCATAAACAAATGTATGAAGTAACTAAAAACTGGTAGGCAGAAAGAGTTAGTACGTGCAAGTATACACTTGCGTGCCACTCTGTCTACGGTGAAGCCAAAAGAGGCAATATAATTTATGTTTATATGTTTGCATGTATGTATATATGCAGGAATGTGTGAATGTAAGTATATATGAATATATGAATATATCGTAACAGACGTTTGGGGCATTTAACGTAGCCCCAAACGTCTGTTTCGATTTCAATAAATGAATATCTCAAATATTATTAGGTGAAATGTAGTATTAATTTGAGTGTATGTATGTGAACTTCGGCTCTAAATATCTCTCACAATAGCAGCATTTTCCAAATTGATTTCTATTTGGCAACAATAGCGTTTCTCGGAAATTCCAACTGAATACTTGTATTTTCATTAAATTTTACTTTTCAGTGCGCTTGCTTTTCGGTGGTTATTTTAAATCGGTTGAATTGTTTTGTTAAAACGTTTATGTCAGTATAATTTTTAATTGTCTCACTTTTAAAGTTTAATTGCAAACCTTGTGCTAGGTGGAAAGTAGTCTAAAAATCTATTTCCGCCCAGGACAACATAATCTAAAACTCTATTTTTAAATTAATTTACAGGGTACATTCTTTACTAAATGTATATCAAATATAGGTTATGCCAAAACTTGTTTAATTTTTTTAATAATAAATAGTTTTCTAGGTAGGAAAAATTATTTTTTTTTCTTTTGAAAGTGAGTCGGAATATTGAAAACTATTTTCGTTCTTCGTCTGGACGAGTAGGAGATAAACTATTGTCGAGTTTATTTAGTAATTTCTTTTTAATATTTCCTTTAGATCGCTTAGTAGTTAACAAAGATAAACGACGGTGAATGTGAATATGTGATAATGGCTTCCTTCCTGATATTTAAAATTCATTCATATATTGAATTTTATATACGAATGTCACATATAAAATTAATCAACATAATTTTTCCAACTTTGCTTGTAAGTACCATTAGAATTGTCAGATGGTTAGTTCGTCCCGAACCACAGAACCTCACGTTCTAACTTAGTCTATTAACAGCAGTCAGACAGTATTGAATATTTCATTTTCATCGCCACATATCTGGTATTTCTTAAAAGAATACTGATGGGTTCAACAAATATTTGGTTTCGTACTGAATCCAAATTGTTTGGCATTTTATAGCGGGTAACCACTAAAAAACATTCATATGAAAATTTTAAAGGAATAAGAATCCAAAACGATTTATCTTTAAAATTTCACCTAAGATAATTCTAGAGAAATTACTGAAAACGTTCAATCATTAGAACACTTAATCTTAAAATTGTTAAAATGAAAATTATGAAAAAAGGCGTTGCTAGAAGTTTACCTAAAGTTTATCCAAGAACTATAGGAATGATTCTAAGTATAATAGTTTTCAAAAATTTGACGACATTTTGGGCAATATATTTAGTTGATTCGCGGTTGGCAGACATGCAGATAAATAATATTGAAGTGTTTAATACTTTTCTGTTCACATTTTCTATTATTTAAACGAATCTATTGTTAAAATAATTTTCTTCCGTCTATCTGACGGCCTATCTGAACGACTTAATAAATACTAATGTAATTAACACGATTGAACCAAGTTTGTTTTGTTTCATCGTACTATGTCTGATTTCGAAGTTATGATAATACAACGGTTATGTAGAAAAAATAAACAAAACGGGTCGTGAGCAGCGGTGGGGCTTAAGAACATGCTGGAGCATGCAAGGGAACAGAAAGAGTGCAATCGATCCACTCAGAAATGCTGAGGGAGAATAATCTAGTGGCTTCACCTTTACAGTTCTGTAAGATCCATTTAGTCTACCAGTGAGGACTAATGATTTCAACGATACGTCTTTTTCTTGTACTAAAAATTCCATCCACTCAGAACTCACATTGCAATGATCGTACGTCAAAACTCTGGTTTTCGTTCAACTCATAATTTTGCCGCGAGGCAGCTAGCAAGAAACCCACCAATACTGCCAGGTAATTTGTTGAACAAGTTCATGTGACCTGACGTATCATGAAACCCACATAGATGAATATGCCCAGAGATATTTCTATATGCATTAGTTTGAGTGTTGAGGTATTCACTTTCCAGTCAGCCCGTGGCATGAAATTCAACTCTGGTTCTCTCACTAATGTTCTGCGTGTGCGACATGAAACTACACTCAGAACGAGGACCATGCTTAAGTACGTGACCTGTATCGATACTAGATCCATCCTATACAACAGTAGGTTCCCTCATTAGTCTGCTCTCTAAGTGGACAGCTTCGGACTTTTGCAGGACAAAGTGGAGCTTAGTCTTAATGCTCCAGTCAGTTATCCAGGCGATGGAATCAGGACCCTGATTCTTCATTTCTCTATGGCTCCTTTGACCATTGAATTACAGTACTGTCACCTATGCTGATAATGGATCATCAACATAGGCGATTGCACCGCATCCTTCAAGGGTTATCGCGAGAATACAAATTTTCGAAAAATGTGGCCAAGGACCAAACTCCGGGCAGCTCCATCCAATGTTTTACAACTAGTTTTTTAAACCATTTTACATCACTTCAATTCAACAACAATGATTGGGTAACACGACGTGCAATACGAACACTGCGCTTTCGTCCTGGTCCACTGCCCCATTATTATTGTAATTAAAATGGTGTCCATATTTTTTCAAGTTTTCCACAAAGATTTACAAATAAATAAATTTATAATTACCCCGTTGGAACTTACCTATACTGGCATTGTCTTGATTCTTTATCTCAGTTGAAAAAATAATCGCAAATTAAATTTGGTCAGTGTACGGAACTAACTCCAAAAATATTTCCCTCAAAATATGTTAATATTTAAAGATCTTTAATTAGAAAGGGTTTATGTATCTATAAAGAATTATGCACCTAAAGCAAAAAAATTCTAGAACCGTAATTCAATTTTTGAAGAATTTTTTTCGATTTCTTTGGTTATTTAAAAAGTTTCCTTGGAACTGAAGTCGACATCACAAAATTAATATTCCTTGGCGCACTTCGGCTATTGATGTTTCCACAGCGACGGAGTTTATAGTTTTTTATTAAAACGTATTTCAAACATACAATTTAGTGTTTGATTATAAAGTCCATAAATTAGAAACCTTTTGAGTACCTTTAATTTCATTATCAATTTATGACAAGACTTTTTTATAAATTTAAATTATGGTGTCTTTAAGCTATAAATGACATCGTTTATTTCAATTCAATATCGATTCAACGAATAATATTGTTGCAGTTAAATAACGATGAAAGAAATAAATGTATTTAGTAAATAATTTTAAATATAAAATGTATTGTTTGAAATCTCAGATTATATTTATAAATATACTCATAATCACTTATGACTGCTTCAACTTCGGCAAATGAATTTGAAAAATTTATTGGTTTAAAAGTAAAATATTTCCGGAAAAATAAAATATTCCACTGTTTATATAACAAGAGTGTAACTACTATATATATAAATATATGTATATATATATATATATATATATATATATATATATATATGTATATATATACATATATATATATATATATATATATATATATATATAGCAAAATTTTATCAATTTTTGTACCAGAATATACAAATCTTAATATTATCAGCTAATAAAAGTTTCAGCGAAACTTTTGCAAGAAAGAAAAAAACTTTAAGATATAAGAGAAATTTTGCGACTGATTCAATAAATTTAAAATTTCCCTGAAAAAAGAAACGAAGTATTATTCATAAATATAACGCTTTGAAATATTCACAGCATGTATTAGGTAATATATTAATTACATATAAAAGCAATTTCTCATTTAAATGCCATTTATATAGCGTGAAGTAATATTGCTTTCGCGTTGCAAAATTACAAAAAATGTTTGGCTAAGCTTTTACATATATTGCTCGCGAAATATAATGGACCTAGCAAATATAATGCTGAGCAACAAACGTCGAGATTAAAATATTTGCAAAGGTTGATGAAATATGTTTGGCTATAAATATTCAGTTGAAAGCATTAGCAATAAAAATTGTATAAATTAAAATAAACTTTAATATATTTTTTTACCGGATTATAAATATATAAAACCGAATTACACCCAATACTTGGCTTGCTGAAATATAAGCTTTCGAATCCAAATAGAACGTCACTATTTAAAAGACGGGCCACAAGGTTAAGTGGAGTGGCTGAATGCTTTTGTTCTCGTATTCAAAAACTTCTTTTCTTTTATTTTTTGGCCATATGGTTTTTTACTTGTGACAAAAAACATAAAAAAATTCGTTCACCCCAACCCATCTTGCAAGCCGAAAAATTAGAAATAATTGAGACAGAAAAATTGATGATTTTGATATACTACGAAAAAAATGGCGCAAGGTTTCAAATATTTATATGAAAAAAAAGATAAAACTTTTATTTTTTTTATCCCTCCGATTTCTCAACTTCCGGATCATGATCATTTTGACAGACTGTTGTAATTTTGTCCACTAGTTATTAATAGCTATAATGATTACCTATAAAATAAACAGATATCGCTGCTAACTAATTAAGTAGCAATAATCTAATTAGCACGTAACATGATTTAAGTTAAACGTAAATAAAATTAATTTATTCATTAAAAAATAAATAGTCAAAACGCAGAAAAACAGACACTAGATGTTTGTATGCGTAGATACATAAAAATAAATAAAAGTGATTATTAAAACAAAGGCGTCCTTTTTTAGTTATTTTTTTTTAACTAAGTCATATCATGACCCTTTCTATCTTCCATGACATTTCAAGAAATATACGTAAAAATATTAGTTAAATTTTATCCCAAAACAGTTTTAAATCATCCATAAGTTTAAGGTGTACATTTTTCTAACACACAGAAATAAAATAATAGTTATAATATAAAGAAGCCTTACGTTAGTGATTCCTGTGGGTTCAGAAATTATTTGATACAAATGAATGAATAACTGAACTAATATATATATATATATATATATATAGAATTTGTATTCACTTTACCAATAGTCATTTGCTTTCCTGCTTTTCTGATGATTTTATTATTTAACTAGCTACACCCACATCTTCGTCCTCACGTGAACTTATAAAAAACGTTATTAAATTACCTGCAAAATTGATACATATAACGACATCTATAATAAAAATTATACAGTAAACTTTCTTTAGTAAGTACGCATTGGTTCAAGAGTCAAATCAACATACTCGTATCTTCTTTACAGTTACGCAATTAGGATAAAATATACCTAATAAAGCAATAACAGAATTCATTCAAAACAGTATATCTATTATTTCGTGATGTGACGTGTGAACAAATAAACACGTTGCCAGACAGACAAATATTTAAAAAACAATATTAATTATTTCTGTTCCATTACTTTACAATTTTTTATGTTCCAATAAATACATTCAATCTACATATGCAAAAACTCTATATATTTATAATATATATTGACAATTATGTGCGTAAATAATCAAATTATGCCGTGCTAAAGTTACTAAAGTTTACTATAATAATTAATTTTTAGCAATACTAAAGTTACTAGTACAGACACGCATAGTTACTACAGGCACGCCAATTCTACAGTTTTTTTATATGTATGTTAAGTTATTTTAGCTTGGGTTGGATTATGTCGAATTACGTTGAGTTTCATTAGATTATTTTCGGTTGGGTTTAGTTGTATTTGGTTGAGTTTGGTTAGGTTCTCAGCATGAGTTGGGTTGAGTTGACTTTGGCTATGTTAGGGTTTGTGGTATTGGGGTGGATTATATTAATTTGAGTTGGGTTATGTTGAATTTTGTTTCAATGATTTTGGTTATGTTGCATAGAGCTATGTCGAGTTCGATTATATTAGATTGGGTTGTATTGAATAATGTTGGGTTGGATTATATTGTCTTATGTTGGGTAAGGTAGAGTTATTTTGGGTTACGTTGGGTTGAGTTGAGTTATGTTGTTGTTATACTTTTTTATTGTGGTACTACCTTTTTTGTTGTTGTATTAATACAATAGAAATTTTTTTTTTTTGAAAATATTAAATTTGTATCTATTCTGATTGAGTACACCGATTGCGAGAATCAAGCCCTGTTTTTCATGTACCCTCCATCTTAATTAATTCAGTAGCTTTTACGTGGTGCGTGTTCAAACAAAATATAAACCAACAGACCAAGATTTCAAGAACTATATTTTATGTTCTACATTCTCCTGATTTATTTCTTCCTAAATATAAACACGCCAATTCTATAGTTTTATTATATGTATAGATTTACAATGAATTCTTGAGTTCCACAATTTATGGTGATGAAGTTGTTATTCTGTTATTTATTTCTTGAGCGTAGATATGTATTTTCTTTATTAAAATATATTTTAATTTTTTTTTACTTTTGGATAAATGATAAATAGGTAAAGGTAGAAGGCACATATCTAAATTACTTTGGTTTCTGGAAGCCGTCGACTTTTGAAATATACCGGTAACTTAAAAGTTAGAACTGCCAATTTGAAGCCGGGCAAACATGAAACTATAGTTGTTATTTTAGGTACAATTAATGAACTAGAAGAGTTTGAACTTGACCAGTTTTCAAATTTCAAAGACCTACTCTGAATTAGGTCACATAAGTGACCTTAAATGCCCATATCTACTTGAGTATAAGACGTGGTTCTTCTCGTGCGTCCTACCTGTCGCGTTGTCAATTTTACGCCCCTTGCGGGTCATTTTCAAAGAGGAATACCCAGCTGTGATACCATTTATTTCTACATCGAGCATTCACCAAATTACGTAAATGCAACTTCTTGGTAAAATATAATAACGGAAAAAACATCATGTACAATTTTCTGTTTCAGAAGATTAAATTTAACATCTCAATAATTTTGAAATAAATCACACAAATCATGTTTTGTTGTATTATAACATACCCGATATTATCTAGTTTAAATTCCGTGGGCGAATTTAAAATTAAGGAAAAGTCGTACGGTAAATAAGTAGTGCAACCCAAGACAGCTCTCATGTCATGGAAATAGAAATGTTGACAGTTCACATTGTGAGTGTTGTTTATTTTATTAAAATTGTTTTGATACTTTAGAATTGTGTTTCAATTTGATTGATTAAATTATTTTCAATGTCGCTATTAAAAATTATTATCGTTAGTTAACGAACCCGACATATCTTTCTTAAAAGTATATTCTATTGGATACGCATAATCAAAAATATTATACAAATCAAACTACCCAGAATATAATGTTAGTGTGGTAAAAATTCAACTTAGCACCAATGAGATTTTGACAATTTTTTTTATAGGATATGAAAGAATATACATTAGAAAAGGTGCATTCTAAACAAAATTATGGCTCAGGGTTATTCGTTAAAGAAAATCGATTTGAAAAAAAATTAGTGACGGGAAACATCTACAAATTTATTTGCTCCAAACTTCTTCACAACTACACAATGTATCTTTAAGCATTTATACACTTAACATTTACAAAATTATATATGTGAATTAATACATTTAAAAACGATAAAGATAACAGTTGTTTATATAAACTACCTAAAACAATAAATGATATCAACTTGAAAAATATTGTATTAGACTAAATATTGTATATAGGGGGTAACCCTTTAATTCAAATACTTTTTTTATCGATAACTGTCGTAAAATTAAAAAAGTGAAGAAGAAACAAATTTAAAAACATTTCTCTTGAATACCTTTTTTCACATCGTCTTTTTTATAATAAATAATCGCAAAATGCAGGTTTTTTTAATACGTTGTTTGTAATGTACAAGTAGATATATTTTTTCACATCGTATCAAAAAAAATTCGTTGGTGCTAAACTGCATTTATTCCGTTAGTTTTGAGTATAGTATGTATAATAATATGTATTTAACTTATAACTAAAATATGATTATGGTACATATTTTATTTGGTTTTATTTCTTATATTAATATTCCTCAAATCTATCGCAATAATCTTGACAACTATTTACTCGGAATTTAATTACCCGACTGATATGAATTCCTAAATATTCCGAAGGATTTACAATAATTATTCAGTCAGTTTGGCGTATTCCATAATTTTGACAGCTAGAGATTTGAATTTTATAGTGTAATACTTTATGGTAAAAAAATATTTAAAAAATTTTGATCAAGCGTTAATGACATTATTCAATTTCTTCAATATTTAGTTTTCTCCAACATTTAAAACAAAAACATTTTATACATTTTAATATATTCATTAGATATAACCACATAATAACATACAAATTATATTATATCATAATGTGGTGTGATATCTTCGATAACGTACTATGTACTATATATATTTATATATATATATATATATATATATATATATATATATATATATATATATATATTGGGTGTGTTTAATGCCCATTATGTTAAAATGCAAAGAAAGGTGTTTTACATTTTAAAGAGAACGTTGTAGGTAAAAAAGATATTTCTGCTTAATATTCGATTCAAGTTACACTAAAAAGTTTGTATCAATAAATATTTTATCTGATGTCGATGATTAATGGCTTGATATTTAAATAGCATGATCAAAATAAGATAAATCTTGTCTGAGTACCATCTAGATACTTTAGAGTACACATTCATTTAAGTCAAATTAAAAAACTTTCTATCTTTAAAATAAACCAATCAAGATGGCACAATTTGTGTACTTAAGGCAGGTTTTAGTGCTGCAAATACTAGATTGCCTGTAAATGCTAGATTCGCTGCCCCAATCAAAACTCCGAATGGACTTAATTACAGGCAAAAACTAGTAAGTAATTTTACATATAAAAATTACAAAGGAATAACTATGTCTTTACGATTATTGAAATTGTGGACAATATATTTAATTAAATTACAAAATATATGCAACGGGTAAAATTACCATATCCTAATGGACTATACACACACAAGTTGTTTATCTAAATAATAAACAACTTAGTGACTAAAACACTGCATTTAATTTGTACTATTTTGGCGTAAAGGTTTCGTTGCCCTCCTAGCACAAATAAAAACAGCGCAAACACTATCTAGCCGAGTTACATGAGAGATAGCTATGAAATAAAGATAAAAAGAAAAAAAAGTTAAACCATTAATAATTCAAAAGCCGAACAAGCAAAATAGATTTCCAACAACATCTTTTCACGGGCGGTCAACAGAAAGGCATGCCGGCGCCGCACTACACTAACCAAACAGTTAGATAGAATAGCCTCAACTAAAGAACAACCTCGAGAGGTCCAAAAACTTGGCCGGCCACTCCATCATCTGTGCAAATTCAACTATGTATTTTCAATTGAAAATTGGGAAGGAAGCGTCAATCTCACCATTCAGCACAGCCAGTGCTCGCCCGGTGCCCATTTACATAGATCACCATCTTAATGCATTCATAAATAAAGGAAGGAGAGAGCGCTGTTATGCAGGGCTAACTTGCAACCTCATTAATATCTTATAATGCTTTTTGAACGCATAAATTACCGAAGACACCTTTTTTATTTGACCTTATTAGGGCTCCCTAAATAAATAGAGAAATATTTAATTATTATAATAATTGTATTTGATAGGGATCTAATATTTCAATACTTCCTTATCACATATATTTATTAGTTTCACTGTCCCAATTTTTTTTTCATATAGCAAAGCGTAAGAATCAGCTCGATCCCTACTGATTAATTTCAAAATCCCGAAATATATAAATTAAATTTGTCAAAGAAAGTAACTATACATAACTGGACAAATAAATAATGTAAAAAAATGTTATGATAATAGTGAACATTATGTTATGCTAGAGGTAGTCATATTCATGGAATGGCTCTGGAAATAACTGAGTATAATTTTACTTAGATCGTCTTTGACGTAGTTTTATATTTCGACTTCTATCTCGTAAAATTCAGTAAATATAGGTAAATTAGATAGAATATGCAAATAGTTTCTAACAGTTCGCCCATAAATGAATATAAATTTTGCTATAATATAGCTCAAGGTGAATAAAATTGTAAAATATTCTGTAAAATGAGATATGAGTCCGATGAAAATTAGGTGAAAACAAATATCAGTGTTGAATATAGAAAATTTTCATAAACAAAGCTCCCTGAACCGTTTTATTTCGTCTACAAACTTTTTACTTTAAATATGTATTTGAAGAAAATTTCACGAACGAGTGAAAGTATTACTTAGATATCCAAACTTTCAAAGTTCGCTGTGAAAATTTCTAAAATATTTAATCAAAAAATTTATAAATGTAAGCTGAAAATTGTTTTAACCAGATTCAGACCACGTAAGTGTGTTACAAATTAGTTGAGAATCCTTTATGAATATGCGATGTTTAATTAGGAGAGGTCGCTGCAACCGATCCTCCTGGCAGCTTTACGTGACGTAAATTGAATGAGCCTTCGAAATGAACTGTGTAATGGGCTCCATTTTATGGTTTCCATTATCTACTGCGTACACCTCACTGCGATTGAAAAACAGCCAATTACATTTCCTTATTAACTTTTTGTAAAAATACTATTATAGACGGAAATGGAAAAAGGACCAAATTACATAATCAATATAAAAATGAAATAATGTCTCGTCTGAATATATAAGTCGATTGAATTATTCCGAATTATATAAGGTATATTATTAGGAGATTTTAGCTTCCACAAGTAATGCAGATTAAAGGCTAAGATAAAAAAATTAATCATATCTCTGCAAACAGCATATGGTCTGATGTTCTTTTATTTGTAGATAACTTCTTTAATTGTATTAAACAAATTTATACAGAGTGACAAATGTACTTTTTTCTATGTTTAATGTTAATATTGTACATATTAAGTATGTCATATATCCCAATGCATATAAATAACTAAATTTATATTAATACTATATAACTCATTATCTACTAGGCATGTGAATAGTCTATTCAGATATGCAGATAACAACGCTGTTCACACGAGATAAGTGTTATCAGTTAAGAAAGTAGCGCTTAACTGTATAAAATGTCATTTTAATACGTTGATATATAACATTCCTATTAAACTATTTACAACATTTCGGGTCATATTGTTAAAATGGAGTATTAACTATGCACAATAATACTCCAAGCAATTTATAAAATAGCTGAATTTGTTGAGTGTAACATTTTGGTAAGGTCTCAATTACTTTTTGGGTTAACAGCAAAACTGACAGTTAAGAAAATAAGAGTGTGAAATAAAATAACTATACTTTACATTGCTGCTTTATTTACAAAGGTATAAAGCGTGAGTAAAGACGATACCTCTAGAATATTTGTAATATATTTTTGCAAACCAAATCGCATATAGTTCATTAGGCTTAACATACTTAATTGCTACTCCGTCTCAGAGCCGGCGGAGCAATTATTCGGATCTTTAACGGTGACGCCCGTATCTAATAACATATAACATACACGGTGCCCGGGAATAAGTGTCGAACAAAAAAAGACATTATTCCTTGACTGTCTCTCTTTATATTTCTCTTTTAGGATTCCGTACCTTAATAGGAAATAAAGGCCCTTACAGGATCACTTCGTTGTCCGCCTGTCTGTCTTTCAAGACTCTTTTTCTCAGGAACGCATGGAGGTATCAAATACCTGGGTCTACAGTCACTTAGAATTGTAAAATAAAGTTTTTAAGTCAAAATAATTAAAAAATACGACCATTTTTGCCAACTTTTTTGACACTCACGAATAAAATGAAACCTGTGGGGTACTTTTCGTTGACCTAAAATCATGAAATTTGGCAAAAAGCAAAGTCAGACACCATAAGTTAAAGATTATTTAATTTGTAGTTATGTCACAGAAATAATGTTTTCTTTTTAAAAATTTGCTTTTGAAAGCCGTAGTAGGCAATTTATTTTTTTTTCATAAATTAAAATTTTATAAATAGTTTGATAGGAATTTTATGCACCATTAAAAGTACATAAATGCCAATCGTCGTAATGCGTGTTCCACTCGTGCTTGACAGATTTTTTGAAAGGTTTTAGACATCAACGCGAAGAAAGAAATAAATAAACAAATGTTTCTGCTTTAAATATCACCATACCTTACCAACTCCAGTTTTTGTCGCTCTTGCTCTTCAGTCAGCCTTAAATAGAAAACCAGAATCCACTTTTTTCAGCTCCATATTCTGCCGTCGTTTTAATCGTCATTCTTGAACATCTATGTATATGTAATTATCTGCATCTAAACACATATATGATTCTTATTTATATATACAAGGAGCTACATATAGGCTACTGGCTGTACATTATCTGCACACCATATTCTAAGGCCAATGTAACAAAAAAGAATAAATAAAATTTGAATGTTAACTTTCCTTTCCATAGCTGTGATTATTGTAAATCGGTAGACATAGAGAAGTATTCAAGCGTAGGTTTTTATAATCTGTGTAAGCTATAGGTTTGTGGATGAAATTGATATACAGAAATATACCGATAATTTTTGCAAAAATATGTGTTTTAAGCCTGTAGCTTCTTATTCGATACATCGATATTCCGATCATCGATATTAAGAAATTATAATTCATATTATTACATTCGCTACCATTGTTTCCAAAGGCAACTCAAATCAAAAGCAACGTCATCTTTTCAGGCATATACGAGCAACTGCTAATGAAAAGTACGTGAAATGAAGCTCCTGGCGTAAGTTTTGGTACAATGCCTTCAGATCTGAAGCAATAGCTCGATTGATCAAATATTCCCAGAACATTAAATCCTCAAAGTTGTGAAAAAAGTCGGAATTTAGTTACTGCGCTGTCAGGAATCGCCTTGAAATATTTAATTTCTCCTACTACGTCTGCACTATGAGAACAAGCAGTATAACAACAATAAATCTTATAAAGGCAATCATCAAAACTCATAGCATATAAAAAAACAAATATTCTTAAAGAACTTCGATGGGAAATGCTTTCATATTTCATGATTGTTATTTTTCTGGAGTGAGTGTTAATATTTGTTATATGACGTGTGATTTTGCATAGTGTATGAATTTGTAGGTGACATTTAATTGAATCTGATTAATATTTATTGATAATTAATTTCATTAAAATACTGGGTAATATTATTTCAACACTTGCACTTTATTTAAAAAAAAGTAATGATATAACGAAATAACACTGTTTTTTTCTATAATTCAAAGAATGATATATTCAAAATATTGATCTGAATTTCGATGTGTTTAAAAATATCAACAGTCCCGTTCTATTGGCATAAACTTTTACATAACATATGTAAGTTAAGGTACGATATGGAGCTTTTCAATATTAATGTTCTTCTGAAATATCGTGTAGAGAATTCAATTAAATATTATCGATATTTAAGTTTATCGTTCTTGAAATAAACTTTTATTTGAAAGCAGTTTGTTTTTTTTTACTTAACTCTAGTTAATAATTTTTAATATGTGTTACGTTAAATTGACAGTAAAGCTCAAGTCCACAACTCGTAGATGTGAGCTTTATTGCCAAATAGTACGTCAGACACGATTTTGATTCAAATTCAGCTTTGACTTTTTTTTTGGTTTTTGGTAAAGAGAAGATTCCTATTAAAACTGTGTACAACTTTTTAATTTTTTTTAGTGTTTTGATATGAGCTAATATTCCACTGAAAAATAACGTGCATCCCGTCTGTTGGTCTATACGTATGTACGAATATATGTATGAGGACATCCTATAGGTCGCACAATTTTTAACAGTTCTTATATTTCAATTGATGAAAGAATCAGATTTTGGCGAATATCTTTTCTATCAATCAGTTAACAATCTGAATAGAAGCCTATTGATTTTTCCGATAATTTGTGAAATAGCTTCATTTTTAAAAATAAAAACCCCTTTTTCCCATATTCGGCAACTGTTCTTGTCCTCCGTTTTTTGCACATTTTCTTTTTAATTCTTATACTTTTAACTTTTTATTTTTAAACCAAAGGCGCAATCAACTATTTATTTTTATTGATTTTTCCCTGATTACTAGTTAAAATTAAATAATATTTCAATGTTATATTAAAATTAAATAAGATTTCTATACTTACATATATAAATATGCGAAAAATATGTTCAATATTGAAATAGTGATAATAAAAAAGCGGGATGTGTACTTTTGCTTTTACCAATGAAATAGTATCTTTTACCAATGAATAGTTCACAATAGCTTAAAATATATAATATTTTAAGCTATTGTGAAATAGATTTTAACGCCGTCAATTAAAACTACATTTAGTACTATGTTGTAAATACTTCATTCTAAAAAAGGCATAATCTAATATTTTTTTAAGTAACAATTTTCCTTGAAATAAGTTTTTTCCATGAAACTCTTTAAGATTACAAATTTGTTAAAAAAATCATTCAAATTTGTAAAGAAGAAAACCAATCATTTTTTTAATAAAACACTTTATATTTTTATTTTTGTAAACGCAGGTTAACTAGTTATGTGTAAACGGATTTTATTCTAGTTCGCAGTTAAAATAAATAGAATGACGTGAATTTATTTTATATGTAAATATGCGTACGATCGTTAATTTTTGCGAATGTAGTAGAATTTCATTTAAAGCTTTTGCCATTAATTTGCCATCCTTACATCGACGCGAATCTGAAAAATTGTCCAACGTAATCTTAACTGACATTGATACATATATTGAATTTTGAAAGACATTTAGATAATCTTTAAATTTAAATGAAACATTGAAAAATGCACTGTCGATCTAGTATTTGCACATTATATTGAAAATATTAATTATCGCGCGTATAACCTTCCTGAAATATAATTTACATGATTTATCGGCGAACAAAACAATATTTTAGTTTCCAAGTTCAAAAATAAACATTAATAATTAATTGCATCTCATTAGAAATACAGGAACAAAGTCACTACTTCCATTAAATTTTATCATGGATTAATAAAAATATCTGAAATCAAATCTAATAAAAAAAGTAAAATTTTGCTCTGCATCTGCTTAATAAGATCTGAACTAACATAGACACTGACTGAAAAAGACGAAAGAACTCTGGGAGTTTTTTGAAGAAAGTTCTGCGAAGTATTCATGATCGTAAAGAAATTGATGGTACATGGCATTGAGATTATAAATTTTACCTTTTGTATAATACACCGGACGTAATAAAATTGATAACAATGCGAAATAGTAAATTAGCAAGTCGTGTCGACTAGGACAAGAAGCAGACACCATCTCAGGTGGGTTGATGGACTTATCCCGTAATATCTTAAATATTTAGAAGAGCAAAAAAAGTTAATTCGAACGCAGTTTAAAATATATTTCTTTAGAAGACCCCATCCATCGGGATAGTATTGTGAGTACCTTTTAAGGTGTTTAATTGAAAAAAATATCACCTGTAAAGTAGACAAATAAATTTTGCGGTTCTATATTTAATATTTATGAATATTTTCACAACTTATTTTTAAACTTGTGTATTTTCAAAATACTGTCTGATATTAAATCAGATAAAGCTAAATTAATTAACATTTTACTAAACACTCTAATATTTTTTCTTAAAAATTTACAAGACTAAAAATTGTTGGCCTTTTTGAAAATAAGGAAATGACTTAACAAAACAAAAAAATTAATTTTTTATCCTTTTCGTAATTTGTGTTTCGACATTTCTTAAAGAAAAATTTGGAAAGTATGTATATATTTTCCATAATCACTATTAAGAAAACTTTTATTTGGTATTGCTATCATGCATGTAATTTTCTTTCATCTGCCTATTTTAATTTTTACTATTGGTAATTTTCCTGCAATATTTTATGTTACAATGAATGGTAATCAAAATGTATGTAAAAAATTCAATGATTATGTATATCGCAATTCGTTAACTACTTTCATTTTTTTATTATTTTTTAATAATCTTCTAAGTAAACGATAGTGCATAAAAATATGGGAAAATGTATGCCATAAAGAAATATATTGTAGAGAACATTTTCTACTTAGTATTTCTTTATGACATTCTATGCTTTAAAGACACAAACAGAATACTCACAGGATCAATCATGCATCCGTAGATCCGTAGGTCAAAGTCGTTTTTTTTCGTTTGACATAGAAAACTGAAATTTGGGTCAATAATGGAGTATTATTCAATAATGATGATCCGCACACTTTTCAATAGTAGTCTAAATAATCTGGACGGAGCAAACTTGGTAAAATAAAAAAAAATGATTTTGATTTAAATTTCGTGGAATATTGTTTGAGAAAACAACTAATAGGGATTTTATAACTATTTTTAAGTAAGTTATTACTTGAAATATTGCCGAAAACATGTTAAAAAACAAGTACTTGCCCCCGTTACTGAAACTCCTAAAATTAAAATGATGAAAAAACAAGGCTACTTTAGGTCTACCCCAAGTCTGCAGGAAAATTGTGGCCACTGTTTTAGAATTAGATTAAGAGCGAGAAAATTATAGCTACTGTTTTAGAATTTACAGAAATTTACGTTACTTTTTTTTACGCTTGACAAATAAATAAACGACAATTTAATTAAATGGTTAAACATAATATTAAATAGTATAACATAATATTGCATTAAAATAATAAATTTCGCATACTAAAGTTTATGTGTAATCCTCATAGCGCGAATTCTGCTTGTACTTAACATTTTTTTCTCTTTAAGTTCTAAAGAGTTAGTTCTGAAGATTGTTCTCAACAAACAGTTGTTGTCAATGCTAAAAAGGAAATCGTTTTAAATGTTTATAAGTGCATAAACTTTGGTAATTCATAAAGAAGAAATTAAACAAGTCAGTCTGTTCAGTAGTCAACTAGTTTGCACATTTTCTTGAAGTCATCGGTTGTCCGATGCAGAAATATTTAAAACACCGCTTAATTTAAAAGACTACTCGTCAACTTAAATTCTATATTCACACCTTACAAAACTGATTTTAAACTCATGTTACCATTCGACCGTTGACACCGGGTAGCTTACAGCTTTTTGTTTAGAGCCTTGTCCACTACAATATCTCAGGCCATTTCCCTGGTCTTGCTATCAAGGGAGCGATGAAAAAAGTAGAACGGTAGGTTAAGTATTAGGTAGGGTAAATAACGTAATCTTGGGGTTCTAATTAATATTACTTATCTTTTGTAAAATATTTTTAATGCCGAAGGATCACACGGCGACACGAATCATGGAAAATAACGATCTCATGTTTGTGTGTTGGCCATTCATTAATAGGAATGGTGAAGAAGGTCTCTTTATTTACCTCAAAATGTAAATATTATTTTAGGGCATCTTTTAATGAACGACCTCTATAAAGACTCCTCACCTGAATGCAGAGTCACTATGACGTTGAAATGTGTAACATAATTTAGCTAAGATATTTGTGTTTTTAATTATTTACTATAGCGGACATTTTGCATTGTATTAGGCTTGGCCCAAGCAAGTGATATCACAATAAAAGTTGCAATATATGAAAATGCAATGTTGGTGTTATGTGTTAACTCGTACCATTAGGTGTCCTTATTTCGATAAGAAATAAAATATGAAATAAAGTAGTCTTCCCCTATTGACTTCAGCGTCTATCAATTAGAAGACTGTATAATACAAAATTATGTTTTAATTTTTTTTTAAATTATATACAAACATATATATATATATATATATATACGTATGTATATGAGATAGAAAACATACATTATAACATAAATGACAAGAGAAACCTGTCAGAACGAGAGTTCACCGTATATTTAGGTATTTCTATTAAATTACTTGCAAATGCGAAAATACCATTAATTTTTCTATATTGCCAAGCATTTTCATAAGTATGAAAATATTGTGATTATTTCACAAATAATGAAATTTACAATAATTTCTATAGTCAGATGCTACCCACGCTATTTTTTTCACAATTTTTATTATAGCTACTTTGGCAATAAGAGGGAAGGTGAGGCTGAAGGAATGACCTTATTTAAATGATTTGGTACATATTTTTAAGGAAATACCCCATAAAATGATAATTTTTTTTCTATTCCCCATAAGGTTTTATCAGCGACATCCCACGTGACTTAATAATGAAAAAAACTTCTTTTGTTAGTTATCTCTACCTTTAATTGTTACATATATTTTTCAGTGTTAACTGGGTGAGTTCATAAGCTTAATACTGTGCCATATTTCAAGTTTCTACGCTGGGTAAATGAGAAAATATACTGTAGTAAACGGACAGATGAACACATGACTGATAATTTAAGGATTGTGTTTTTTTTCCTTTTTAGGTTCGAAACTCTATGATATATCTAATCATTTAAAGCTGCAAAAGTACTTACACTAAATACGTTTCTTAACATCAATACAATTATTCGTGTTTTTTGTTTTAATTAAATTTCCGATATTTTTAAATCTCACACAACTTTTCAATAAACATGTGTACAAATTATTAAATCTAAAAGTTTATTAAAACTGAAAAAAAAATGTTCAGAGATCTTTCAAACGTTTTTCATTTTCATAGAATTTTATGATATGATTTTGTATTAATGTAAAGCGTTGAGTATATGAAGCGTGATGTGAGTAAATACCTTGCCTTACGCTCAGAGCCTCCATTTCGTAATGTAGCCGTAGACAAATGAGACAACAAAGAGAGCCTTCGTCGGATGATTTCTTGTCGAGTAATATATTATTCGCTTTGCTTCTAACAAAATACAAATAAATGGCAGTACGCGTAACTTCCGGAGACCACGCAGTTCGTTTTGTGTGTTTTACGAGTGTTCTATATTTACATAAACAGAATGCCGGATATTCTAATTAAATTGTATAGACAATGGTATGCTAGATAAAATAGTTGTATTATATTTAGCTTTCTGTAATATTTAGCTACATATAATTAAAATTTACATTGATAAATGTTATTACTTCTTTAGGTAATTAATATTAAATTTCCTATTTTATTCTATAAACGAATGATTGTCTCGGCAATAATCTGGTATTTTTTAATTTTAAACTGAAATAAAAAAAATTCTAAATCAGTTTTCAAGTTGGAGTCAGCCAAAATAGTAATTTAGATCAACGTCTGTTTCTAATTGTGATGAATGACTTGCCCACAGCTGTCAAAACTGATCGTTGCTTTCTTGATGCTGATGATTTAAAACTCTACTTAAGTGTTAATAGACAATCTGATACTGAACGTTTCTAATATGATATCGACTCAGTATTCCAATGGAGTTTAAGCAATAAGCTCAATTTTAATGCAAGCAAATGTTCAATGATGACGTACTTTCGATGAGGTGTCCTCATTTTACTCATTTGTGAGCTGGATCGACACTCGAAGGGGTTTCTTCTATGAAGAATCTCGGTGTAATTATAGATAATTATCTTGTGTTTCACAGTCATAACATAAAAACTTGCCAGAAGTAATCCAATGTATTAGGATATCGTCGAGACTTTTGCGAGTTCGGCAGTGAATTATTGGACTACGTTCTCGTGGAAATTTTTTTAATGCCTGCATTTAGGCACTCATAAAACATTTATAAAATAAGTTAGGGAGCAATTGTTAGTTATTATATTCGAAAATGTGGTGTTTTTCTCTTCTTTATTGACCAATTCAACGTGAAGTAGAAGAGTAGATTAATACTTCAGTACGCTTCATATTCGTAATATTATACACGCTGATTCTTAATACTATACCAAGGGGAAATGTCTTTTCACTTTTTCGCCCCTCCGAAGAGCGAAGTTACTAAAATAATTATTATTTCATTCTTCCACCTTTCCAAAGAGCAAAGTTAGTACAATACATGTTGTTATTTCACTTTTCCGTCAATCCGAAGAGCAAAGTTACTACAATACATGTTGTTATTTCACTTTCCCGTCAACCCGAAGAGCAAAATTATTACAATACATGTTGTTATTTCACTTTCTCCCCACTCTGAAGAGCGAAGTTACTACAATACATCTTCTATTTTACATTTTCGCCAATCCGAAAAGCAAAGTTATCATGATATACTGTTATTTGACTTTTCCGTAACCCGGAGTCCGAATTTGCAATAACACACGATGATGTCATTTAATTTTTCTGCCGAGCCGAAGAGCTAAATTACAATGGTATACTGTTTTTATTTCACTTTTCCGCTACTGCAAAGTTCAAATTTATAATGATGCAATGTCGTCATTTCACCATTTCGCCACTCCCAGTAGCAAACTTACAATGTTGTTAATGTTATCCCAATAACAAAGTTACAAAATTACACTGTTGCCATTGAATAGATTTTCATTGTAATTTTAATATAATTTTCTATCTTTGCCGTTACCATTCTAGTGTAATGTCATAAATTTTTAAGATATCTTCTTTCAATCGAAACACTTGTTTCGTGTTATAATTGTATTGTAATAAAATCAAGCAAATATACTGTAAATAAATCAAGCAAATATGCTGTAAATAAATCAAACAAATATTAATTATCATAAATTTATCCATAATATAATTGTAGTACAGCGGTAACAGTTTATCCAATAAGTGTCGCATAGATTAGTTTAATTTTCTGAAAAACGGCTTCTTAAAAAGTCTTTTCCTTTAATTTTAACTATTTGCCTTTACTATTCAAGCTGCATAATTGAGAACTTGTCCGTTTAGCAAGGCTGCAAGAGTTTTTAAATTTGGATGGTTGCAGTTTCTTTTAATTACAAATTCATGCTGACCGGAAGAAAAAAGTTTCTAAGCTTAATAATAAATAAAATTAAGCTTACTTCAATCAAAAATACGAAAAATGTTTGCATGGAAATAATAAAATCTTATCTGATAAGAAAGTGACATAGGAAACTAATTTTTGATCATCTTTCTAGTAAGTGTATTACGTGTCTTAAATTGAAAAATGAAATAAAATTTCTGCATTATAAAAAATGTTAATCTGACAATATCTTCATTTTTCTACGTAATATAATATAATACAACATGCCACGAACTTCATGTACCATAAGTTAGGTCGAACGCAGGCAAAACAGTAAAAGCTAGACGTGAACATTTTGCGTCTAGCTTTTATCAGAAATTGAAAACGAGAACACCTTTGAGCCAATTTTGGCAGAATGATTTCTTTTCTCGCCAGTTAGTTGGACATTTTAACAAATTTGATTAGTATATTTGTAGGATAAAGTCAAAGTATATTTTCTTATCTTTATCCCTTTTTTGTTTAAACATATTGCAAACATATGCCCCACAGGTTTTCGGTTTTGTCACAAGTTTTTGTTAGATTTCCTACCGATCTAACAAAAACATACAGCAAAGAAAGAGCAAAGTATATCGATATTATGAAAGCTCTTATTTACTAATATGATTGGTTAAAATAGTATAAGCGTATACGCAATTGTATATATATATATATATATATATATATATATATATATATATATGTATATATGTGTGTGTGTGTGTGTGTGTGCGTGTGTGTGTGTAGGCAATATAACAGGCAATTATTCTGATAAATGCCTAAAAAATAAGAACTCAGTATGACAGTATGAGTACGTGCAGCATAAGATTCCTTATTATTATATTTAGACATAATAACCGCTAGATCCATAGCGTATACTTACTGTGAAAATTAATGAGGAAATGCACTACACAGCACATAGTATTCAAAGCTGAACAAGGGTTTCAAGCGTTACGACAAACCGCTTTGATGATGCCGCATGACATACTGTTATACCCCAAGCTTGTATAGATATATGCTTAGCAAAGTGCTGTACCCAGATAAAACACGAGTCTCGGATAGAAAGTGTAACTTCGAGTCAGTCCTCATCCCGCATCGTGTGTTAGATAGTTACCAAGTCCTTAAGAATTATTGTGTTTTATTTTAAACATCGTGTTTTATATTTAAATTGAGAGAAATGATATATTAAATTAAATTTATTCGTTTTTTTTTAATCTATGTTCTCCGAACCCGTCCAATGCGGGGAGATTAACCTTCGCCTTAGCATTGAAATAGATGAGACATGAACAATTTAATTGATTATAATCTTGTAGGTCTTTGGAACTATGGAACTCATAGACACTAGCTTGATATAGTAATTTAACTAACTCGCTTTATCCAATTGAAACTTCAGCGATTTGCTTTTTTCTAGTCATGTGAGTTAAACGTCTCTTAATAATATTTGAATTTAATTTTTAACCAATAGTGGGGAAAATGAGATAAGGGTTATGCGCACATATACTTGTATGTTACGATTTTTTTCGGTATTTAAATACTGGGCTTTCAAATTCCAAATAACCAGTTTAGCCGTTACCTTATCATAACTTACTATTTATATCCGTTTCCTACTTAGTATACATTTGTTTTATTTCCTTATCCTTTTAACACACCTGAGGTACAATGCTTGTTCCGTTTAACATTTGTATAGGCCTAATTTATTTAATTGTTATAAACATACTTCAGCAAATTTGTCGTAATTTATTTTGAGACTAATAATGCCAATTGCGATGCTAAAAACGAACCTTGTGCTGGACGAGAAGTATTTTAAAAAAAGTCCTATTATCATCACAATCTAAATCTTCTCACAAAAATTTATGTCCAGCGTATATTCTCAAGCAATTCTGTATTAAATATATGTTATGCCAAAGTTGAAATTAAAATTTGTGGGAATAAGTAGTTTTTGGACTAAAACATAATATTTTACATTTTGAAATTGAGTAGGAATATTGAAACGGGTTCTTTGTTTCCGACGCACAGATCATTACTATTGTAGAATTAATTTTATGTCTCTTTGTTTTTGATATATCAGATATTGTTTCTGTGTTACGAACAATTAAAGAAAGCTCACGCTCTACAAAGAGTATAAATGTATAAAAATAAATCCCTTTCAAATAATTGGCAAGAAAATCATTACAAATAAAATAGTCATAAATAACCATATAATTTAAATCTATAGCTGATGCTTCTAAATGTAAAATAATAATAAAAATAGGAAAGTTACCGCTGATGTATATAATATGGGTATTAAAAATTTTCCAAATAAAATTTTGGGGAAAGTTTCTCCCGGTCACGACTGTCTAAAGTATGAAAGCCTCCAATTTATAGGACGCACGAGTTTAGTAGTTTAATGACTTTTGTAGCAATCGTTCACCAATTGCCCAAATTGCGCGATTAATGACTTTAAACGAACCAATTATAATTAAAACTTGTCCACTAGAATGAAACATCACGTAACGGCATTCACGCATAAAGTTTAGACATTTTATTTAATCCTGAATTAGAATTTCATTTCTGAAAGCAGTTTCCGTTACATAAAGTTAATAAATTTCAAAAGTCAGTAATGTACATTGAAACTCGAACTAGCCTTAGAAATTCATCCTGAAAGTCTGAGCAAAAAACACGTTTACGATGCCTCTCGATATACCTGCTGCACATTATTTAAACGAATTTTGACACGCTATTGGAATAATGAATTACTCGATTTATTACTCGCGACTCTGAAGGACGATGGCGGTATTATGTGAAAAGTATTTCAAGCAGTATTATTTGATAAAGAGCATTCAGCCAAATTAAATTTTTTGATATCTTTTAATGCTACCAGTCGATACAGACGAAATTAAAACTTAAATAAAAATAGATATAAACGTATTCGTACCAATTATAATAGTGGCAAAAAATTAAATAGTATAAAAGTATATAATATTAATTAAAATTTATTTATAAATGGAATTTTGTATGCGAATGTCTGTTTTAAAATTAGTCAATATACTGAATTTGTTGAAGTAAAAATTTATCTTAACTTTACTCAGGCTTAAGGACTCGCAGATTATCAGTTTATCTAAAAGAGTAGATTGTCAGTTTACCTAGAACTTAGTTTGCTAACAGCAGCCAGAGGGCGTTAGGTGCATCATCTTAGCTGTTTCTGACCTGATATTTGTTAATCGAATACTTACGGATTTAAAAAATATTTGTTTTTGTTCCGTCTGTGGATTTTTCAGTAACCTATGTAAATAAAAAATTTATATAAAATTAAAAATAGAAATTAAGATTCTAGACAACAAGTATAAATTATTATAAAATAGACAATATTTATTTTGTATATGTATATGTATATCTTACCTATTTTTCAGGGTTTTATAGTTCGAAAAGGAAAAATACGGAAACTTTATGAAATCACTCACATGATCTTTCGCCTGTCCATCGATTGCAGTAGTTTTTTTTTCTCAGAAACCATTTAACTTTGGAAATTGAAATGTATCATTATGCTGAAACATTTTAACTATATATCTCAACAGTTAATAAAAAAGAAGGAAAATAAAATAGATTTTTGGTTAATTTCGTGCATTGCGTGAGATTGTATCTCACTCAATATAACGGGGATTTTTCACAGATTTTAAAAACAATTTTTCCTAGAATTTTATGAAAGATATTGATAAAAATATCTATGATTTTTTTCTTACAAGCGCTTTGTCAAATATTAACCCGCATATATGTGAACAAAACCTAAAATAGTGTCAGTCCACTCAAAACTATTCATGCTGAGTTTTAAACAGGGAAAATAAAGTACACAACATAATTTTTTTTACATTCACAAATTATGAGGTTTGAGGTTGAAAATAAAGTACTCAACATTATTATTTTTACATTAACAAAGAGTCAGTTATAAGGTTTCCAAAACTATTATCCTTAAAGATTTATACCAGACAGTTCTAGGTATATTAATGAAAAGGCTACAGAATATAAAACTGTTAAAATAAAAGTAAACCAAAATTAAGGCATTACTAGAAGGTTATTAAAATTTACCGAAAACCTGTAGCGAATATATTCTAAATATCATAGTTTTCTAGGCAATACAGATATTTACATGGCAAACAATTACATGAACATTCCTAAATAATTTAATAAAAAACCCAGTATCCTTAGTGGCTTAACTTGGATTTATTCATAATATTCCAATAATTTTTGTCGTTATCTTTGTTAGATACTTCAGATAGTGTGATCAAATTTGGTTTGCAACTGCAGTTAGATATTACAGATAGTGTGATCAAATATTATATGCAAATGTAACACGCAATCATTGTAAATACAAAAATATCGTGAAAGGAAATCATTGTCAAGCACACGCACTTCAAGAATTCCGTACATATTAGACATGTGTAAATTTTAACAATACATAATATTTTCATTAAATTACTTGTAAATATTAATTTTTACAAAGTAAATATATTGCCTGTTATATCTTTTACATGCGTAAAAACAATTTAAAAGATCTAAGATAATCCCTATGATTTTCTTACAACCTTTGGGTCGACTTCTAAAAAACCCATATTTATAACATATTTTTTGCGTTTATTTCGTAGAAGGAGAGGTCCAAAATTTCGCCGAATAGGGTGGAAGAAAGGCCAAAAAAACGTAGTACCATTAATACTTTTTAATTTTTTCTCCCTTAATCCTAACATGTCGTTCAGTTTTGTTGATTAATTGATTCGTGCCCCAAAAAAACGTTTCCTCTTTAATTCGAAGATAAGTTGAAATTGCAAACTTGATCTTTTATTCGTCATTGATTTTTTCCCAAGAAGCTCCTTTTTCATTTTTGGATCAAATAACAGTCGCAGGCGGCAAAGTCTCTGCTCTAAAGTAGGTGTTATACAGTTTAAAATCCGCACTTTTGTAGGGCAGCCATCTCAACATGGCTCTTAGGTACAGGTTCATTGTCGTGCAAAAGCAGCATACCTTTCGCTAATTTACTCTACTTTTCTCCTTCAAACATTCTTTGAGCTACTCCAGTACACTAGTGTAGTACTCTCCTGTCTTAAAACAACACTTGTCTTTGAAGTCAATGAACAGAATACCCTCTTTGTCCCAGAAGACCGTCACATAACTTTTCCAGCCGATTGCAAGTCCTTAAACTTTTAAAAAGCTGGGGTACCATCTTTATGCCACTGCATGGACTTCTGTATTAATTTTGGACTAGTAGTGATGACTCCAAGTTTCATTACGCGTAATAATTCAGCTCAAAATTTTATTATTCTCCATTCTATAGAGATCCATAAGTTGCAAGGGCACTCGACACGTTGTTACTTTTGCGGCAGAGTGAGCGTTCTCGAAACATATTTTGCACTGACCTTTAACATACCAAGATGGTCATAAAGAATATTCAAAATTGTTCTAGAAGATACTCTTAGAATTTCCCCCAACTGAATCTTCTTTAACCGATGACATCTCATTCAATACGATTTATAATATTTTTCCTTGCTTTCACAGGAACTTGATAACAAATAGAAATTCGATTTTCAACATAGTCAACGATTTCTTTAAGAATAAGTTGCATGAGTAATGATAGTTCAAAGACTAATGACACAATTAAACTAAAATTGGTATATGGAGGGTGTCATTCACCCCTATGCGATAAAAAAAACCTTGAATTATGCTCCACCAGGATGTTTCAAAACGCTATATATTTCAGAAAAATATTGACATGTTAAATTTTTAATAAGTAATAGAAAGAATTAATAATCTCTTTTGAACATAGTCTAAGCTTTTAACGCTTGCGCTGCTTCATATTGCGGAGCGCTCGTCATTCGCCACGTGACTCGCCTCGTCACACGCAACGCTCGTATCGATGGCGATTTTTTGAAGAAGGTCAATGGAGTGGCGAAGCGAACGCCTAAATTTGGTATTGTGTATGTATGAGTTTTTACAATTGCGTATGGTTTTGTGCAGTATGTATGCTAATAAAATCAGTAATCACTCACCTAGGATTATCAGGGGCGTGCATAGATGATAGATTTTTTAATCGGTTGAAGTGAAAATAAGTTATAAAATCACAAGATAATGAAAATTAAAGAAGAAATTAAATGACAGCACTTTCAATATGTCGCTCCCCGTTTTCAACACATTTTGGCACACTTTTTTTTGTTTGTTTGTGAACTCTATTAAATAAAGAAATGTCCTATTAACTGTACTTTTAAGTTCGTCAAAAGCAGCGATAATACGCGCACACATCTCTATTTATCTGTCACAACCTTTCTCAATAATAACACAATTATATAAAAATTATTGATACTAGCATTTTTAAATGATATCCCAGACTATAAATGAAATTAAAAACATTTTTCCTGTACTTACTTTGTCCTTCCCGATTTACTTTGCCTTTGAAAATTTTCTATGACAGAGAACTAACGGATTTGTCAACGGATCCCATTAGGGTCTCGTTTCGGACAACGGACAAAGGTTTCGTTTCGGTCGACGGATCTCGTATGGGTTTCGTTTTTCCTTTTGAGGTACGGTACACTAAATACTGATACCTACCTATATCATTTAAAAGCTCTTATAGTGATCTAAGTAACATTAAATATTATTCTCAATATTATGCCTAAATTTCTAAAATTGTTTTCTTTTAATTAAATATTTGACATTTTCTGAGTCTTTTTTCAAGAAATATGGATGCAGTTTAATAATAAATTTATTAAACTGTATATATATATAGTGCAAATAGATTACTGACAAGTTTATAGAATTTAAAAAATTTTAAAATGGGTTTTGTTTCAACTTAAAATATTGGGTACATTAAACGTAATGTGGTAAATTCCCTGCCTCATGCTCAGTGTCTCCATTTCCGGATGTTGTGGTAGATACTGCAACAAAGAAGCTGTCGGCCGGCGCTTTCAACTCTAGTAATGTATTACTCGTTTTACTCTTAACAAATTCCGAATATCATAGCCTATGACTTCCGTTCGAAGTAGCCTAGTTTCGTTCTCATAGCTAAGTTACAATGATATATGTAGACGTTGAACAGATTTTCATTGTAAATTTATTGTAATTTTTTCTCTTAGTGGATGAATATAATTTGTATGGAAATATTTTAAAATACCGTCAAGTAATTACAATTTTTTTTTAAATAACAGCAATATGACTATAATACTATTGTTTACATTCAATTCTGTTAAAGAAATTTGCGTAATGGCCACGTGCCATGATGTAGCCAAACTCTTGAACTTATTCTTTTTTCTTTTTTTTCATAATTTTATTTAAAATATAATTAAAACAGCACAACTTTAGTTTCAAATGTCTTCCTATGAACTTTCAGGCTCCACGCAACCAAAGTTAATAAGAAAGGAAACGTTCATTTACGAATAGATTTTATTGTAATTTTCTGACCTTGCAACATCATATGACCGAATAAGATTTAAAAAAAATATTTTAAGTTGCTTAGTATTTGTGATTCTATACATATCTCTTAGTTTCTAGTTAACAATTTTCATATTTCATAGTTTTTCATTCATCAGTATTCTAGATACTATAGAGTTCCTATAGGTTTTGATGATCTGTTGATAAGTGAGTGACTGAGCTACCAAATGCAAATATCTTGAAAAATACTACGGTTATGAACGAAATATATGGATTGTAATGTCTAACACTTTCTAGTCAAGCATTCATATTAAAAGTTAAACACAATGCTAAAAGTCAGACTTTTAACATTCGCTAGAGCTAACTTACGATGTTAAAATAACTGTGAAGTGCTTCCAGTAAAGAGCGCAGTGTCTACCTTGCATTTTCCCGCGGTAAATAATTTTAAATTTTTTTCGGTTAGACGATCTATCACAGCATTGAACTTGCCCGCCATAAATACTTATATCTCTTACGCAAAGAAATTTTCTCCTTGCGTAACACTGTTGTTCTTACAAAGCGAAAGAGATATAAGTATTTATGGCGGGCAAGTTCAATGCTGTGATAGATCGTCTAACCGAAAAAAATTTAAAATTATTTACCGCGGGAAAATGCAAGGTAGACACTGCGCTCTTTACTGGAAGCACTTCACAGTTATTTTAACATCGTAAGTTAGCTCTAGCGAATGTTAAAAGTCTGACTTTTAGCATTGTGTTCAACTTTTAATATGAATGCTTGACTAGAAAGTGTTAGACATTACAATCCATATATTTCGTTCATAACCGTAGTATTTTTCAAGATATTTGCATTTGGTAGCTCAGTCACTCACTTATCAACAGATCATCAAAACCTATAGGAACTCTATAGTATCTAGAATACTGATGAATGAAAAACTATGAAATATGAAAATTGTTAACTAGAAACTAAGAGATATGTATAGAATCACAAATACTAAGCAACTTAAAATATTTTTTTTAAATCTTATTCGGTCATATGATGTTGCAAGGTCAGAAAATTACAATAAAATCTATTCGTAAATGAACGTTTCCTTTCTTATTAACTTTGGTTGCGTGGAGCCTGAAAGTTCATAGGAAGACATTTGAAACTAAAGTTGTGCTGTTTTAATTATATTTTAAATAAAATTATGAAAAAAAAGAAAAAAGAATAAGTTCAAGAGTTTGGCTACATCATGGCACGTGGCCATTACGCAAATTTCTTTAACAGAATTGAATGTAAACAATAGTATTATAGTCATATTGCTGTTATTTAAACAAAAATTGTAATTACTTGACGGTATTTTAAAATATTTCCATACAAATTATATTCATCCACTAAGAGAAAAAATTACAATAAATTTACAATGAAAATCTGTTCAACGTCTACATATATCATTGTAACTTAGCTATGAGAACGAAACTAGGCTACTTCGAACGGAAGTCATAGGCTATGATATTCGGAATTTGTTAAGAGTAAAACGAGTAATACATTACTAGAGTTGAAAGCGCCGGCCGACAGCTTCTTTGTTGCAGTATCTACCACAACATCCGGAAATGGAGACACTGAGCATGAGGCAGGGAATTTACCACATTACGTTTAATGTACCCAATATTTTAAGTTGAAACAAAACCCATTTTAAAATTTTTTAAATTCTATAAACTTGTCAGTAATCTATTTGCACTATATATATATACAGTTTAATAAATTTATTATTAAACTGCATCCATATTTCTTGAAAAAAGACTCAGAAAATGTCAAATATTTAATTAAAAGAAAACAATTTTAGAAATTTAGGCATAATATTGAGAATAATATTTAATGTTACTTAGATCACTATAAGAGCTTTTAAATGATATAGGTAGGTATCAGTATTTAGTGTACCGTACCTCAAAAGGAAAAACGAAACCCATACGAGATCCGTCGACCGAAACGAAACCTTTGTCCGTTGTCCGAAACGAGACCCTAATGGGATCCGTTGACAAATCCGTTAGTTCTCTGTCATAGAAAATTTTCAAAGGCAAAGTAAATCGGGAAGGACAAAGTAAGTACAGGAAAAATGTTTTTAATTTCATTTATAGTCTGGGATATCATTTAAAAATGCTAGTATCAATAATTTTTATATAATTGTGTTATTATTGAGAAAGGTTGTGACAGATAAATAGAGATGTGTGCGCGTATTATCGCTGCTTTTGACGAACTTAAAAGTACAGTTAATAGGACATTTCTTTATTTAATAGAGTTCACAAACAAACAAAAAAAAGTGTGCCAAAATGTGTTGAAAACGGGGAGCGACATATTGAAAGTGCTGTCATTTAATTTCTTCTTTAATTTTCATTATCTTGTGATTTTATAACTTATTTTCACTTCAACCGATTAAAAAATCTATCATCTATGCACGCCCCTGATAATCCTAGGTGAGTGATTACTGATTTTATTAGCATACATACTGCACAAAACCATACGCAATTGTAAAAACTCATACATACACAATACCAAATTTAGGCGTTCGCTTCGCCACTCCATTGACCTTCTTCAAAAAATCGCCATCGATACGAGCGTTGCGTGTGACGAGGCGAGTCACGTGGCGAATGACGAGCGCTCCGCAATATGAAGCAGCGCAAGCGTTAAAAGCTTAGACTATGTTCAAAAGAGATTATTAATTCTTTCTATTACTTATTAAAAATTTAACATGTCAATATTTTTCTGAAATATATAGCGTTTTGAAACATCCTGGTGGAGCATAATTCAAGGTTTTTTTTATCGCATAGGGGTGAATGACACCCTCTATATACCAATTTTAGTTTAATTGTGTCATTAGTCTTTGAACTATCATTACTCATGCAACTTATTCTTAAAGAAATCGTTGACTATGTTGAAAATCGAATTTCTATTTGTTATCAAGTTCCTGTGAAAGCAAGGAAAAATATTATAAATCGTATTGAATGAGATGTCATCGGTTAAAGAAGATTCAGTTGGGGGAAATTCTAAGAGTATCTTCTAGAACAATTTTGAATATTCTTTATGACCATCTTGGTATGTTAAAGGTCAGTGCAAAATATGTTTCGAGAACGCTCATTCATATTACACAACAAACAATTCAACAAGCATTCATATTAAAAGTTGAACACAATGCTAAAAGTCAGACTTTTAACATTCGCTAGAGCTAACTTACGATGTTAAAATAACTGTGAAGTGCTTCCAGTAAAGAGCGCAGTGTCTACCTTGCATTTTCCCGCGGTAAATAATTTTAAATTTTTTTCGGTTAGACGATCTATCACAGCATTGAACTTGCCCGCCATAAATACTTATATCTCTTACGCAAAGAAATTTTCTCCTTGCGTAACACTGTTGTTCTTACAAAGCGAAAGAGATATAAGTATTTATGGCGGGCAAGTTCAATGCTGTGATAGATATAGATGGTATCACATGCATGTAATAAAATCATAAACTCTGCGCAACTGTACATTGAGAATATCAGCAAAAAAATCATTGACATGATGGTAATGAATAACAGAAAGCATCAAGACTCTTTATTTAAAATTTTGTCTCTTTGACTGTTTGTCTTTTTGTGCGTTTGTTTCGTTAGTCCATCGCGTAAAATTTACGAAACTAATTCAAATGAATTTTTAAAAAAAACCCAACTGAGAATATTATTAAATTCCTATTTCATTGCAATAGGCTCACTGAAAAAGAAAACATACGAATTAATTTTTTTTTAAACTAAAAACGTAGACATGCCTAACTATTCGACAAGTAATAATTACACGAATGTATAGAGCAACTATATGATACGCGCTATGTATATTTTTAATTGCGCGATTAATTTTTCTACCTGGATATACATTGACGAAATAAATACGGACAGAGTTGAAGTATAGTCATGGAAGAGGGGTAGATGCTTGAACATGCAACCCGAATATGGGCAGATGCATGAGGTCCGACTGCGTTTTTGGTCATCTTCCACCATTATTTACGTACACTATAAGCTTGTTTTAGTTTGTCAATTTGGAAGGATCTATTCTGTTGACAATAACTGTTATTTCATTAGTTTGGTAGGTTTAGTATTATACTAAATAAATTTAGCTATTACGTACTTTATTGTCTATAGATGTAATAAAACTATGGAACTGGACTGTCTTTTCAATAGAACGTATTTATGAAATAATGTATTAAGAGGATATAATAAAACTAAAAAAAGCGAGAGTATTGTTTATGGAAGCGCAAGAATAACAAAATAAATTTGATGAAGTGTTTACTGAATGATTCTGTCGGGTATGTGACAAGATAACGAAGCTATGCTTCATCACAATCGATCTACTCAAATGAAGATATGACAATTTGGCATTTTAGTACAAAGCGTTCTTACTTAAATAAAATTTACTTGAATAAATATTATAGTTAATGGTGTACAGTATATTTTAAATTTAACGTATAATATTTTCTAAAGGTCCACGCTAACAAAATTGTGCGCAGAGCAAGTATTCACTAAATTTAGATGCAAATCTACACTTCCCAAGAAAAGTTCTGCAAGAGCGTAGCGACTTTCGTCCCCCAACTTATTACAGCTAACTTTTTAAAGAGAAAATTGGCTCTTTTACTGTAACGCTTTTGACGAGATTAATGTTAACTATTTCGATCTAAGTTTCACCGCTATTATGTAACTTACAAAGTAACTGCATCTTATGGAACTCTATTCTCTATCTACCAGATTTCTATGTGATAACTTTGAAATATAGATAAATAGATGTGATACAGCATCAGCGTCTCTTGCAGAGATTCATATGGGTAAAAGAAAATCTTGTGTCGATTATTGGTACGATATATATTATTGGTACGATATATGACCAAGCGACGAAAATCATTTGCTCATGACATCTTTTCACTGGCTACCGATGAAACGACACGCCCACACAATACAACCCAAATCAAACGATTAGGTGTCGCAGCCTCAAGAAAAGGACAAGACCTGAAGGTCCAAAAACTTGGCCGCCCACTCCATTATCTATGCAAATTCACTATGTATATTCAACTGAAAGTTTGAGAAGGAAAAGCCAGGTCTACCGATATCCCTTTACATATATCACATACTATCTTATCGTAAATAAAAGTGGTAGCGGGCGCTATTACGCGGGACTAACTCGCGTTTCATAAATATCTTGTTAGGTTTAGCGAGTTTAGCAAGGACATATGTTATTGAGAAGCACTTTTTTATTTCATACAATTGGGGTGCTCTAAATAAATAGGAAACCATTTAATTAATATAACAGCGCCTTTTAAAAGGGCCCTGTTTTTTTTATTATTTTCTTATTATATGTTTTTCTTTATTTTAAGATACGTTTGACATTTTCCCGTCAAAAAATCTTTATATGTTCAATCTCTCTCTCTCTCTCTCTCTCTCTCTCTCGCTATCATATATTTTGATTTATAAAGAAAAGATCAACAGAAATTACTTTTTATCATGTTGCGATGAATGTATTGATCCCAGCACAAATTATATCAAAATAATTATTTTAAAATAGCAATGTCACTTGATGTGACTTACATAAATATTCGTATTGGATAGATTAAAAACGGCAAAAGATTCGACAATTCAAATGACCAATTTACATATTGTAACCAGTGGTACGCAATGCCTTATAACCAATCACACGTAGTTTGCCCTGAACATTTAATATATATACATAAACTTGTTTAAATTGTGCTATTTAAGCGAAACCCACACTTTGATATATGATTTCTATATCGTATATAATTAAAATTGACTCCCTCCTTTAAAATGCCAGTTTATATTCTTAATTTAAGCATAAGCTTGTTTGATTATCGGCTATATGTGGGCTATATTCAGATTGCAACAATGCCTTAATTATGGCATTTGCAAACAAGTAATTTATCATTGTGTTATTATAGAAATCTCGCTGTCAGTTTATCATTCTCTTTCGAAAATAGTTTTATAAATGTTTTAATAGTTGTCCGTTTTATAAGTATACATATTATATTTTGTTAATTAATTACTATTTTAACCGTTTTCTTTCTTCATTAAAATTAATATTTTATTAGTTTATTTTGTAAAAATATCGTCGTAAATCTAAACAAAAAATGGCCAAATAGTGCAATGTTAACTACGTGAGTAAGGTAGGATTTTCCAATTTATATTTTTGTGAAAGAAAAGTATAATTGAAAATGGTAAACCGAAACCAATTTTAAAACTAAACGTTCGTAATAAATCTTGTTACGACATTTTCACAGTTATTTATACATTAAATATTGATGGCTGAACGGAAGTTGTGTTTTAAATAAATTGTTTTGCTGGCCTTGTTTATTATTCGGAATAATATACAGTAAATGAAATAAAATGGTTTTGATGATTTAGGTAATTTGACAAATTCTGGTAAAAGAATATACTAATTATGAGTAACATTTATCGAGCACAATTTATGTAAATTAATTTTAACAATCCATTTTTCAACCACCGATGCCTAAAGATCATTTTCAACCTGAAAACTTATTTATTCTTACTGCAGAAATATGAAAAACCAAGAAAGACTCTCGGAGTTGGGTATGCTGTTGAAAAAAGTTAATCACGGATTTAAAGAGAAAATCTTTGTTGTATGACGACGTTTTAAAACGTTTTTTAATAAAGACCGTTTTTCTTTACTAAAAAACGTTTTAAATTTAGATTTGGAATATAAATGCTGACGCTTACGCCCATGTGTATATTAATTTTTTACTCGTGCCTCCCTTTGTAGCTTGTCCTACCCAAAAAACACTGCACGCCACTGATTATAACTCTGTTTCATTTATGTATCCTTATAATTAAAAATACAAGATCAAACTTGAGCCCCATACGCATAAGCTAATGAACGAAGTGAAACATCTTTAAAAGTCACGTTAAATGAAAACTTATTATAACCTGTTTTGACATTACTGCTCGTCCTTTCGCTAGCCCTCGGCCAGACTGTTCGATATTTACTTTCTCAAGCGTTACATAATTTTAACGTGACGTAATGATTCATACGTTGCTAAAATGATGCAAAGAAATTTAAATTCAAAAACTAACAAATTAATTTAATCATGAAGTGCCAAGCCTTCTTAAAAATAGAAATGATTTTAGTCGATTATATCGGTGGTCGAATAATTGGGAAACCATCTGGAACCTTTACGAAATTATATGCAGTTTGGTGTTATACTAAAAATATTATAGTCTTAAAAGAATACTTTTATAAACTTTATTAAATTTAAAGTTGTAATTTATTATAAATAACTTCTTATTCTTAAGCATTACAGCCTATTGCCGGCTAAGGCTGTCTCTCCAAATCTTCTCAATCCGACCTTATCCGGCGCAACAGCCCTCCATCAGTTTACATCCTAGTGCTGTAAGTCCCTCTCAACTCTAGTGGGTGGTCCTCCTCTTCGTCGTTTTCCTTCTGTTTTTGAAAAAGTAATTTTCCTTGTTGAGGATGTATCATCATATCTAAATATACGACCCAACCATCAAATACGAGATGCCTTGGCGATTTTTATGATATCGGGTTCATCATATTTCTTACAAATTTCGTGGTTTAATCATTACTATTAGATAGAAATATTATGTGCCTTGTATTCTTGGAAAACTGATTTTCTGGAACCAATAACTTCCTTTGTTCTCGAATACAATATCAAGCATTTATATGTGTAGCTCACTAATACTAAAGGTACATGCATTTGTCACAATATACATGTGATTTTCGTATTAGTGAATACGTAAGTGGACGATCAAATAAAACAAAAATATTGAATAAAAATGATCCTCCGTTATGTAAAAGGTATTCATATTCATGGAATAACTCCAATCACTACTGATGACGTTGATCTTACTTTGAACATCTGTTGGCATAGCATTATATTTTGACTTATCACTCTTTATATACACAACGTCAATGTGAAGAAAATTCTGAAGTCAAACTGAATAATATGTGCAATTCGTTTTTAATAAGATCGCTTGCAAACGAACATAAGTTTTGCTATAATTTGGCAAGTTGAACCATATTTTTAAAATTTACTATGAAATGACCAAAAATAAATTCGTGTTTAATATTCACGATTTTAATAAACGGAGCGCTCTGAACCGTTTTATTTTGTCTACAAACTTTCGTACTTCAAATATGTATTTCTAGAATATTTTAGAAGCGAGTGAAAGTATTATTTAAATTTCCAAACTTTTACAGTTTTTTAATCGAAAAATTAATACACGGTTCGTTCTTAATAGGATCGCCGGCAAACGAACTTTAATGTGGCAAGGTTAACCACATTTTTTAAATATTTTCCATGAAATAAGAAGTAAGTTGAAAACTCGCCAAAAATAAATATTCGTGTTGAATATTTACGATTATAACAAACGTAGCTGTCTGAGCCGTTTTATTTCGTCTGCAAACTTTCGTACTTCAAATAAGTATTTCAAGAATATTTCAGAAGCGAGTATTACTTAAATGTCCCAGCTTTCACAGTTTGCTAATCGAAATATTAATAAAATTTACAATTAAAAAGTTTTCAGCCAGATTCAGACGGGGTAAGTGTATTACGAAGTAGTTGAAAATTTTAATGGTGAGTATAAATGTTTAATTAGAAGGAGTGGTCGCGGCGGCCGCTGCTCCTGGCCGTCGAAGGGAATTGTGCAGTGGATTAAGATTTACAATATTCATTGTATATACAAATTTAGGGCCAATAATATTTCCTTATAAGCTATTTGCAGAAATACAAATAATTGCGTTATTTAAATAAGAAATATACCAATGTAATAATCTTAAAGCTATTTGTTTGTATCTTATTTTCTCTTCATATTTGCAGTTAATCGCGAATATTGTATTCATTTTGATTATTTCATTTGGTTGCTTAAAACGAAATAATGTCAACTTCATTAATAACAGATTTCAGCTTCAGCAAGTAATGCCGATTTAAGGCTATAAGAGAAGGCTATAATGGATCACATTATTTGACCTGTTGATAACTTCTCTTAATTCGATAAAGATTATAATGGATCACATTATTTGACCTGTTGATAACTTCTCTTAATTAGACACGCCAAATTTAGGAATAATTTTAGATATGTCTTCAATTTAAAAGGAAAAACATTGAAAAATATACTATTGAACTAGTATTTGTCCATACATTATTTTAAAAATATAAAATATGTCATGAAACCCCTTTAAGACATAAGTGGCTAAGTATGTCGGCGGACAAAATAAATTAATTGATTTACCATTTATTTTGTTTGCCCACACACTACCATAAAATAAATGAGTTTAGGCCCTGTGACCGCAGTTAAGGGAGGATTCCTTGGAGGAATAATCATACTTAGATGGATATTTTGGTAAATAAAAACAATTGACAGGTAATAATTTGTTAAAAGCAAACTTTAGTAAAGTATGGTGCAACGATTGCTTTAGTCTAATTCATTCTTCATAATGACACCGTGGTTTTATGATTAAATCTTATAATTTTGAAATTTAAAACGCCTTTTGTGGACTAAAATTCATTACCTACATTTACTATAGACTATATTTACTATTTCCAATATCGTGCTATGTAGTATATGATACCACACACCAGAAAACTTATATGTATTAATGGGAAAGGTCAAAAGTTTTATTTACACTGGTTCAGAAACCAATGTTAATAATCAATTGCATCTCATCAGAAATAATTTGAACAATCGTTACTGCAAGTCGATATTATCATGGATTAAGAAGATATCTAATGCCAAATCTGATAAAACGAGGAAGTAAAATATTGATTTGCATTGCAATTGCTTAATAAGATCTGTACTCACATATTCATATAAAACTTGGACACGAACTCAAAAAAATTTAAGAGCTCTGGGAATTTTGAAAGAAAGTTTCTGTGGTATTTTTGGTGGTAAAGAAATTGATGGTACATACCATTTACAAAATAACATTGAAAGAACCACAACAAAGATTTTCTTGACTACACAATTATCACCAGAATAAAAAGTTGACTTAATATCAGATAAATTGATAGAAAAAAGGAAAAACGTAAATTCAAAATTAGTTTGGCATATAATTCTTGAAAAGTAACTTGTAAGGTATTAAATAAAAAAATTACACCTGTACAAAGCGAGCATTCATTTTTAGTGGTTATATGGTTGATAAGTACTGTCACAAGTTATTTTTACAATTGTGTTCATTCCAAATGCTAGTTTCGATAACACCAAATTATTTAACATTTTACTAAAAACCGGAGATTTTTTTCTATAATATTATTATTAGTCATTTAAAAAATAATAACATAAAAAATAGGAAAATTATTTTTTTGTAATTCATAGAGAAAAAGTTTGGGTAGTTACATTATGTATAATCACCACTAAGAAATCTAGAAAAATATTTGCATTCTCTCTAATCAGTAAGGAATTTTATGAGTTTCTATACTTTACAGGGAAAAACTGGATTGTAGGATCATCCATCAGGTTTGTGTCTGTTTTTTTATTTAACGTAGAAAATTTAGATTTTATGTAACATATTATTCAATAATATTGACTCACATATTTCGCAATAGTAGTATGAAAAAATTTAATAGAGCGAGTTTGATATGAGAAAAACAAACATTTTGCTTTCAAACGTGTTTAGTATCAAGCTAGCCTTAATATACTCAGTCTATAAGTATTAATTACAAATTAGGAAATAAAGCTTTCGACACTATATTTTTTTTTATTTTATGTTAGTTAGCTCTTATGATATTCTCCTTCCCTTCTCCACTTTCCTGAAACTGCTAAAGGTAAAATTATACAAAAAAATAATGTTTACAGGAAAATTTATCGGAAAATTAGAGCGATGATTTTATAGTTGCCGGAAAATTATAGCGTCGATTTAAAAGTTATCAAAAACTTATGAAGACAGTTTTAGAGTTATTGAAAAATTATAGCGACAATTTTACAGTTACCGAAGAATTATGGCGACCGTTTTAAAGTGTATAGTTTTACAGAAATTTATTATACTTTTGCGTGCTTGAGAAAAACATAGGCAATTCATTCATGGGGTGGAAAATATTATTAAAGTCCACAAATATTATGACAGAAATGCTACCCTTGAATATCAATAAAATTATTGTACCGATGACTGTACGTAATCCTCACAGTGCAAATTCAGCTTATATATTTTTTTCTTTCTGATATGAACTTTGATACCCAACATGCAATTATTATGAATGTGGAAATTCAGTCAAAGGAATTCCTTTTCGTTTTAAAAGTTTATATGTGTATAAGACCTGTTCATAAAAAAGTAAACAAATCTCTCTATGGGGTAATTAACTTACTTGCGTCTCTCCTCAGAATCATCGTTTGTTTAATATATAAGTATAAGGATACTGATTAATTTGAAAGACTTTAATAAATATTTAATTACTATTTCAATCTAACGAGGACAAAAGCTTTTAAAATCAATTTACCCTTCAATAGATGATGCTGGGAAACTTACGGCTTCTTGTTTACCATATTCACTGCTATAATATCTCAAATTCATTCTCTATGAATAGTTCATAGAAATGACTAAACGTGCTACGCCAGTGTTATTATTAAATACAAATAGTTTACACCAGTGTTACCATTCAATACAAGTGAAATATGCAATTAAACATAAAATAAAAAAACAAATAAACTTCCGATTAGCGACTATTCCATGTTTTTCTTCTTCTAAAATCATATTTTCTTCCGTGAGAGTTGTTTTAGAAACGTTTTGGTTCTGACAGCATACGAATTATGTTCCTTAGAGTGATGTACATTTTTGTTATTTATTTGTTTATTGTTGTTTCTGAACAGAGTTATCTAATTCAATTACAAATTTGTGAATTTTACTGTTATAATTTTACATATAAATTTTATAGTTTAAAAATACTAAACAATGTTAGTGTTGACAAGATCTCTGTTTTATAAAATTCAATTTATTCCGCATTATCTAATTTTAAGTTTATAAAGAAATGTGGTTTGGTTGCCGTGGTATGTTGCGTTAATAACAAGGTTTCCAGTATTTAGCGACGTAGGGCATTTCTGACCGCTCCTCTAGCGGGTCTAAAATGCCACAAATCAATGACGAAAGCAATGCCACTGGTGTAACAGACTAGGAACAGTGATCTCCAACACCCCGTCCAGCATGGTGACGTTTGTTACCTCCATTGATACTTTTGGAAACAGGCTATTGATAAAAAGAATGTGATTGTAAATTTTTTAAAAAAAAATTTTCACTAAGACCCTATATCCAACAATACAACATACAGCCAAATCCAACACAAGCGATTGTCGATATGATTAACGAGCAATTTAGCAAAGTTCATAGTAAAGGGTATTTATCTCTCCGAAATAAGTAAGCTAATAACAATTGTTTGTTAACCAATTTATGTTACATTGTACTAGTAAGCACAGATCAAGTAAACATACATTATGTTGTTGTAAAAACAAACAACGCCTTATATATGAATACAGATTACCAACTTCAACCTTTGAATCTTTAGTCAGTATTTAACCGAACTCAGAAAGAACCCCGTAATCGAGGCACATTTGAAGAAAAAAGTAAATAACACTTGAAGTTCTTATTCTCTTCTAGAACTCCGGCTGTTTTAAACCAGTGGAAATAGAGACGTGTCGAACCAAGATTTCTTATAACTTGTGTACCTTAAATTTGGGCATTCATATTTTTAAACTTGCTACCATTGTATTAAAAATCATTTATAGCAAAAGCAATGTCTGCTTCAGCAATAACTATTAGATAATTTAATTAAATATGACAATTACAGCATATCGCATGATACGTATTGCGTTAGCTTTTCTACGAATATTTTATGTGTCAAACACTGCTCCGATACGTCACTCGATGTTAACGAATAAGATGAGGATTTGTAGTGCGTTGAAATGCACATCTACTTAAAAATTCCACTGCAGTATGTCACTCTACCGTGAAAACTACGTATTAAAGTAGCATTGCTGCATTTTTACTGTCTGCAGCTAACTGTCCAAAGCTATCTCAGTTCGTCCGCGTCTGAGGGAACTTATTGAAGTAACTTTTCTATATACGCGTCCGGACTGCTTACAGCTTTTCATTGGCTGTCTATTCCACTTTACTATCTATAAACCTTTTCGCAGGTTCTGCCATTGAGAAGGAAGAAGTGATAAAGAAGGTATGACAGGGTAAATGTTTGATAAGGTAAATAACGAAAGCTTGTGACATTAAACTCTTGGAAAATATATTATAATGCCGACGGGTCAGACGATGATGCATGTCACGAAGGATGTAACGACGCATCGAGTTTTGTATGTTGATAGTTCCTTTATAGATAAACAGCTTTTTCGTTAACCTTAAAAATACAAATAAAATTTTAGAAATTTTTTCAGTAAATGAACTCATAATGCATACTGCGATGTTTAAATTTGTGAATAATTTTATCAAGGTCATTACATTGTTTGTTCTTTGTCGTGGCGAATATTGCACGCAGAATAAATCTTATTACAAAGTAGGTGATATCACAATTAAAGCTATAATACGTGAAAATAGTGTATTAATATTATATTTTAATTTGTATTATTAGGAGTCTTTACGTCAATAAGAAATAAATATGGTGCATAATATTCTCCCCTTATTACTTTCGCGCCTGTCGTAGTTGAATGTTGTCAAAAATGTTTTACGTCTATATAAATTACAAATTTCTTTATCGAGATGTGTTATCGAAATATGTATGCACCACTATGTTGAATGTTGAATGTTGTCAAAAATGTTTTACGAATATGTTGAATGTTGTCAAAAATGTTTTACGTCTATTTAAATATGTTGAATGTTGTCAAAAATATTGAATGTTGTCAAAAATGTTTGAATATGTTTGAAAATGTTTGAATGTTGTCAAAAATGTTTGAAAATGTTTGAATATGTTGAATGTTGTCAAAAATGTTTTACGTCTATTTAAATTACAAATTTCTTTATCGAGATGTGTTATCAAAATATGTATGCACCACTATGAGGAGTTCGTACACATTTCGGAACATATAAACATTTAAGCGTATATAATATATTTCTAATAACCATTTACATATGTTAATTTTTCCTTTTGTTAATTTTTACAAATATAAAGCGTCTTTCAATAATATAGGACCTAGGATTTTCTTTATAGTTTTCCACAATCTTCTGATCAGAGTTTACCAACCCTATTTTATCATGATTTTTAGCTCAGTAGTTTCGAAAATAATAGAGCTATAATTTTGCATATTTTTTTGAACAAAGCGATATGAAATATTTGTATTTCTTATAAGAAGCATTTCCGAATAATACGCGATATGATATATATAAAGAGAGAAAAAATATTCCTTACAGTTTTTCCACAATCTTCTGCTCAGAGTTTACTAATCCTGTTCTATCGTGATTTTTAGCTCAGTAGTTTTGAAAATAATGGAGCGGAATGCTATAATTTTGCATATTTTTTTAAACAGTGCGATATTAAAGATTTTATTCCTTGTAAGAAGTATTTTCAAATGATACAAATGATACGTCACATGATATATAAAAAGAGAAAAAAAACCTTTATTTACCTCCTCTTCAATGGCGTATTTGACAATAATTGAAAAAAATAAGTTTAAAATTATTCAAAATATAGCTACTAATGCAATTGAATTTTTCATAAAGCTACTAATGCAATTGAATTTTTTTCCCGAAAACGGCGTTTTAACCTGAAAATCTTTTATTCCAGTCATCTAAAGCTTCGCACCGAAACACTTAGTCACGTGACATAAATTCCATAACGTTATGATTAAAAATGGGAAAAAAAATTAAATTAAAAAGGGGAAATTCTATTTCTTTCACAAATTTCATCATTCTATAGCTACAGATAAATATTATTCATGTAATATGATTTATGGGATCTTGCTCACACGATTACTTGAAGTTAGTCATATAGTATATTTTGATCTATGTGGTGTATTTTGATATCAACCGTTCTAATTGGCCGGGAATTTGTATTCGAGCCGCGAATTTTAAAACACAGTATTATTTTTAATTTTTGTCATTAAATAAAAATATTCATACCAAATTAATTGTAGTTGAACATTCTTAACCCTTATGTTAAACAAAATCATGTTGTTATGTGTTGGGTTGATCACAAGGTGTACGGTGTTTGACAACTCGATGTATCGCGAGGACATCGAGCGGGCTGGACTGAGGTTCTGGTTAGCTGTAAGAAATTGCATTCGTAGCAATAAGTCTTCCATATATTAATAGTAAACATTAAAGTATATAAATAAATAAATAAAATAATGACATATATTGAACCGATATTTGTTTTTATTCATATTGCAAACATTCTGCTGTTATACGAATTTTAGAAAAAAATTAAGGATATAAAATATGTGAGTTAAGAAGATGCCAACTTTCAAATTTCTACATCACATGGTTTGAAAATAGAAAAATGCAAATATATTTTCTAGTTTATTTTTCGTAGGCTTGAAAACGTGGGGAACATTTAAAAAATTATGACATCTAGAATCAGCGCTATTGTTTTCCTACAAATTAGTGTTGGTTTCTGAAAGCCCATATTTTTTCACAATGTCAGATCAAGTAATTTCAGAAAAGAAGGAACGTGAGCATATTTTTTGCAAATTTTTGGTATACCTACGTCTAAAAATATAATACCTAAAATTATGAGATTATTTTAGGTATATTATGAGTACAATATCTAAAATTATGACCTTTCGAACGATACATTTCCAAACGATAAATGACATTTCAAACGATAATTCAAAACCTCACGTGATGCAATTACGCGAGGGATCTTATAAGGGATCCGTTTTTCCTTTTAAGTTACGGAACTCTAAAAACTGTCAAGTAAGAACACAATTTGTGCTGCAATTTAGGTATATCTATTAAATTATTAACAAATATGAAAATTTAATTTCTCATCATAAAAAAATATTAAATAATATTATAATACGTACACGCGAAAATATTTTGCATGTCACAAAAGTTAGAAAATTTAAAACCATCTAAATCAATTTGATACAATTCAGTTTTCCTATAGTATGCCACTTGAAATTAAAAAATATATTTATAAGAGTTTTCTTCATAATAACTTTTTAAATAGATTAAATGTTAAATTTTAAACGGACTACATGATATAACTTTAAAGAAAACATTTTTGTTAATTGTCTCTGTTTTTTTATTCTTATATAAATATTAGTATTAACTAGTGCAAAATGTGTCTGTTAACAAACCGTTTTAATGCGCCAAATTTCAAGTTTTCAAACTAGCTCGCGGTCTTTGAAAAAATTTGCTGCGACCGACTGACAGAGAGACATGTTGTGATCTTGTGAAGTTTTTTCTTTTGAAGTACGGAATATTTGAAAGGATATTTTATTTAAAAAATACTAATATTAAATATATTCCTTAATATTGATATTTACATTAATATTCTTTAATTCGACATTTATATACACATGTTTTCTTGAAATATGGATACAAATTGATAAATCTGATATGTTTTAAGGATTTAAAAAATTGTAGATAACCTTTTAACAATTTGTTGTTTCTAGATTTTTAAATCGTTTTAAAATTGAATTTTGTATGAACGTAAAGTTTTGGGTATGTTAACACTGTGCCTTGCGCTCAGTACCTCCATTTGTAATATTATTGTGGACAATTGGGACGAAGTGTGTGCTTTCCTGTCGTTTATTATACTATTCCTGCTGTTTATTATATTATTCCTGTCGTTTATTATATTCGCTTTGCTTCTAACAAAATACAAGTAAATTGCATGACGCATAACTTCCGTTATTAACGCAGTTCGTTTCGTATATTTCGCAAATTTGATCATTTTAATGAACAGAGTGCCGGATGTCGTAAATGAGTGATTCAAAGAAAATGGTTTACAACAGAGATAGGGTTGGGTTGCACTTTTATTTTTTCGAGATCTCGTAGTAAATTATTTGATTATATCCTCCTTGTAATTTTTTTTTGTTTACGTTATTTGGGCTATTATGAAGCATTCATGTATTAAGTTAATGAGCTATTGTTATTATTTTCAATATTATGTTGTATTCTTTGTACTACTCAAATTTCACTCTTATTACAAAACTAAGTCAAAACTTTTAATATCGTTTCACTTTTTCGCCACTCCGAAAAGCAAAATTATAACAATTCATTGTTAAAATTTTGTTTTTAAATAAATATTATTTTTTTATATTTAATAGTTTTCCATCGTAAATCTAACATAATTTTTATTTCTTTGAAACTGCACATCCATGAATACAATCAAATGGAAATTATTCAAAACACTTTATGTTCGCCATATACGGATCTCACTGTTACCACTAGACCAAATAGGAGGCTTTAAAATCTTTTTACTTTTCTGCCACTATGTAAAGCATAATTACAATATTTTTGTCCTTGCATAAGTTATCTTTGTAATTTTAGTGTAATTACCTGCCTTTACCAATATCGTTCTAGTATAAATGCTATGAATCTTTCAACATCGGTTTATAATTCAAAAAGAGACTGTCGTTCGTTTTTATACTTTTATTGCTGTTGACAAACAGTATACTATAAGGAAAACGATTCATCCATAGATTATTGAGAGTATATCGTACAGATTAATTTAATTTTGTTTAAAACAGCTTTAAAGAAATTTTAATTTTCAACGATTTTAGATATTTGTCGTTAGATTATAATTAATAGTTTTTAAATTTAAAACTAAAAAATTAAATAAATATCCATTCTGATCATTCAATACCAAAATTAATCGTAATGTAGGACAGGAAATATATTTTTAGGAAGACAAGAAAATCTCATGGTAAAAGCAAATATCATGGGAAAATATTTTTCGAGGGACTTTCAAATAAGTATGTTAGTTATTTTATAGTAAAAAAACAATTTCAATCTATAAATGTTTCAGTTTTCCTAATTCAATGTCGTCGTAAAATATAATATAGCTATATTGTAACCAGCTTGAGCCATAAATTAGATCGAATGGCAGGTAAATCTTTGCGTTTCGCTTTTACTAGACAAGTAAATTGGGAACAAATTTTGGGAAATGTTTGCCTGTTCTCATCATAAATTTTTGCATGTTGTAAATCAGACTTTTGGTGAATTCAGTTAGTATACTTATTGTGCAATGCAAAATTAATATTCCTTATTTTTACCATTTTGTTCTCTTGAACGTTTTACAAATACCAGCAGCAAATGACTGTAAATACGACAAAAGCATACAGACAAAAATATTGATTATTTGTGAGCTCTGGATCTGAAATCTAGATAGACTGATATCCAAATTATGATAGTTGAAAATAGTACTGAAATTGGTAATAATTCTGATAAATGTGTGAAATACCGAGAACACGGTGTGAGAAAAACGTAGTATTCATTATTATTATAATTAGATGTAATATCCACTCTGTTCATTACTTATATCAATACGACAATTGATTAGAAAATGCACTATACGTTATACATGCAAGTTTATACATGTGTTGGTTAACGGGTATGCCCAGAATGTTCTTCAATTTTCTCTCAAAAATATAAGATAAAAATAATCTAGAGCATTTTTTTTAATTTGAGCCTTTATGACAAACACAGAAAAAACAACATATTTTTTTTATTTTTAGCATGTTTTTTTAATTATAATTACATTTTAACGTTTCATTGTCATAAATGTAACCTTTACGAAAAAATAAAAACTCTGAATTACCAGTACAATCGATTTTTCTTTCTAAATAATATACGGATTTGGTTAACGTCGAAATAGTATATCTCAAGAAAGGAATGGGATATGAAAAATTTTATTGATTAATATTCTCTTATCTTATACTCAGGAACTAAGACCAGCAGGCTTGCTTTATTTATATTTTATTAACTAATCACAAAAGAGGGCAAAAAAGACATAAATCGTAGTGAGATAAAATTACTGAGATTTTTGGTATTAAGTTAATTTGTATTCTAACATTCTCACGTCAGTATAACATTCTATATACATAGATCCTTAAATTTAAATAAACATTTGTATACTGTATCAAATTAAATTATAAAACATGTAATTGAATCATAAACAATTGTCACAAATAACAAAAATGTAAAAATATAAAATAAATAATAATAATTGTATAAAAATTATATTTAATTCCAAATGCATAACGGCAGACACGACACAGATTAAATAAACCTGCAATATTTGACTTGTGAAAATGAAAAAAAAGAAAGGGATTCAAATACTCCATATTAGACTCCATGTTAGAAAATGTACTCGCTTGACCGATGCCGAAGGGAGCAGAACTTATACCAACAGTGAGTTTGGCCGATGTCGAAGGGAGCCGAGGTTACCCGATTCAGCGTCGCCGACCCGAGCGTGATGGTTCTGTTTCGTTCACTGCGCAGAAAAAGTGCACATGGTGCCTTAAAGAAGTTTTCACTTCAAAAAAAAGAAAATATAAAGTCACATGGTTTGAAAAAACTAACGGTTTTATCTGTATAAATGACTGTTCGTAATGGAACAATGAGCCAGCCAGTATGTGCAGAGAATGGAATGGAGACTTAATTATTTTTTTAGCGATGTCCATATATCCCAGTTATTTTAATTATCCATGATCTAATAATATTTTTAATATAATTTACTACATAACACGAGATCTGTTGTTGCATGTATGTTCCGCAATCTTTTTGTATTCAAATACTGCGTATTCTAATTTCATTGGAAATAGCAAAGTGGTAGTTTATGTCCATTTCATATTTAGTTCCCACCTATTGTATTCTCTTATCCTTTTTATATCTACTGAATGTACTGTGTGAGTACTGTATGTACTATGTACTGTCTGTGTCAAATAGTGCTTGCATCGATTTTACATTTCATTTAACATGTCACGGTTTCATTATTTACATTTAGGTCTCATTTATTTTATTGTTAAAAATATGGCTTTAAAAATTTAATTCCAATTTACTTTCATACTAATCATGCTACCAATACTAACTGCAAACCTTGTTCTAGGTGAAAGTTGTCTGAAAACATTGTCATCGTCTAAGACGTCAGAACGGAAACCTTTCCTAAAAATCATTTTCCAGCGTATATTCTATAGGAAATTTATTTTAATAATATGTTATACCACAATCCAAATTTAATTTTGTAGTAATATGTAGTTCTTGGATATTTTTTTAAATTGAATCATAAAATTGAGACGGATTCTTTCGCTTTGCCTGATCTATACATCAGATCAAAATTTTGTCAAAATTATATAATTTTTTTTAATATCTTCGTTTACTATTGTAAAATATCTTGCTTTTTCAGTGTTATAATCAATAATTGAAGAAGTTTATTTTCTAATATTTTGAAAAATAATCATTTTTATTAAGAGAGATTGTAACACTGATTACCTTTTATTCAAAATAAAAACGCTTTTAAGTGTAATAGATTTATAGCAAATAATAAAGTTAATATTTATATTAATATTAATAATTTTCCGAATTAAATTTCAAACATAGCTTATACTGATTATTTTATGAATAAAATACAACTATTCAATATATAGTATACACAAGCTTGCTCCGATAACTCGACTAAAGATTTTAATAAAACAATTTAAAATAATTAAACGTCATGTAACGACATTCAAGCACAAAGTTGTGTATTTTACTTAATCTCATATTTGTCCTTAATTTTTCGAACCAGTTTCAAGTACAAAAATTAATGAGCTTTCAAATAAACATTGAAACTCGATCTCGTCTTACAAATTCATACTGAAAATGGGAGCAGAAAACACAACGCTCGCGTTTAAAACACATGAAAATCTACCTTCTGTACGTTAGTGAAGCGAAATTGTGAGGCGCTACGAGGACCTTGGATCGCGCGATTTTATCGCTTAATATACAAAATTTGAAGTCGAGCCTTCAATCCAGTTAAACTTTCCATATTTGTTATTGCCACCAACTGATAAAAACGTTTAAGAAACTTTTATGTACACATTAGATATAAATGAATTCGCCAAAATAATTATAGTGGCAAAAATCAAAGAATATCAAAGGAATACAAACAAGAAATAAAAAGATCTAAGCCCTATGTGGTTACTGATATCTAGTTGTATAACCATAAATAAAAATAAATTTAATTTTTTTAATAAAATTTCGCATGCGAAATAAATCAATATATAGATAAATTGATAAACGAATTTTCCAACTTTTCTAATAAGTACCATTAAGATTAACAGATTATCTTTTCGTCAAAAACCGCAATTTTCAAGGAAAAGATAATCTGTTAATAATCTATAATAGAAAAATAGCAAACAGAAACGTGCTAACTTAATCTGTTAACAGCAGTAAGACAGCATAAGTTGTATCATGTCCGCTATCGCACATCTGATATTAGTTAATTTAATACTTTTGGATTTAAGAAATATTTGATTGTATACTGATTACAAATTTTTTAGTAATCTACATTGGTTAACACACAAAAATATTTATATGAAAATTTTAGAAGAAAAAAATAAAGTTTTACAAAATAAACAGAATTGCTAGAATTTTATCTTTTAACTATAGTTTTAAATCTCATCATTTTCGAAAAATCTCCGATATTCCCGAGCAATGAAGATATCTAGTATGTGATGAACAATCATACAGATAAAAAAAATTTAAGTATCCGTCCATGATTTTCGAATTTTCAACTTTTAATGCGTAATACGTTATCATTACATTCTCTACTACTTAAACTAATCTAATGTTAAAAAAATTGTATACCGGTATGAACGAACTCGGAACTACTAACAATATCGATTTTGTTTCATAGTGTTTCAATATATCAAAATGTTTTGAGTATACGATGATGAAAAGGTTACGTAGAAAAATTAAACAATGTGGAATACTACAGTTGCATTTCGGAATTCCATGCGGAATAGCACAATACCGCCAGTTATCAATATTTTTAAACAGTTTAATGGAAATACTATGTACTGTGAAATGTTTATATGTGCCGCGTATTTTTATAAGTGGGTATAATATTATCGTTGTGGAAAATCTACCCGGGCTTATAATTTTTTTAAATAAACATTTCTTTAGGCGCACCTGCTCAGTTTTTTAAAGCATTGAACAAAACTGAACCGTGAGATTGACGCTAAATCGGGTAAACTCTGCTGCCTTCGACATCGGCCCAGCGAGTTCACTGTCTAACACTGAGTGCATCTATTCAAGAATTATGTTTCATTTTTTAATAAGATTTAATATGAGTATAACTTAAGATAATACGCTTAAGTTATTTTTGGTATTTTTTTTAATTTTCGTATCGAAAATTTCCAGAATACGCAGTACGGTTATATTGGTTGCGAAGCTTTTCACTTCTACCTTGTAGTCTTCAACATACCCACTTTTTTCTTTTTTTTCCTATTACTTAAAATTTCTTGCTCAATAAATTATTATTAAAAATACTTTTTATACTTTACTAAAAATATTATATAATAAATTATAGCTTTTATCATGTGCTTTGCTGAGGAGGATTTTAAAATATGGTAATGGGGTTATTGTGAAGAAAAAATAAAATTTACGCGAAAAATATAAATTTAATGGAAAATAAAAATATCGCAGTTCACTCAGTCTTTGGTATTAATATCCATCAATTGATATATTATTTACATTTAGAGTATTTAGAAAAAAAGTTCTCTTCTTATTTTTGGTCACGAAATGTATTTTATTCATAAAAATATAAGTGAACTTAAGAGCCCTGCGAATTCTAGTTAGTATACTTCCTGTATAACTAAAACTAGCATACTCTTCAGCTGTAATCAAATAGTGGATAAACCTGTAATCATTCTCATATGAACATAATGAAAATTATATGACGTGACGTGCTGCGCTATGAACGTTTCTGAATAGAATTGCCTTCAACTCTTCGTTCCAAGTTATCCATATATGTTTAAAAATAAACTTATAATAATTGCATATACTAATATTGTGTTGATTCTCGGTTTCGGGGGAAAAGACAATGGCACATTGAAATGCGTTTAATGTGCATACAGAAAACTTTTCGAAATTTCCATTTAATTTTCCAATGGGTTATATTAGATTCCTGCAATTATTTAATAATACTGAAATCAACATCACAAATCTCGTATTCCTTAGCACAACCTGGCCATTAATATTTGAACAGTGACGAAATTTCAAATTTTTAAATGAAGGACGTTTAAAATATACAATTCTTTGCTTAGTTATAACTCCGTATAAAATGCTACGGCATGCAAAGTGTAAATCTTTCTGGTATGTTGAAATGTATGATGCAAGTCTTATCAGTTTCTAAATAATGAATTGAGAAATACAAGTAAATTGGTAAAAATCTAGATTATGTCTATAAATAACCGCACATTCACTAGCTATTACGTCAATTTTAGTCACCGAGCAGTAATAATTTATGCGTGTGTCTCCAAATGAATACCTTAACTTTTTCAACTAACAACTATTCCAGAGAAATTAAAAAAAAATCAACTTTACAGTTATAAGAGAAATTTCGACATTATTGAATAATTTCAAAGAAAGCAAGCATATACGTCCTAATTATTTCATTGTTAAAATCTAGATTATGTCTATAAGTAAACACACATTCACTAGCTGTTACGTCAATATTAGTAACTGAGCAGTGACAATTTATACGCGTGTGTCCAAATGAATACCTCAACTTTTTCAACTAACAACTATTTCAGATAAATTAAGAAAAAAAGAAATTTTACAGTCAAGATAAATTTTAACATCATTGAATAGTTTCAGATTATTTTACAGAAAGTCGTAATTATATTATCGTTTAATTTAGCACCTAGTCATTTTCATATTATGTATTAAGTAATATCCTAATATTTTAAAAAGTAATTTCTCTTTTAAATTTCATTTTGACGACATAAATTAACATTGCTGTTAAGTTGTAAAATGTTCGTAAAAAATAATGGCAGAGCTTTTAAAAATATTGCTCACAAAGCATAATGGCCTTACAAATATTATGTCGTATAATAAAAGTTGAAATTATAATATTTACAAGGTTAACAAAGTATTTTGTTAATTAGAAGCAAATTGGGTTATAAATATTCAGCCAGAAGCATTATCGGTACAGATTATTAAAATTTACATGATGCTTATAACCTTAATTTTATTGTCCAGACGAAATATAAATATCATACTAAACTGATTTCTACCCGATGCTTCGTGCACAGTAATTTTGGCTTTTTAATCTACATAGAAAATTACAAGATCGAAGTTCAAAACCACTTCAGAATAATAACAAACTAAATAGACATGTTTATCCATATAAAATGAACATAAAAATAAAGCTCCAAACAGCGTTATGGGGGAACTACTACCGAAAAAGATAATGAGTCTACAAAATCACGTATATGAAAAAGATACTCATATTGAAATTGAGATAACTACTTGAATTTTTGAGGACAACGTTTAAAGCCCTAGTGACATTCCTGTATAGCATGTAGTCATTAGTTCGGCGGATGTGTGACGTTTTAAATTACTTCTTGTTACTCTTTTGATAAAATACTATTGTGTTACGTAGTATATAAATATTTTATTCTATTTTCAAGTTCAATGTATCGTTTCTAACATGTAGATAATTACATAGATTATTCCAAATTAGCGAATTTCAATTAGTACGACTTTTTTTCGATATTTTAGTATTCTCGACACCAAGACTCGCAAGTCTACAAGTCTTTCAAGCCATCATTGATTCAATTTCTATGTTTCAATATTATTTTATTGATTTTTTCTCTCTTTTTGTTCATTGCGCTATTCGCATATCAAAATCTTTGGTATTCTGCACATTTCTACACTTACAACCTTTCTTCCTCTGGAGAGCGCTTCGGAGTGTGCCCTGAATACTATATAGTCATATATATTATTTTGATATTCTAGTTACTAATATCCAAAAATAAATAAAATTTTAAATGGAAACATTTATTAAAAATGCAATAAATTGGCAGTATTATGTACTTGTGTAGAATTATTAAACTATATGTTTAAATATTTCGCACTTTAAATGTAAAAACGGAGATCTTTTGGTGAGACTTCAGTGTATCCGTCCGCATGTCATAGCAGTCTTTTCTCAGCAATTACTATTGCTACCATATTTATATTTTGCGTAATTTTTAAATGTGAAAGTGTTTGGTCAATATATTTTTATTTAAGCAAAATGGACGACGGGGGTTTGGAAATTAAAAGTTGGGCACAAGGTCGATTAGGTTGACTTATGAAATTGATTTCTTTACACGTTTCAAAAAAGTATTTTGGCACCATAACTTTTTGACTTGGGGTCAAAAATGAGCGAAAAAGCTATCTTCCCCTCCCATCTTCAGTTTCAGTTCGAGACGTTTATGGATACAATCCTTTACCTTCTCAATCATAATCATGTTATAAATTACACCACACAATTGCGAAATAATAGCACTCTAATTTTATATAATATCGTAAACAGGAAATCGTAAGTTCTCCTCGCACTTGTCGTGTTTTATTGTTGTATTTAAATCATGAGTTGTTAATATGTATTTACTTATTTATGATGACTGCTCAGAAAATAAACAAAGATCGCTGGTAATTAATTGGGTGCCAATCTAGCGGTAATAAGTCGTTTTAAGAAATAATCTAATTAATGTGTAACTTGACTTTGATCATAGGTAATTGTGTGTATTCATTGAAGGAGAAATAATGAAAACTCAAATAAAAAGACAAACGCTGGAAATTTGTACATATAGATTCATAAAAATAAATGAAAATGATTTGAATACTAAGGTATTAAACTAACTAAAGTCTTTTAATCATTTTTTTATTAATGTCATGTTCATGACGCTCTCTAACTTAATTCGTTAATTAAATATTTATTTTTAAAAACGCACGTGAAAATATACATTAATAAACTACAATTCGTCGAAATATATTTTTAAATACCCATACGGTTAAATTGCACATTTAAAGTGCACGGAAATAAAGTAATATTATGTTAAAAAGACTTAATGATTTGTTCCCACAAATTATTTCATCATTAAGGAATTTGATTTTTCTCTTAAAACTCTCAACTTTTGTTAAATATTGCTATTCGAGATTTTATTGAAATATAATAAATCATTCAGTTCCATAATTTTAATCATGGCATATTTGGTTTTCGTATGTAGATATAGACTTCAATTCAAACCTCCTTCTTTACTAATTAACGTCACGTCAAATTAACGTCATATATTTAGTGAAATGTGTCCAAAAAAAAATTATTCATTCCTTGATTTCTAATCACGCACTCGCAATTAAGTGCAGCACAATAAAGTAGATGAATAGATTAAAAATAAATTTATATTTTTTTATTAACATTGAATAAATTATATCTCACATTTCGGTTACCAAAACTGGGTTTTTCAAATACCATAAATTTTCATTACTTATTACTGATACCGGATCTAATCTGACCTATACCAGTATTCCGCAATCTTAGCCTGGATAGGACGTCTAATTAAGATTTAAATCAAATAAAACAATACCTTCTATATTTATTGACCAATCCATTCTTAATTTTTCCTTTTAATTATTGGAATTTACATGTGCATATTGCATTCCCACATTTACTAGCATAAACCACTCAACTATGATAATCTCGAAGATTTAACATTTGATATAATTTAAACTGGGAACATTTATATTTACTGACTTTACTGAATTGATATTTATGAATGGTCTATAGCTTTTCATTGGCTGTATATAAATAAAAAGTTATAGCTTACAAATGTTTACTGTTCTTCAACTGATATACTAATAAATAAAAACGTGGCTGTTTTCGGAACTGGTTTATTCCTAGATTCCGACGGTTTGAAGAAAATGCAATGAAAGCGTTCATTAGATGGTAAAATATTGAACTGAATAAATTATTATATGATGATGGGTTTTATATTGAACGCATATGAGTGTGCAGTCCACTGGTAGAACCTCCATTAGTCTTAATAATTTGTAACACTTACCAGTTAGTTGATCATTCCCCGCTTCAAAATCATCTTACAATGAGCAAAAAGTACACTTTTCCAAAGACTTCTTACAAAATGTTGTGCATTGACTTCGACCTGTAAATAAAAAACCTCCATCGGGTAATAATAACGATTGATTAGAGCATGTTTTACTGAATGACCGTTCCACTATGGTCACGTTTACTTTTTTATTCGGCGAACGTCGCATATATTACTAGAAGGCGGCTCACAAATTTTAAGTCAGACTACCATCGCATAAATCTCGCGGCGCACCGCACTGCGTCGCAATAAAAGTTAAAAGTTAGGTCGGGAAAATTATTTTCAAAATAATACCTACCTCGTAACTGCACAACTGGCCTCATTGAAATCACTACCATTTTCTGTTTGAAGTTTACTCGGTAAGAATCAATTTTCATATATAGCGCCCGGTAGTTTTATTAGAAGTAAAAGCAGGAGTTCAGAGCGTGCAAAATTCAGAATGTTAAAAAAGTGTAACAGTTAGGTGGCCTCTCCGTGCAACATTTCTGTCCATCTTTAGAGTGAGATATAAATATGTTTATTTGGCATTTTCTTATTGCTTTATCGCAATCGTTCGCTTATATCAACATGCAATCGTTAAATGCCACGCCATCTCTCTATCCTACAAAATTAAAAAGTCTCTTTAATTTTAACTTCTTAGTCTGAAATTATTAAAAGTTTTTTAATTTTGTTGTATAAATTTGATCTTTTTCATTTATGTTTTACTTGACTTTCAATTATATTGTCAGCATTTTTATTAAAGAATTTTCCATTTACATTTAATGATATTCATATTTTAAATTATATAGTGTTACCTATTTTATACATTCCAAGAAACTCGTACTTAAGGAGTAAACTCCAGTCGCGCCTCGGAGCTGACACGCACGATTTTTTTTTAATATTTTTGTAATACTACGTCCTCGAAGCCACAGTAATGCTAGAACTGCAGTGGCATTAAAAATAGTTCGAGATGACGGTGAAATTGGTAAAGGGTATCATTAAGTATGGGTAGTGTGTAAATTGCATTGCGCAATACGGTTTTGCTCTGGATTTCTCTATCACAGACATATTCCAACAGTGACGTGAATTATGCAAATAAAATATAAAAACCTATAATTAAATATACAAAGAAATCAAGCACGTAGATTTTCTATTACCTGTTGTTTCACTGTTTTTTTTATGTGAATTTCTAATGGCGCTTTGGATGAGAGTCAAAACGTTTTGATGACACGAAACGACGTACCATTCAGCCAGCTTCGTGTTTTATTGGCGCTTTCCGTCTTAACGCTTTCCTCTGTATACGCTTCTTTACGTGTTAGTGTATCAGCATAATTTCTTATTTGCGAAAGCTTACAACTTTATTTGTTTATTTCGGTGTATTGCAATAAATTGTCTTAAAGCGTTAAAGGCCTTTATTAATATAAAATATGAGTTACAGTGATAGATAGAAAAAGCGATAGTGAAAAAAATTCGGATTTTCCCATCTGCTAGGCGTCCCATGACGGCTCTTATTGTTTGTATTAAAATTATAGTAAAAACATCTTAGTTCGGGCAGCATACGATTTACACTCTTTACAATTCTATACATTCATACCCACACAAACAGACACACACACACACACACACACATACACATATATATATATATATATATATATATATATATATATACATATGTATACTTATTTACTTTGTAAATATAAACAAACTTATCTAATTAAATTGTTATCCGAATACAAATTCTAAACAATATTAACGTTGACAAGATCTCTCTTTTGTAATAGTTACTTCACTATGTATTATCTAATTTTCAGTTTATCAAACAATTTGGTGTTATAAACAATGATCACAAGTCTTGCGGTAGCGCAGCGCCGAGGGATTTTTCGGCCCTCCTTCGATCAGATCTGGAGTGCCACAGACCAATGACGGATAGCAGCACCATTATTGAAAGAAGCTATGTATTGCGATTGCTAACCCGCCTTCCATCGTAGGCATTATAGTCTAAACCTCTAATAATACCCACATTATGTTTAGCGAAGGACTTCAGAAAACTGCAATGGGCTATTCATGAAAAGTGTCGATGGAAGTTCCTTTGCAACGAGTGACTCAAATTTCCACTAAGAACTAGTATCGTTAAGGAATACAAAACAAAATAAGACAAAACCAAATAAGAACATATTGTCGATATGATAACTGAGCAAATAACCAAATTCCACAGCTAAGAGCAATTCACTCTCTGAAGTAAGTAAGCTGATAAAAATAGTTTTATTTAACCAACTAATGCTTCATTGCAATAAAAAGCAAAAGTACTTTTAAATATATTTTCATACACATAAAATTAGCATTGAGTATATGAAAAGTTTTGAATAACTCAGTACATCTATATACGGTTACTTACATTTGCTAGTATAAATATATTTACCAAATTCCGCCATTATTAAAATTTCCATTCAGCCAAAATTTATGTTCGTCTAAAGAATATTTCATAAGATTTGGTAGTTGTTATTGACGTGAAAAGTCTTTCGTTTCGGTCAGAAGAAGGAGTGGGGGGGTCACTTGAAAAAACCATACGTAACGAAATTTGTTATGGCATGATCGCTTATAACTTTGAAAGTATAGCATTGACCAACATTATTTTAATAGCATAATTTTGAGGATAGAAGCCATTACTCAATAGTGTATATGCCGCTGGCGTAAATGGCGCTGCAGTTGCGTGCAGCACGACACATACGAAACTAAATTTACCATCGCGCTGTGTTTAATTAGTGATTACTCAGCAGTACATTGATCGATTCGAGTGGGAGTAGTCGAGTTTGACGTTATAATAGCTGTAATACATAAAATGTGTAACGTCACTTGCGACCATTAAGAGTGTAGAATTTAAAAAATGCGTTTTTTTTTGTTTCTCTATTATGGCACCGAAACGTAACGTTCAAAACGTAAAGTAAGTAACGTAAAAAACTGGCGTACAAGAGCTCGGATAGCAAGAGAAAGAGAAATTCCGGCCCTCGACGAACCGTTTTGATCTCGGCGGAACGTGTTCGTCTCAACAGGAAACGTGTTAGACTTAATATATTACACTCTCTCTAGTACGCTCAAGATGTTTGACGTTCTCCACTGCGGCTGCGTATCTGATACAGCCTACCCTTTTTTTTAATAAGAAACATGAACATACAATGTTTGCATAAATAGTGTACATAAAAATTTCATCAGTAGACTAAAAAAAGTGCAATACATTATTGAACCTGAAGACATTATTTTCTTGCATTAACTATACATCAATTAAAATGAAATATAAACGATTATATCACGCCACTCTGCGTCTTATTATGTATAAATTATTCGTCTAACCAACCCAACAAGTGTTGAATAGGATTAACCTTTTATGCCTAGGCTTGTGTGGGAATATATAAGGTTGAAACCTACATGTTCACTTTAGCATAATTTTTTAACAGATTAGAAACATTTTAGCCTTAGTCCAAGAAGTTCAAAGCTTAATTCACTTAGTTCAGAGCTTAGTTCACTTAGTTCAGAATCTAGTTCATATCGTCCTGAACTTAGTTCACCTAGTTCAGAATTTAGTTCAATTAGTTCAGATATTAATTCTCTTATTTCAAAGCTTAGTTTATTTAGTTTAGAGCTTGGTCAATTAGTACAGAATTTATTACACCTAGTTCATAGCTTAGTTAATAATAAATGCACGAAAGAAGTAAAAATAGAACTGTACCTAGTTGTACTTTTGAAATAAAGGCTGGCTCTGATCTGAGGCCTCATTCACGTGAAAAAGGAAAGAATAAGGTTATTATTTAGAACCGGTATACTGGATAAAATATTAGATTTTACCATCGGAAATGGCTAAGTAGTTTGAGATGAATAAAATTGATGATGTGAAGTGAAAGAAAAGAACCTTGCAACACGCTGTAGGTAAAATGTTAAATTAAGACGATTTTATCTATTTGCTAAGTATATATACATAAACACCTACTTTTGTTCAAACGGGTGATTTTGTTCAACGGGAAAAAAATTATATTTTATTCCAATATGTAAGGTGTTCTATGTTTATTTCATTAACACAGGACCTGTAGTTGAGATGTGAAATTGATAGGTACAAATAAACTTATTTTTGCATTTGCAATATTAATTAGAATAAGAATTATAGTAAATTAAAAACTGAGCAAAAATTCCATACATAACAATTTCTACTCAAAACGTGTACCATTTCAGAAAAAAATATTTTGCAATTTCTCTATTTAGATTCCACATTTAAGTACATCCCATTGTAGTAATATAATTCCCAGAATACTGAGTGTGCTCGGGTTCATTTTAAGCGATGACGCCCTTTTGTTTAACCCCTTCTGACCTAACGAGTCGTACATTCCCACAACTTCTCACACATGGTTAAAAGGATTTGATTAAAAGCTTCTCCCATTACCTCCATTCTGGCGCATTTGCAAAGAAAGAAGAGTTGCCGTTTACAGTTTTTCATTTAGTAAAAGCGATCATATCCGTTTTTAACCTTTATATTTGACCTCCATAGATGATGCTGATAAAGCAATAATAATAATTCAGGACTGAAAGAATTAAACCTGATACACCAATTCTGCATTTAAGTAATTTTTGAGCTTTAATGTTTAACAGAACCCTCGCAGCAAAAGTGTAACACGGTCTTAAGCGATTTTTTGTATGTCCTAACAATTTTTTTATCAAAATTAATAAACAAATATTCAACATGAAGCTATCGTATAATTTAATATGCTAAATATATGATAAAGTTCAGACATTGTATAATTGTCAGAACCTTAGTTTGGGTAAATAACATTTTAACCTAATTCTCAGAATAATATTGGATTCTGAAAATTACTATTCCTCAATTATTCTCTTTGACAAGTCAGTGATAAAACTAAGCTACACTTAGACTAATGATGTTCTAGTCCAAGATGACATTCAAAATATGTTTTTCATAAATTGCTTGCAAAACGTTACACTTCTTCTACTCTGAACAGTAAAAGGATAAAGTCAAGCTGATCCAGCGCTTCTTATTACATAATATGCAAAAATAAATCTTTTTCATCACCTTGGGCATTGATGTGGTAAAAATATTCCTTAAATTCAGTAAATTAAATGCTCGTATTTATTAACTTATTTATTTTAGACTTCAATATATACACGCATGTATCAAACTAACTGATTACTCTAATAGTTATTGCGCGCGGTTTTACTCACGTAGAATTATCTTTACTAGGTTGCTCTCCCCAGCAGTCTCCACTCTTTTCGCATCGCAACAGCATTGTCGTCAGGGTCAGGATATAGCAGTGGAATGACCCGTCCAGAAATCCCGACTTTTTTATTTTCTTTATCATTGCTTTAGTCCAATAAATTTTATTAAAATAATTTATTTTCTTTAGTTTGAACAAAGTACGCACTTTTACCATTTTTTTATTGAAATAGAACGTATATCTTTAGGGATTAGTGCGAACAAACAAATATATCCTTTTTTAGTGTTCCGTGGCCAAATGGCAAAAACAGAACCTTTATAATTTTGCCCTGTCCATCTGTCTGTCCGCATATTACAGACATTTTACTCGAAGACTCTTGGCACTATATAGATGCAATTTTTACTGTAAGTGACTTCTATATAGAGCTATAAGATGAAGTAGTAGAATTATGAAAAAAAATAATATTGGGGTTGGTACACTACATGAAACTGAGGAATGAAAAATTAAATCCAATTCGCATAGACATGTGGGGCATCGTTGTAAAGGTCTTAAAAATGGTATAGAGGTCCAATGTAACTTTTTCAATTAAGTCAATAGTTGGTGAGACATTCGCTTCTCAAGTCTTAAACTTGTATCTCTCCAACTTACTTTTCAAATAACGTGTGTTGAATTCTAAAAAAATTAAGGTAGTGAAAGTTAAAACAAACTTTCACATCGATTTGAATAATATACGTTGTGTAGTTTTGAGATATGGGATATTTTTGGTACCCACCGCAGTAATAACTTTGTTTTTTAAAGTGTCTTTGGGAAACAAACTTATGAGTTTAGTATCGTTTAGTGGTAAGGAACCCTTCGTGCGCGAGTTCAACTTGCATTTTTATGAGTCTATTTCTATCAACCAAAATACTACCTATTAAAAACTCAGTATTCTATGCCGACTGTCAATAAATACTGTCGGTGTCAGTAAATTATTAACATAAATTATGCTCTTTTTTAAGCCCTTTCTTTCTGAGAATAATTTTTTGACGCATAATAAAATGCTATAGGATAAAAGTACCCCTCGTATTCCATAATAGTTGTACATTTCGACTTTTTTGGACTTGATATTAATATACAAGTCAAGCAATTAAGAGTTAATTCAAAATATATGTTATAAATAAAAAGTGTCGTATTATCAATAAGATTTCATTTACAACTATCAACATTAACCTCAATTTCATTTACTTTTATTTAGATTTGTTGTAATTTACTGTACTTTAGTTATTTAAAAATGCAACAATTTCTAATTATTTGAATATTTTATAGCAGTTCAAAAACAATTACAAACTGAATTATATAGTGGCTGCTCCTAAACCTCAGCAAAGCGTAAATATATTCACAAACATTATAATGCCACTTAATGCACCGTTATATGTAACTTATGAATAAAGTAAAAGCTCGCTGCATCGTTACTCAAAAAGCTTTCAAGTGCAATGTGGCTGTTGCGGGCGGAAACTTGACGTTTAATTAAGCGCATAGATTTCCCACTTTCCTGCATTTACCCGCTCTCCGCCAGCCACTTGTGAGTTTTTTACTCGCACTGCTCAGAAGAAAATGGCAAGCGTGTAAACGTTGAAGCTTTTTTGGAATGGTTTCAAGCTTTTTATGTGCTGGAAACATGAGTTCATTAATATTATTCTGATTTATAAACAGGGTTTAGCGACATAATTTCTAGAGTTTTTTTATACCAAATGGATAACATTCTCATTTAATATTTATATGAAAATATTAGCAATCACGGTTGTTAAACGTAGACTTGTTTTCTTCTATGCTGGTGTTACAAACAAAGGAGTAGCTAGGATTGTTAACAAGATAAATTATGTATGAAAATCTGGTTTTATTTAAATTTTAGACAAATGAAAAAATATTTTTTTATAATTGACGCTAATGGGAATATGTAGTAAATGTGATAGACGGATAATATTATAACGTCGCGTGACTAGAAACTTGTGAGAGAAATAGTCCAGATCTATTAAATATTCTAACGGTTCAATGATAATTTAGCTCAGTCAAATGCCTTGAACTTCCTTATTTCTAAAACATAAAATTATTTTCTAGAACACTCATTTACGGAATACACTTTCAAGACGATCTCAAAAATGCATATCTTTCGTAGCTCTATATGTATATATATATATATATATGTGTGTGTGTTTATATATGTATATGCAACATATTAAAATTTGTACTTTTATTGAACTCTCATAGTAGTTTTAAATCCATATTCACAACATTTTCCCCGTAACATTTTGAGTAATATCGTTTAATTGCAACTTTTTACTAAAATAACTTGAAATAACACGCATCAACGATTTAAACAATTATGAAAATTTATTTGAAGTGAAAGGCGCTTGGTATATTTTGCGTTGTAAATTTTACTTGGCCGGTTTTTCCTTCAATTAATAATATTCTGGTAAATTGTAAAAAGTTGTTTAAAAGGTTCCACTTATTGAAATTTACAGATTAATAAATAAGTTGTATTTTTCAACGTGAAACCCCAGTACACTTTTTGTATTAAACTTTTTAAAATAAACTTCCGGTACGCTTTTCAAAATGAGTGACTATAATACTTTCCAAAATTAATCCCACATACACTTTTCTAAGTGGACCACTTTGAAAAGTGTATGTGGGGTTTGAAAAGTATATTTTAGGGCCTTAGGCCGGGCCTAACTAGGCTGTGGTTGGGCGGGCGCACTCGATGCCGCCCGTTGTGCCAAGCGAGGGTCTGGGTTTTTGCCGCCTCTTCGCTGGCTGACGACTTGAAGTGGCGGATTTTTCCCAGACTGGGTTAAATCATAAGACCTGAAGGTCAAATACCCGTTAAGTGCTGTACACGGGCAATTCTTTTTTTTATTTTTTTTTTTTTTTTTAAATCCGTCCTGTTACTGATATTACGTTAACTTATAAATTAAAAGAAAATGTTAAAGAAAGAAAAATATATTTTTATTCCTTTTTTTATAAACACAAAACTTTAAAGTTTCGAGTATAATTCCATACATGGTTTATTGAAACGGTATGTCTTAACGTCAAATAAACACATAAAATTAATTCTCAATTAACGGGATGTTTTATTAAATTAAATATTTAAAAAATCCCAACAATAACAAAAGGATAGCATACTTATATTTTAAAATTATATGAATAGGTTAATAGATCGATCAACGGTTGAGTTGTCTCGTAATTAAAAAATGAAAAATTCCTCTTCGCAATCTCAGATTTTAAATAGAAATGCACAATGACTAATACAAAATCAACTAAACATTTATCCAATGCCCGTATTCCTAAACATATTAGTCAATAAATTTAACGTAACAGCGAATAAAATGTAAAACGAATTCAAATGTGATTAATGTACCTTTAACTCAAAATTCTCGTAGAAAGGCGTGCAAGACAACAAATCGAAATCCATAACTCAATATAAAATATGTTCCCTCGCTAAAGCAGAAATAGTGAAGAACAACTATCTACTCTCAAATTGTTTTCGAGTCCGGAACGCAGATAGGGTTGTCTTTCAACGCAAATTTATGGCGAGAAAAATTTTCGCCTCATTTGCTCGCCAGATTTCTGTTTAAAATATAGCCTCGCATTCTGTCTACCTTAAAAATACACCTACGATCGACCCCTTACTTTTGTTTACCCTTACGACTACACTCGCTTAAGAAAAATAAGGTGGTTTAATAAGATATTAATGTATTCTGTAAATATTTCGATAATATCAGTATATTAATTAAGCTCTATAACTTCGTGTTAAATTATGTCAAATTGGGCCTATTTCGGCTAATTCCAAGAAAAAACAAATTTGAATTTGCTAAAATCAGAATCCAGTCACTACTGATTACTAATATCAGTATAAACCTAGATAAATTAGATTAGCAAACAAGTAATGCTTATGGAATAAGCATTACTTACTTATACCAAGAAAAACGAGGCCCAGTTGTAACACGAACAATAATAACACAACATCTCATATAGAGAAAATAATATGTTTTTTTTAAAATTTTGTTTTAATCGATAATTAAACCAATGAGAAATTCGATTTTTTTACAAAACCAGGTTATGTTTCACAATAGTTTGTAAGTGTTATTTCTGCGGGAGCCTTTGAACAAGATGGAACAAAATTCTAATAGCATCTCGACGAGTGCAAGTTCCAAAGCAGCAATAATCGTCCGTAACCAAACTGGGGCACAACACTGATATTATAATCCATGGAGCCATTTTCGTTCATTCTTTGGTTTATGGAGAATTCCTGGAGAATTATTATTGGCCATAAATATACTTTTATAAGAAATTAACTTTGTGTTACGTAAAAAATATTTATTAAGAAAATCGTAATGTTTATACAAAAATTATTTTCCAAAAATTAATTTATTCTGCTTAAAAGTGTGAATATTAAATGGCTTTCCTCAATGACTACGTTGCAGAATTATTCAAATTCTATTTATTTATATGACACGTGTAGTTAAATACCCAATATAAGATCATTTTGTCGATCAAGTTGTCAGGTCAACGATCAAGTTGTAAGGTGGCAATACGACAGAAAATATATACAAGTAATAAAACTATAAACTTAGCGTGCCCATACATTGAAATCTTTGGAAAAAGAAATGATTAGGGAATGTAAATTAACTTACCGAATGCGTCAAGATCGTTTTTTTAATTATTGTCTGTTTGTTTATTTGTGCGCAAAGTACTAACCTAATTCGAATGTACTTTTAAAAAAATCAAGGCAAAAAATATGAAGAAATATTTAGTTTTTATTTTATCCATAAATTCACTCAATCAGAAGATATACGAATTTATTATTTTCAAACCTTTATTTAGATTACATTAGTTCAACAACAACAACAAAGAAGTGCTTAACTAATCGATGCGCAGTAATTACAAAAATTCCAGTATGCTTATGTACATCAATAGATAGCGCTACGTGTATTTTTAATCGTGCAGTGAAGTTTTACACCCAGACATACATGAGCAAAACGACCGAAGACGAAGTGTGGAAGAATACTTTTCGCAAACGTACAGCTAATATAGATTAAAATAATGGTAATAATTGTTTAAACTAGATGAAAAACTCTTGAAACTTTCATTTGAAATAAAAAAATATTAGCTTAAAAACAACTGAAATGTATTTAACCCAAACTTAAGTCCATTGGCTTTAAGCTTTTGTCATTCTGAATTTAAATCTGAGATCTAATTCTTAACACAATAATATCAAGCGAATAAAAAATTGTTATTCATCATTGAAATGAAATGCTAGATATTTGTTTCATTTATTTTATCAAAATAGACATCCAAATCATATTTAAATCCATTATCATAAAAGACTATTATAAAAATTCATGAAAACGGAACCATCAATTCATTTTTATAAATTATTGTACCTTAAATAAAGGTCCATATTTCTGCTTCCGAAACAGGTAGATAAAGGGACGTCAAAGGCAAAGGGAAGACATATAAATCATTAAGTGAAGGGAATATCCGTCTCACCGTACTCGTCTGCGTACATCCGTTTGCCCACACCCGCATACTTTATTTATGAAGGTAAATAATGTTTATACATAATATATCACCTGATATGTCCTTTTTTCCCGTTCCCTTCGGAGCGCGTTTCATAGGTACGTCCCAAAGCGTTTGCTTGCTGGGACATTTTCAATGGTGCCGAGGGGTCGGCAAATGCGGTCCAGCGCTTTCAAAGCCTTTTACCAACCACCAACTCTTTAAGGTTTACTTGCTTCAAATATATATTTATCTCATCGCGCTACCTTCGACCAAAAGTGCGTACTTTTTCCACGTGAGTAAATATAAATTTTGCCTAACATAAGCAATAAGCTAAATAAAACAGTTACGTAAGAAGCGTTAATGCTGAACAAGCTTTTGTGTTTTAACATTTGGTCAATGTGTGTCAATATTATACTATGCAACACGGTCTGCTTTTCAAAAAGTTATGTACGATTTTAAAAATCCCAAAATCTATCTGCGACACGCCCGGCTTTTATTAACTAGTGATAACACTTCACTGTTTTACTTAAAGTTATGTACGCTTTTCAAAATACCCAAACTCCATCTGCGGTACGCCCAGCTTTTGTTAAATAGTGATAACACTTTACTGCTTATGTACGCTTTTCAAAATTCCTATACTCCACGTGCGGTACTCCCGGCTTTTGGTAAATAGTGATAACACTTCACTACTTTCTTAAAATTAGGTACGCGTTTCAAAATCTCCAAACTCCATCTGCGATACGCCCTGGTTTTGGTAAATAGTGATAACACTTCACTGCTTTTCTTAAAGTTATATACGCTTTTCAAAATCTCCAAACTCCATCTGCGATACGCCCGGCTTTTGGTAAGTAGTAAAAAAACTTCAGTAACCAACACATAAAAATTAAAGCATTATAAATGTAAGAACATTGACTAAAAACTATGGATCCACCCCGACTTTCTACGGGTGAAATTAAACTTTTTGATGAAAATTTTTTGATACCAATTTTTTTTTGTTAAAATATTTCTGCCCTTTATTTATTTTAAAAAATGTTAATATTGTTCTGCGGTATGATGCACTTCACTTTTGCTAGGCTATTGTGCCGGTTTTCCTCTCCATATCCCCTTTGCGTGCCAAAATACATTGCACTGAACGTCATCAAAACGCGTTCAAAAATCTTTTAATTTTACTATTTTTAGGGTTTCTTGACTCAAAAGAAAAAAGTGGAACCCTCATAAGATCACTCAGGTGTCTGTCCGTCCGTCCATCACAGCTGCTTTTCTCAGAAACCGCTTGATATGGAAACTTGAAATGCACAGTAAAAAAGATAATAACCCATACATATTACAATAGCTAAAATTCTGAAATATTAGGCGAGCAAATGAATAACTCGAAAAAAAAAAATTTTCTTCCGTGTGTAGTGTGAAAATATTTTTTTTATAATTTTAAGTTAATTTTATATATATATGTGTGTATATATATATATACATATATATATATATATTATTAAAAGATAAAGGTTTTTGGAAGTCTACGCAAATATCGAAAGAAAATTTTGATGTTGATTCTAGAGACCAAAATTTTCGCAATTTGCACCATGTCAAAATATTTACGTTTTTTTACATTCACAGCCGACACCTGCAGTAAAAACAATTATTGTTATTTATATATAATTAAATACACGAGCAATCAATGCATATTCATTGGATTACCCTAGTGTTCAGCATTGCCTTAAAATAAATTATCTTTTTTTAAGAATTTAAAGAGTTATCCCTAAAACTTTTTAAATGTCTTACGAAATTTATTAAGTTTCAGGCAATTTTTTTATTTAAATTCAATTCAATTTTCTTACGTTCTATAAGTCAGTGGTAACTTAACATATATATTCATTGACACACAACTTCAGACATGCAAAGCTACCGGTGAAATGTTAGCCATGTCGTTGGTTAAATTTGGTATAGTAATACATATTATTATCCCATACATTTTACGCTCGTTAACTTTTATAAAATATCCATATAAGAATTAAATAAAGTTTAAATAAAGGTGCTACAAGAATTCTTTCTTAACTAAAATAGTTTTTTTCATAATTTTGAGTCGTATGTTTAAAAAGATTTTCCAAAAAATTTAAAAAATGTCAAAATCACCCACAATCCTTATTTTCGAAACTACTAAACTATTTTTCGAAACTAGCCAAAATTCGTGATTTTACTGTGTTGGTAAAATCTGGCCTTAAGATTACAGGAAAACTATAGCAATTTTCCTTGATGTTATGATTCCAATAATATGCACCATACGAGTATTTTACGCCTATGAAAGACATAGTGGGCAGTATATTGTGAAAAATTAACGTTTGTAAACGCCTAAATGTGTACGGAATACTCTAATGCGAGTTCCACACATGCTTGACAGGTTTTTATTGCATATAAAACGGCCTATCCTACTTTTTACGGGTATAATGAAGCCATTTAATTAAGTTTTAATAATAAATATGTACTTTTTCGTACAAGAACGCAGTCTAGTATTTTATTTTAATGAACAAAAACATAATAATGTGGAGCGACGTAGTGTGCATGTATATTTTGTACGCGTACATTTAAGCCGTTTAGTTAAGTTTTCATAATAGGTATTTTTTTCTTACATCAACGCAGTCAGTGAGAAAACACTTGTGTACTTTGTATGGGTACATTTAAGTTGTTTATGTATTTTTTCCTTTCATAAACGCAATCCTGCGCGTTATTTTGATTAACAAAAATATAATAATGAACCGCGCCATAGTGCACCTGCGTACTTTGCACACGCACATTTAAACCATTTAGTTAAGTTTTAATTATGTAATTTTTTTCTTACATAAACCCAGTTCTGCGCTTTATTTTAATTAATAAAAATATAATAACACAACGCGACATAGAGCCCTTATGTACTTTGCATAGGCACTTTCAAGCCGTTTAGTTAAGTTTTATTTATATTGTTTTTTCTTACATAAATGCAGTCCTGCGCTTTATTTTAATTAACAAAAATATAATAATGCAACGCGACATAGAGCCCTTATGTATTTCGCATGGGCACATTTAAACCATTTAGTGAAGTTTTAATTGCGTCATTTTTTTCTTACATAAACGCAGTTCTGCGCTTTATTTTAATTAATAAAAACATAATAATGCAACGCGACATAGAGCCCCTGTGTACTTTGCACGGGTACATTTAAACCGTTTAGTTAAGTTTTAATTATACAATTTTTTTCTTACGTAAACGTAATCCTTCGCTTTATTGATAATAATAAAAACATAATAATGCAAATTCAAGCCGTTAAGTTTTTTAAGTAAATTTAATATTTAAGTAATTTCACATTCAAGCCGTTAAGTTTTTTTAAATATATTTTTTACCCAGGTAGGAAATCGCGAATTTCATGGGTGATTTTGGTATTAATAAAACGATAAATTTTCACACGTGGATCGAATGATTGCATAATGAATTCTCTATGCATATTTTGGGTAATAACATAGTTTATTTAATACAATTTTTTTACCAAAATTTTATTGTAGAGAATTAAATTTTTTACTACAAGACCGAGAATAAAATATTTTAAAGTACGGTAAACAGTGAATATAGTCATATTTGAAAAAGCAATTTTTAAATATAATCATATTTGAAAAAGCAATTTTTCTAACACTGTTTGTTTCTCATAAACTGCTGATAACACGAAAAAAAGTTCTGCCCAAAACGCATCGAAAATTTAATACTCAACAAAATTACAATTTAATATTTTTGCATCCGATAAATATTTATTAAAGTCTTTGGAATAAATTTATAGAAAAAATTTTTTTCTACGAGATTGCTATTTGACGTTTTAACTTGAATCATTGGCTTTCAACGTATTTTGGCTTATATACGGTAGTTTGCAGGAAAATTATTTCATTAGAATATTTTAAATTAGAGATAACTAAAGAAAGGAGATAATTCTCCACGAAAAGTGTATTTTATTATTTTCTTCATATTGTCAACGATTCACGAGATATTTAACTTCAAAATTTCCGCAATGACGGTGAATTTAGTGCATCCTTTGAATTGTAGTAGCCATTCTGATTATGAACCTCCATTATTGGACAATTTTACTGCACTAAAAGTTCGTTGGTTTGAGTTAAAATGTAAAACTTTATAAATTTATTTATGCCTTCATATCGTATGTTGTTTAGATCCACGATGATTTAGACTTACCTATTCCTTACATATCTCCTAAAAAATCTATTACACATTCCTACCTCTCTATAACCTCTCTAGTTTGACTTGGTGTTTCACAGTATGTTTAAACAATACATATGCCACTTACGATGCTTAATTTACGTTAGTACGTTACACATTTCTATTATATGTATAATAATTCTATTATAAAAATAGCTTAGCGGGATGGGTAAATGTATACAGATAATATTTTTGGGTAATTTGACATCTAGTGAACAAGAGTCTAAGGATGAGCATAAGACAAACTATATTTTTTAACCTTTGTATACCTGTCATTCCATAGGGTTACTAAAGCGTTACACCCCTCCATTGATTTTTATGGAATTTTAACTAGAATAATTTCAGTGAAAATACCATCTTTTGGTGATTAGATTTTAATTAAGCTGCCATTAGATAGGGGATTGAGTATTCTCGTGGAAACTTGAAATTCAATTATTATTGCTCGTGCTGCAAAATTTTGATGCAAAAGCTTAAAAACTGAATGAATAAAAATCATCAAAGTTTCCACAGCTATGCAGCATAAACTTAAAGCTAATATAAAAGTTACATTCATCTCAGTAAAGTACAAGTGTATTTTTGACACACGAACACTTACGAACCATAAAAAGGACAGCCATTTTTAGAACGAAATATTTTGCCTAAAAAAGCTCTATAATTATCAATTCATATTTTTCTTTTTTCATTGGTTCCAATACTACTACATAAAGCCCTCAGTATAACTTCATGATTCCTTGCGAAAAACTCCCCCACGTGAATGAAACTGCTACACAGATGATGATGTGAGCAAAGGTTAGTCAATAATAATTGTGTTCGACAAACTCAAGATGAACCTTGCAATCAATGACAAAATATAAAACACATAATACTACTAAGCAACCGTTTAGAAGTTTAAATTTCAATTTTCCATTTGACATCTTACCCTTCATTTCTAATATTTCATCTGAAGAAAGAGTTAACTAAACCTTTTTAGAACCATGTTAGCGCTAAATCTCACAGCAAGCAACTATTAAGTAACAAACAAAGAGGTACGTATGTCCGAAATTAATCTTATTGCAACTGAAAAATTAATAAAATAAATAAATCGCACTTAAATTCGCCCTTTTAATTAGAATTTCACAGCTATTCACCAGCGAGAGGTTTGTTGCACTAAAACTCAGAGTCTGTCTCTCAACTCCGAAATAGTTTAATGAATTGTGCGAGCTTCAAACTTTGTTCCAACTTTGAACCTCAGATTCAGGAGGAATCTCCGCCCTTAAATTTATTCATTACGATTAATATACGGAAACAACTGTCTTAACCTGAATATCCATGCGGTTCCTTGTTGGAGTTCGACACTTTATTTACTTCTGTGTACGGAATGTAAATTGTAGATTGCATTAATATTTCGTAGAAGCGTAGAGCGTTAAGGACGTATTTACAAAATCGAGAGCGAATATTTACTAGACATAATGCTCGAGAGCATATATTTACTAGACATAAAATCACCAATAGACGCGTAGCGACGTCACTCGTTGGTGTGCAACAAATTTATAGTCTATTCGTAATATCTCGATAACGCACATGAGTTATAAATCTGTTGCAATTATAACTAAAATGAATATATGTGTTTTATATATTGTTTATATGGTAATCAGTTTCATTTATTTTGTATTATTAAAATTATGTCAATACAATCATAATATTATTAGTATCATTCCAGTTTAATTCGAATTTCATCCGTTGACCAGGCCAGCTAACCAAGAAAACTGTATACAATATTTTTATCTTCTACATATGACTTTATCGAGGCAGTAGTAGCTAGTTATGGCATTTATCGTCTTCAGTAAAATAAAATACAAAAGAATATGATAACCGCAGAGGAAATATGTGTACACTCATTTAAACAATTCATACTGTGAGCCCTAAGGAAACTACAAATGCCTGAAACGTGCTCTGTCGTAACCACCATGTAAACAGAACACTCACTCATATGTAAGGCAAATTAAAAAACGAAAAAACTTTATTTAAACGCATGAACAAAAACATGAGATTACTAATTATTAAAAATCGTGAAAGATACTAATTACGAAATATACCATGTTTCCTCGTGACGCATTTCCTTTGTCACATCACATGTGCGACGTCATGATCAACTCCGAAACGAGTAAAGTTTGCGTCTGTTCCCCAAAATAATTTGCCTGATGAGGTGGGAAATTCTGTAATTAAAATTAAATTTATGTACCAAACTTTATTTTGAAAAAAACATTGGTGTTTGTTAAAATAAAAACTTTTTATTTAGTACTCATTTTAGTTAACTAAACAATCATTAATAGTTTTTTTTTTCATCTCAAGAAGTGGCTATAAAAGATCGGCCTCTCATGACAAACTTTATTCTGATCATCTTTAGTTTCTCACTTTCTAAATCTTAGCACTAATGGAATGTGATGAATGATCTTTTAATTTCATTGATCTCGATAATCGAGGATACGCCACTTTTGGAAGCATACAGTTTTGATAAAATTTCACCAAATATGATTACGCTTTTTCTTTCCAGAATTATATAGTGTAATTACGCAACCACGTAAATGTATGTATGTATGAATGTGAGTATATATATATATATATATATATATATATATATATATATATATATATATATATATATATATATATTTAATAGCCTTTTATGTGAGCATCACTTAACTGTTAAATATACAATTTAAATCAATAGACATTATGAAATAAAAATTTCAAATGCATAAATTTATTTACCTTAATTTCGAATGGTCAATCCAGTGAGTAAGACTATTGTATTAATAAAAAAATTTGCTACTTGAACCAAAATAATTGAAATTTTTAGGGCACTCTAGGGCCTCAATATACGATATTAGTTTCAAACTGGCATCTCAAACTATTTTCTAGAAAAAAGCTTTGAAATACAGGCGGTCGGACGGACGGACAACGAAATTATCCTAAAAGGGTTTCGTTTAATTTTTATTTTGAGGGACGAAAACTAAAGAAATTAATAAAAATTTAATTATACTTTGAATGGTTTCTTGCAATTCGCCTGGCATCTTTCTTTATATACAAAATACTTTTAGTGCAATTTATCCGACAAAAATTATATTTTATGTGCGGTTTCCAAAAGATTAAATAAACGCATCAATTACATAGACTTGTATTATATACGTCTTTATATAAAATATAGAAAACATTTTTTTCACTTTTTTTTAGTCGAAGAATTAAATAGAAAATTAAGAGCTGCATTAAAATATAGTGCTAAAATAGTCTAAATTGGTTTTTTCCTCATAAATATATCCCCAGTTTATTTTTCATTCTTCATTTAAATTGTTTTTCCTTGTAAAATTCAATTAATTGAATTGTCTTTATTGTATTGCTACGTTAAGCATTATTTTCTTTAAAATCCTTTGTTTTTGATGGTAGTCTGACACAATTTAAGGCTTGAATTGAAAAAAATTATATCTAATTTGCTTCATAATGAATTAGTATTTCTCTTAACAAAGTGACACCTGCATAGCCGACAAGACATTTTCTGCTTAATGCACTTCAGCTAACTGTAAAGGTCAATGTAATATTGCATTATTATTCATCACTTTCGGTGTAATTCCCAAAATGGCTTTGGTTGATCTAATCCATACTACTTACGGACATGACCGACAATCCTTTTAGAAAGATTTCATATTTTTTTAGGGTTCCGTACCTTAAAAGGAAAACCGAACTCTAATAAGATCATTCACATATCAGTCCTTATGTCTATCAAAGACATTTTCTCAGAAACCGCTTGACGTGAATATTTGAAATTTATCTCCCTAATAAAGCATATTAATCCGCAAATACACCTAAAATCGAAAAATACTGATTTGGAAATTTTAAGAAGGGCAAATAAAGTACCCAACATTTTTAGTTAATTCCGCATGTATTGGGGGGGTGTCGGTTTATAAGGCTAGTTAGAAGGGCTCAAGAATATTTTTTTCATAATTTTAGGTACTATGTTTTCGGAGATATACTGAGTCATATGCGAAGAAATATCTTTCCTCTCCCTTACTTTCGAAATTACTCAATTTAAAATTATGAAAAAATGTGGGTTTTTAGAGGTCCATCCAAAAATTATAGGGATGATTCTAAATGTCATAACTTTTTAAATCTTTACCATACTTTTATGCCTACGAAATACAAAGTAGACAATACATTTACATTTTTCTATTTCAGAACCAATTTTATCAAAAACAATGCGATGTAGAAACTTGAAAGTTGGCATAGTAATACATTTTACCAACCAACATATTTTACACAAATTTTACACAACCAACTTTTTAAAAATATTTGTATAACAATTGGTTGGTCGGTTGGTTGGTGTCGTGTCCACATGAAATGAGGAAGCGTCTACAAATGTCCATGCACAGAAATTACTTGTCTTTGGTAATCTTGATGATATTTTCAGTATAGAACTCTCCAATTAATGGAAATTCTCGAAGATGAAACAGAGATTTCAAAATCGCAGAACAGCTAAAGATATGGTCCGGGTTGAGAGGGACGTCACAGTTATTACAGAGACGATAGGTTCTAGTACCATCAAGATGGATTTTCAACCCTTATAAGTGCCCAGTTCTAAGTCTTATGATGGTCTTGGTGAGCACACGGTTTGCGTCAATTTCACTTATCTGATAGTATTTTTTGATGACCTTTTCTCGTAAAGAGTACCTTCCATAAGCATTTACATCGTCAAAGGGAGTTCCTGAGTCTAATTGTATAACAATAAAAGAGGAAGTAAAGAAAGGTCTTAAATTGTTTTTTCTCATTTTTTATCACTTGGAAAATCATTTCAAATAGGTTTACTATGAGAAATATAAAAATTGAGATCACGCATTTAAGAACGTACGAAAAAATATTCAAAAATATAAAACTCCACCCCCTATTTTCGAAATTACTGAACCAGAAATCATTAAGAAAACAGGGTTCATAAAATCTGACTAGACGATAATATAAAAATCATGGTGATTATCCTATGTTTCATCATTTTTAAATATACACAATGTCGTTACGCCTAGAAAGTTATAGTATATAATACGGTACAGCTTGACAGGTTTTTTATTTTTTAGGTGAGACAAACGAAATACGGGAAAAAACATTTTAAATACCGTACATAGTGTGGGATATCATTTGAATGTGGTAGTTACACGAAGCCAATACATGTATTACAAAATAAATATTTTTTTAAATATTCGCAAAAATATTCACGACAATATACATCCCGCCCCATTAAATTATATGAGGTAATATTAAATCCTTATTATGCTAAAAAGTCCTTGATAAATAAAGTGAATTTACTTCTAACGAGATACAGAGCTCCGGATTCCCGAGCGAGACTCGCATTTGGTCGAATTTTTTATTTTTATTATTTTCTCAGAACAAGAGTTAGGGGATACAGATCATGAGATCAACATCCACAATACATAAACAATTGTAGACGTAAATAGAAACTGTATTTTTTTTTAAATTTTTTCATTTTTTATCTTAGAAAAGTTTCTTGTCTTAAATAACTATTCTACAATACATACAAAATTAAGACGAATATAAAAAGAATATTATAAATAACCAATATGAAATATTCTGCAGAGTAGTAACGGTAAAAAAATTAAAGTAACTTTCGATGCGATTGTCTCAAAATCATGATTTGTTCATATTTCCTTTGTCCACTCACGTCTTTAATTCCTGTCGTAAAATAGGGGTACACTTTATAATTAATTACAGCAATAAGTTAACATACTCGGCACTTATCACTAAAGTAAAATCTATTTTAAATCCGATGTCAGACTCGTTTAATCCAAGAGCAAGTAGAAATAACATTGCACGGTGAAGTAAATAGCAATTAGATGTTCAGTCTAAGTGCTTCAAGATTTATCGTTAACGTACAAGTATATTAACCCTTTCGGGTTAGCAGTTTTATATAATTAATGCGATATTTATATATTTTTTTATTCTCTCTGCGTGCTATATTCTATTAAAATTCTTTATTATTCAATATACGCTAGGAATATTTTTTGCGTAATTTTTCAATTATTAGTTTAAAAAACAAGAATTGAAGATATATATTTTTAATTATTATAATATGAGAAAATTTCATAAATAAAATTTTAATAAATAATAAATTGACTTGAATTCTTAATAAATAATAAATTTACTAACAAGTTCTACTTGCTAGTCAATTATTATTTATTAAGAAGTCTAGCAAGGAAAATTTTAATAAATAATAAATTGACTTGAATTCTTAGTAAATAATAAATTGACTAGCAAGTTTACATGCTAGTCAATTATTATTTATTAAGAAGTCTAGCAAGGAAAATTTTAATAAATAATAAATTGACTTGAATTCTTAATAAATAATAAATTGACTAGCAAGTTTACTTGCTAGTCAATTATTATTTATTAAAAAGTCTAGCAAGGAAAATTTTAATAAATAATAAATTGACTTGAATTCTTAATAAATAATAAATTGACTAGAAAGTTCTTTAGATTTTCCTCTTTTTGAGAGTAGGAAAAACAATTTTTCATTTCTTACATACGATTAATTTTATTTTTACTTTTTCTAATCGAGTCCACTAGTGATTTTTGTAATCGAGTGCGATTAAAAGAAATTTTGGTCACTCAGTTAACCTCTTCGCATCTACTTCCCTCTCGTTCTTTTTAAGATATTAAAAATTAGTTTTGCCTTCGGTTTGGCTCTCATGGTATTAAGAAAATTTAATAACTTTAAATGGTGCCTTATACACATTTTATATTTTTGTACAAATATTATTTTTTCACAATGTAAATTTATTGTCTACTATATCTTTCAAAGGCGTAAAAACAAACTATGAAAATTTAAAATTTCATATGTAATGACAAATCATTAATTTTTGGATATTTCCCTTTACTTATGCCATAAAACCTCCCATGATGGCAACTTTCAAGTTTTAGGTCGACCGGAAGTACCTTATATATTTTGTTGATTAGTGAGTAAGTCTACTGTAAAAACAAAAAATCTTTTCGAAAAGGAAACTTACCTGGCAATACATCTACTTGCCAACTGCGAATTTTATTTACATAAAGATTTATAAGTTTTTACAATAAACATCCGTGTATATGAAGTTCAGCAATAATACTTTTTTATCATTAAGATCATTACTAACACTTTTATTTATCATTATTTTAGATAGGTCTATCATATCGTGTCTTAGCAAATTTTTTCCACATTTAGTTTTTCGTGCTTTTCATTTATATTAGGTGATATGCACAAACAGACATTCTGTTAGCTTTTACGTTCACTGATCAGCTCCTTAAAAGGATGAAGTAATTATGTGTAGCTTATATTTTTTATAAATCGGATGTACATTAGATGCTATCAAAATGTTATTGAAATCTGTTGGGTCATCCAAGAATGAAAGAAAGAGAGACAAACGAATAAACAGATAACGTCTCACTTTTATTATGTTGTAGCAATAAACATTATAATTTATTTACACAAGAGCGTATGAGTTTATTAAATTCAATTAATATCTAAATAGTTCTGTGATTTCTCACTTATCGATTTATCTATTTTTCATTATATAAGTTTGGAATCGATTACTTCTATTGTAGTTTACGAAAAGAGTGCACTGAACTTAAAAAGGAAAACCTGTCAGATCTATGTGTAAAATCTTTATATTCTGCTATAAAATCTTTATAGACTTAATTTACTTTATTTATTCCGTGTACGTGGTCTTGTTAACCTAACCAAAGATTAGCGTTTTGATCGATTCAACATAACGATGAAGGCGAAGGATAAATCGAAGGCGAAGGCAAAGTCGAAGGTGGTGGCGAAGGCGAAGTCAAAGGCAAAGGCACAGGAGAAAGGAACAAGGAAGAAAATTTAATATCATGAAACAAGTAATTTCACTTTCCTACGCCCATGGAAACATGAAATCAATTGTTTAATGGTATTATACACCGAGCATACACCGAGCAACACCTGGTATTAGAAATAATGTATGATTCGATTTCACATAAATGAAACACAGTATTTTTAATTAATAATTAAAATTCAGAATTTAATTCAATAGATGGCAAAACGTAAGTGATAAATATATTATTCACGTGTCTAGAAAGAACACGACAGTCTGTTTTATAATTATCCCACTAATACTATAAATACAAAAGTTTGGATATTTGTTACCAAGTCAGGCATAAACGGCTGGACATGTTATAATAAAACTTGATGCGAAAATAATTTGTGATTAAATTTAACATAAAGGTTGCTTTTAAAAAAAATGCATAATTCGTAAAAAGGAAAGTTGGTGTTTTTATTTAATTTAACAGTTTAGAATTCATGTTGTTAGATTACAGTGTATATAATTGTTTTTATAATGGTTTTTTTTTCAATAATAAAACTTTAGAATTCAAGCCAATAGATAATGCAATATATGTAATAAATCTATTGTTTTACGTGTCTCGCGAAACATGTCCAAATGTTTAATTTTATAATATTCACACCAACGTTATAGATGCAATTCGGACATTTGTTACTCAATTGTGCATATTCGGCTAAATAAATAATAATGAAACTTGAAATACATATAATTTATTAGTCAATTTCAAATATAGACTCCTTTTTAATAAATTGCGTATTATAAAACTCAATATTTTTTTATCAACAATAAAAGTTTATAATTCAATAAGTATATTGTTTTATGTGTCTCGAGAAACATGTTCAAGTATTTTATTTTATAATCATCTCACTAATAATATAGATGCAATTTGGACATTTTTTACTCATTTACGCATATACGACTAGACAGATAATAAAGAAACTTAGTATAACTATAAGTTATGATTCAAGTTAAAATAAAGCCTCCTTTTTAAAGGATTGCATATTATAAAACTCAGTGTTTCTGTTTCAATAATAAAAGTTTAGAATTCAAGCCAATAGATAATGCAACATATGCAATAAATCTACTGTTTTACGTATCTCGAGAAACATGTCCAAATGTTTTATTTTATAATCTTCTCAACAATCTTATAGATAAAATTTGGATGTTTGTTTTGGACATGTTTCTCGATACAATTACGCATATACGACTAGACAGGTAATAATGAAACTTAGTATAGATATTATTTGTGATTCAATTTAAAATAAAGTCTCCTTTTTAAAAAAAATGCATTTTGTAAAACTGTTTCTTTTTCAATAATAAAAGTTTAGAATTCAAGCCAATAGATGGTGTAACGTTTTGAGTAAATCTATCGTTCACGTTTTGTGATCTACTTTATTTTATAGTTATCCCACTAATATTATAAATGCAAAAGTTTGAATAGTTGTTACCTAATCGCGCGTTAACGGCCAGACATATTGTCAATGTAACTTGGTATTGATATATTTTATGATTCAATTTAACATTAAGGCTAGAATAAAACATAATTCATACAGAATAAAATACAGTTATTTTATTCAATAATACAAGTTTAATATTCAAATCAATAGAAAGCACAATATGTATAGTAAATCGATTTTCCATGAGTCGTAATAGGTGTTGCGATTGTATCAGATGTGAGGCTACCATAACCGAATAAGCATGGGAACGAAGCTTTAGACTAAAGCTAGTATTCAGAACATTGCTAAATGTGAATCGCCAAATTGTATCAATAATTGATCCTTATGAGATTAAAATAAAAGTAATTTTATTCCACGCAAATGCCGTCCCGGCGAGCTGGAGCTTAAAAAGGAGCAAAAGAAATCAAACGCACTCGATGTACAAATAAAATAAAACGCGAGTTCAAGTATATCCACCATTGACAGACACAAAGTGAAATTTTATAACATAGATGAATGGCTTCTATTTATTCAATTCGTCGGATTTCACAGAATAAATCAAACAAAACCGGAAAAGCATGCGTTTCTATGTGAACGTTCGAGTGTACGCGGCGGCGTTCAGACCGGTTTTTCCTTTTTTACCGTTTGTTCGCCGCTTGTAGTACTCACGAATTACTGATTTGTTATTCTTATGAATTGATTAATCTGTCTAACATCAACACAGATAAATAAAATTGAAATGTCTGTATATTATTTTCTAAATTCCAATTTTTAAAAGATTTTTTCTGTTTTCATATTGAGTTACAAAAACAAAACTAATTTTAAAAAATGTTGTCTCTCTGTATAAATGGATTTATCTCGAAAACTACTGAATACATTAACATGAACTTATAAGTTAGTTCTATTTGATCGGGAAACCTCACACAGTGGCGAAGTTATGATGATATTGCTATTCTGTTTCATAGGGATACTTCACACAGTGGCGAAGTTATGATGATATTGCTATTCTGTTTCATCGGGATACTTCACACAGTGGCGAAGTTATGATGATATTGCTATTCTCTTTCATCGAGATACTTCACACAGTGGCGAAGTTATGATGATATTGCTATTCTGTTTCATCGGGATACTTCACACAGTGGCGAAGTTATGATGATATTGCTATTCTGTTTCATCGGGATACCTCACACAGTGGCGAAGTTATAATGATATTGCTAATGTTAAAAAATGTTGTCTCTCTGTATGAATGGATTTAACTATAAAACTACTGAAGATATTGACATGAATTTATGAGTTAGTTCTATTTCATCGTTAAACCTCACACAGTGGCGAAGTTATGATGATATTGCTATTCAGTTTTATCGGGATACCTCACACAGTGGCAAAGTTATGATGATATTGCTAATGTTAAAAAATGTTGTCTCTCTGTATGAATGGATCTAACTATAAAACTACTGAAGATATTGACATGAATTTATAAGTTAGTTCTATTTCATCGGGAAACCTCACACAGTGGCAAGTTATGGTGATATTGCTATTCAGTTTCATCGGGATACCTCACACAGTGGCAAAGTTATGATGATATTGCTAATGTTAAAAAATGTTGTCTCTCTGTATGAATGGATTTAACTATAAAACTACTGAAGATATTGACATGAATTTATAAGTTAGTTCTATTTCATCGGGAAACCTCACACAGTGGCAAGATATGATGATATTGCTATTCAGTTTTTTCGGGATACCTCACACAGTGGCAAAGTTATGATGATATTGCTAATGTTAAAAAATGTTGTCTCTCTGTATGAATAGATTTAACTATAAAACTACTGAAGATATTGACATGAATTTATAAGTTAGTTTTATTTCATCGGGAAACCTTACACAGTGGCGAAGTTATGATGATATTGCTATTCAGTTTCATCAAGATACCTCACACAGTGGCAAAGTTATGATGATATTGCTAATGTTAAAAAATGTTGTCTCTCTGTATGAATGGATTTAACTATAAAACTACTGAAGATATTGACATGAATTTATAAGTTAGTTCTATTTCATCGGAAAACCTCGCACAGTGGCAAGTAATGATGATATTGCTATTCAGTTTCATCGGGATACCTCACACAGTGGCAAAGTTATGATGATATTGCTAATGTTAAAAAATGTTGTCTCTCTGTATGAATGGATTTAACTATAAAACTACTGAAGATATTGACATGAATTTATAAGTTAGTTCTATTTCATCAAGATACCTCATACAATTTCCAAGTTATGATGATATTGCTATTCAGTTTCATCGGGATACCTCACACAGTGGTAAATTTATGATGATATTACTAATGTTAAAAAATGTTGTCTCTCTGTATGAATGGATTTAACTATAAAACTACTGAATATATTTACATGAATTTATAAGTTAGTTCTATTTCATCGGAAAACCTCACACAGTGGCAAGTTATGATGATATTGCTATTCAGTTTCATCGGGATACCTCACACAGTGGCAAAGTTATGATGATATTGCTAATGTTAAAAAATGTTGTCTCTCTGTATGAATGGATTTAACTATAAAACTACTGAAGATATTGACATGAATTTATAAGTTAGTTCTGTTTCATCAAGATACCTCATACAATTTCCAAGTTATGATGATATTGCTATTCAGTTTCATCGGGATACCTCACACAGTGGCAAAGTTATGATGATATTAATAATGTTAAAAAATGTTGTCTCTCTGTATGAATGGATTTAACTATAAAACTACTGAAGATATTGACATGAATTTATAAGTTAGTTCTATTTCATCAAGAAACCTCACACAGTGATGAAGTTATGATGATATTGCTATTCAGTTTCATCGGGATACCTCACACAGTGGCAAAGTTATGATGATATTGCTAATGTTAAAAAATGTTGTCTCTCTGTATGAATGGATTTAATTCGAAAACTATTGAAGATATTGATATATATATAAATCATCATAACTTTGCCACTGTGTGAGGTATCCCGATGAAACTGAATAGCAATATCATCATAACTTCATCACTGTGTGAGGTTTCTTGATGAAATAGAACTAACTTATAAATTCATGTCAATATCTTCAGTAGTTTTATAGTTAAATCCATTCATACAGAGAGACAACATTTTTTAACATTATTAATATCATCATAACTTTGCCACTGTGTGAGGTATCCCGATGAAACTGAATAGCAATATCATCATAACTTGGAAATTGTATGAGGTATCTTGATGAAACAGAACTAACTTATAAATTCATGTCAATATCTTCAGTAGTTTTATAGTTAAATCCATTCATACAGAGAGACAACATTTTTTAACATTAGCAATATCATCATAACTTTGCCACTGTGTGAGGTATCCCGATGAAACTGAATAGCAATATCACCATAACTTGCCACTGTGTGAGGTTTCCCGATGAAATAGAACTAACTTATAAATTCATGTCAATATCTTCAGTAGTTTTATAGTTAGATCCATTCATACAGAGAGACAACATTTTTTAACATTAGCAATATCATCATAACTTTGCCACTGTGTGAGGTATCCCGATAAAACTGAATAGCAATATCATCATAACTTCGCCACTGTGTGAGGTTTAACGATGAAATAGAACTAACTCATAAATTCATGTCAATATCTTCAGTAGTTTTATAGTTAAATCCATTCATACAGAGAGACAACATTTTTTAACATTAGCAATATCATTATAACTTCGCCACTGTGTGAGGTATCCCGATGAAACAGAATAGCAATATCATCATAACTTCGCCACTGTGTGAAGTATCCCGATGAAACAGAATAGCAATATCATCATAACTTCGCCACTGTGTGAAGTATCTCGATGAAAGAGAATAGCAATATCATCATAACTTCGCCACTGTGTGAAGTATCCCGATGAAACAGAATAGCAATATCATCATAACTTCGCCACTGTGTGAAGTATCCCTATGAAACAGAATAGCAATATCATCATAACTTCGCCACTGTGTGAGGTTTCCCGATCAAATAGAACTAACTTATAAGTTCATGTTAATGTATTCAGTAGTTTTCGAGATAAATCCATTTATACAGAGAGACAACATTTTTTAAAATTAGTTTTGTTTTTGTAACTCAATATGAAAACAGAAAAAATCTTTTAAAAATTGGAAATTAGAAAATAATATACAGACATTTCAATTTTATTTATCTGTGTTGATGTTAGACAGATTAATCAATTCATAAGAATAACAAATCAGTAATTCGTGAGTACTACAAGCGGCGAACAAACGGTAAAAAAGGAAAAACCGGTCTGAACGCCGCCGCGTACACTCGAACGTTCACATAGAAACGCATGCTTTTCCGGTTTTGTTTGATTTATTCTGTGAAATCCGACGAATTGAATAAATAGAAGCCATTCATCTATGTTATAAAATTTCACTTTGTGTCTGTCAATGGTGGATATACTTGAACTCGCGTTTTATTTTATTTGTACATCGAGTGCGTTTGATTTCTTTTGCTCCTTTTTAAGCTCCAGCTCGCCGGGACGGCATTTGCGTGGAATAAAATTACTTTTATTTTAATCTCATAAGGATCAATTATTGATACAATTTGGCGATTCACATTTAGCAATGTTCTGAATACTAGCTTTAGTCTAAAGCTTCGTTCCCATGCTTATTCGGTTATGGTAGCCTCACATCTGATACAATCGCAACACCTATTACGACTCATGGAAAATCGATTTACTATACATATTGTGCTTTCTATTGATTTGAATATTAAACTTGTATTATTGAATAAAATAACTGTATTTTATTCTGTATGAATTATGTTTTATTCTAGCCTTAATGTTAAATTGAATCATAAAATATATCAATACCAAGTTACATTGACAATATGTCTGGCCGTTAACGCGCGATTAGGTAACAACTATTCAAACTTTTGCATTTATAATATTAGTGGGATAACTATAAAATAAAGTAGATCACAAAACGTGAACGATAGATTTACTCAAAACGTTACACCATCTATTGGCTTGAATTCTAAACTTTTATTATTGAAAAAGAAACAGTTTTACAAAATGCATTTTTTTTAAAAAGGAGACTTTATTTTAAATTGAATCACAAATAATATCTATACTAAGTTTCATTATTACCTGTCTAGTCGTATATGCGTAATTGTATCGAGAAACATGTCCAAAACAAACATCCAAATTTTATCTATAAGATTGTTGAGAAGATTATAAAATAAAACATTTGGACATGTTTCTCGAGATACGTAAAACAGTAGATTTATTGCATATGTTGCATTATCTATTGGCTTGAATTCTAAACTTTTATTATTGAAACAGAAACACTGAGTTTTATAATATGCAATCCTTTAAAAAGGAGGCTTTATTTTAACTTGAATCATAACTTATAGTTATACTAAGTTTCTTTATTATCTGTCTAGTCGTATATGCGTAAATGAGTAAAAAATGTCCAAATTGCATCTATATTATTAGTGAGATGATTATAAAATAAAATACTTGAACATGTTTCTCGAGACACATAAAACAATATACTTATTGAATTATAAACTTTTATTGTTGATAAAAAAATATTGAGTTTTATAATACGCAATTTATTAAAAAGGAGTCTATATTTGAAATTGACTAATAAATTATATGTATATCAAGTTTCATTATTATTTATTTAGCCGAATATGCACAATTGAGTAACAAATGTCCGAATTGCATCTATAACGTTGGTGTGAATATTATAAAATTAAACATTTGGACATGTTTCGCGAGACACGTAAAACAATAGATTTATTACATATATTGCATTATCTATTGGCTTGAATTCTAAAGTTTTATTATTGAAAAAAAAACCATTATAAAAACAATTATATACACTGTAATCTAACAACATGAATTCTAAACTGTTAAATTAAATAAAAACACCAACTTTCCTTTTTACGAATTATGCATTTTTTTTAAAAGCAACCTTTATGTTAAATTTAATCACAAATTATTTTCGCATCAAGTTTTATTATAACATGTCCAGCCGTTTATGCCTGACTTGGTAACAAATATCCAAACTTTTGTATTTATAGTATTAGTGGGATAATTATAAAACAGACTGTCGTGTTCTTTCTAGACACGTGAATAATATATTTATCACTTACGTTTTGCCATCTATTGAATTAAATTCTGAATTTTAATTATTAATTAAAAATACTGTGTTTCATTTATGTGAAATCGAATCATACATTATTTCTAATACCAGGTGTTGCTCGGTGTATGCTCGGTGTATAATACCATTAAACAATTGATTTCATGTTTCCATGGGCGTAGGAAAGTGAAATTACTTGTTTCATGATATTAAATTTTCTTCCTTGTTCCTTTCTCCTGTGCCTTTGCCTTTGACTTCGCCTTCGCCACCACCTTCGACTTTGCCTTCGCCTTCGATTTATCCTTCGCCTTCATCGTTATGTTGAATCGATCAAAACGCTAATCTTTGGTTAGGTTAACAAGACCACGTACACGGAATAAATAAAGTAAATTAAGTCTATAAAGATTTTATAGCAGAATATAAAGATTTTACACATAGATCTGACAGGTTTTCCTTTTTAAGTTCAGTGCACTCTTTTCGTAAACTACAATAGAAGTAATCGATTCCAAACTTATATAATGAAAAATAGATAAATCGATAAGTGAGAAATCACAGAACTATTTAGATATTAATTGAATTTAATAAACTCATACGCTCTTGTGTAAATAAATTATAATGTTTATTGCTACAACATAATAAAAGTGAGACGTTATCTGTTTATTCGTTTGTCTCTCTTTCTTTCATTCTTGGATGACCCAACAGATTTCAATAACATTTTGATAGCATCTAATGTACATCCGATTTATAAAAAATATAAGCTACACATAATTACTTCATCCTTTTAAGGAGCTGATCAGTGAACGTAAAAGCTAACAGAATGTCTGTTTGTGCATATCACCTAATATAAATGAAAAGCACGAAAAACTAAATGTGGAAAAAATTTGCTAAGACACGATATGATAGACCTATCTAAAATAATGATAAATAAAAGTGTTAGTAATGATCTTAATGATAAAAAAGTATTATTGCTGAACTTCATATACACGGATGTTTATTGTAAAAACTTATAAATCTTTATGTAAATAAAATTCGCAGTTGGCAAGTAGATGTATTGCCAGGTAAGTTTCCTTTTCGAAAAGATTTTTTGTTTTTACAGTAGACTTACTCACTAATCAACAAAATATATAAGGTACTTCCGGTCGACCTAAAACTTGAAAGTTGCCATCATGGGAGGTTTTATGGCATAAGTAAAGGGAAATATCCAAAAATTAATGATTTGTCATTACATATGAAATTTTAAATTTTCATAGTTTGTTTTTACGCCTTTGAAAGATATAGTAGACAATAAATTTACATTGTGAAAAAATAATATTTGTACAAAAATATAAAATGTGTATAAGGCACCATTTAAAGTTATTAAATTTTCTTAATACCATGAGAGCCAAACCGAAGGCAAAACTAATTTTTAATATCTTAAAAAGAACGAGAGGGAAGTAGATGCGAAGAGGTTAACTGAGTGACCAAAATTTCTTTTAATCGCACTCGATTACAAAAATCACTAGTGGACTCGATTAGAAAAAGTAAAAATAAAATTAATCGTATGTAAGAAATGAAAAATTGTTTTTCCTACTCTCAAAAAGAGGAAAATCTAAAGAACTTTCTAGTCAATTTATTATTTATTAAGAATTCAAGTCAATTTATTATTTATTAAAATTTTCCTTGCTAGACTTTTTAATAAATAATAATTGACTAGCAAGTAAACTTGCTAGTCAATTTATTATTTATTAAGAATTCAAGTCAATTTATTATTTATTAAAATTTTCCTTGCTAGACTTCTTAATAAATAATAATTGACTAGCATGTAAACTTGCTAGTCAATTTATTATTTACTAAGAATTCAAGTCAATTTATTATTTATTAAAATTTTCCTTGCTAGACTTCTTAATAAATAATAATTGACTAGCAAGTAGAACTTGTTAGTAAATTTATTATTTATTAAGAATTCAAGTCAATTTATTATTTATTAAAATTTTATTTATGAAATTTTCTCATATTATAATAATTAAAAATATATATCTTCAATTCTTGTTTTTTAAACTAATAATTGAAAAATTACGCAAAAAATATTCCTAGCGTATATTGAATAATAAAGAATTTTAATAGAATATAGCACGCAGAGAGAATAAAAAAATATATAAATATCGCATTAATTATATAAAACTGCTAACCCGAAAGGGTTAATATACTTGTACGTTAACGATAAATCTTGAAGCACTTAGACTGAACATCTAATTGCTATTTACTTCACCGTGCAATGTTATTTCTACTTGCTCTTGGATTAAACGAGTCTGACATCGGATTTAAAATAGATTTTACTTTAGTGATAAGTGCCGAGTATGTTAACTTATTGCTGTAATTAATTATAAAGTGTACCCCTATTTTACGACAGGAATTAAAGACGTGAGTGGACAAAGGAAATATGAACAAATCATGATTTTGAGACAATCGCATCGAAAGTTACTTTAATTTTTTTACCGTTACTACTCTGCAGAATATTTCATATTGGTTATTTATAATATTCTTTTTATATTCGTCTTAATTTTGTATGTATTGTAGAATAGTTATTTAAGACAAGAAACTTTTCTAAGATAAAAAATGAAAAAATTTAAAAAAAAATACAGTTTCTATTTACGTCTACAATTGTTTATGTATTGTGGATGTTGATCTCATGATCTGTATCCCCTAACTCTTGTTCTGAGAAAATAATAAAAATAAAAAATTCGACCAAATGCGAGTCTCGCTCGGGAATCCGGAGCTCTGTATCTCGTTAGAAGTAAATTCACTTTATTTATCAAGGACTTTTTAGCATAATAAGGATTTAATATTACCTCATATAATTTAATGGGGCGGGATGTATATTGTCGTGAATATTTTTGCGAATATTTAAAAAAATATTTATTTTGTAATACATGTATTGGCTTCGTGTAACTACCACATTCAAATGATATCCCACACTATGTACGGTATTTAAAATGTTTTTTCCCGTATTTCGTTTGTCTCACCTAAAAAATAAAAAACCTGTCAAGCTGTACCGTATTATATACTATAACTTTCTAGGCGTAACGACATTGTTATGTTCGCCATATACTTATATATCTTTCTCTGTTGGGTACACCCGTATGGCTAATACATTTAATACTTAGTCCGAAAACTTGACGTAGAAGTAATTTAATATAATCGTTACTTTTAAGTTTTTTTATAAATTACGTAACTTGTACAGAATTAAAGTCAATAGTTTTAGCCAGTAATAAAAGTTCTAAATTCAAGATAGCAAAATTGACATAATAAATCTATTGTTCACGTGTATATAGAGAACTACCTATAGAGAACACTGTCTATAGAGAACACGGCAGACTATGTGGTTTTATAATTATCCCAATAATACTATAAATAAGAAAGAGTTTATGTTTGTTACTAAGTGAGGCATAAACGACTGTATGTATTATTATAAAATTCGATTAGGAAATAATTTGTAATTCAATTTAACGTAAAAATTACTTTTTTTAAAAAGTATAATTCGTATAGAAGAAAACTCGATATTTTTATTTAGCAATAAAGTTCAGAATTCAAATAAATATATGGTAAAGTATATTCAATGTCTTGAAAGAACGCGGCCAAAAGTTTGATTTTATAATTATCCCACTAATATTATAAATGAAAAAGTTTGCATGTCTGTTACTCAATCACACATAAAGGACTGAACAAATAAAGACAGAATTTGGAATAAATATAATTCGATTTGACATAAAAGCTATTTTTTAAAAAATAGCACAATATGTATAAAATCAAACTCGGTGTTTTAATTGAATAATACAAATGTTGAATTCAAATGAATAGATGGCGCAAAGCATAGAGTAAATATATTGTTTTATGTATCTGGAAAAACAACAAAATATTTTATTTTATAAATATCCCACTAATATTATAAATGACAAAATTTCGTTGTTTATTATTTAATTATGGTTAAGTGACAAGACAGATATCGATGAAACTTGGTATAGATACTCATATCATTCGATTTAAAATAAAATCACATTTTAAGAAATAGCACAATTCGTATAAAATGAAACCTTATGTTTCATTTGACAATAAACGTTTAGGATTCAAGTCAATATATGGCCCAAAGTATATAGTAAATTTAAAATTCACGTATCTAGAGAACACGTTCAAATATTTTATCTTATAATTATTATCCCACTTATATCATGAATGCGAAATTTGTTACTTAATTACGCACATAGGAATGGGTAGATAATAATAAAACTTAGTACGGATATGATTTATAATTAGATTTTATATAAAGGTTCTTTTTCAAAAGAATAGCATAAGATAAAACTCAGTGTTTAAAGTATTAAAACAAATTTTAGAATTCAAATCATTAGAAAATCACGTTCCTAGAGAACATCGCTATGTATTTTATTTTGCAATTATTTCACTAACATTATCAATGCACAAATTTGAATATTTGTCACGCATAGACGGCTAGACACATTATCGTGTAACTTGGTACCGAAATAATTCATGATTTAATTTAATATAAAACATAACACAATTCATATGAAATGAAGCTTGGTATTCAGTTTATTAATAATGAAAGTTTAGTATTTAAGTCAATACATAGCGCAATGTATATAATAAATCAATTGTTTACATATCTTGAGAGAACACGGTGATACATATACATATGTATGATGTTGCGATAGTACCTATCAAATCAGAGGCAAATCTGGAGACCATAAATGATAAAGCACTCGAGCTAAGCTGCACACTGAAGTTAGTATCCCATACATTGTTAAATGTGAACAGTCACATCACACACATGTACCAGTAATTGATCTTTATAAAATTGTACTAAAAGTAACATTATTTTATTCAAATTCCGCCCTGGCGAGCTGGAGCTTAAAAAGGAGACAAAAAGAAACGCGCCCGACGTACAAATAATATAAAACGCAAGTACGATATATCTACTATTGACAGACACAAAGTAAAATTTTACAACATAGATGAATGGCTTCCATTTATTCAATTCGTCGAATTTCACAAAATAAATCGAACAAAAGAGGAAAAGGACGCGCTACAATGTGAACGTGCGAGGGCGGGCGGAGGTGTTCAGATCGATTGATTCTTTTACGCCTACAATTAGAAAATAGCAAAGTTTTATCGTTTACACGTGAATCTCGACATCTGTCGTCATGTTCACAGTTTACTTTTACACATTAGTGATTTGTTGTTTTTATGGATCTATTAGTCTGTCTAACGTCAATACAGGTAAACAAAAATGAAAAGTATATATGTTGATTTCCAAATTTTCCAATTTTAATGTTTTTTCCGTTTTCATGCTAAGTTACTAAAACAAAACTCATGTTAAAACTTGTTATCTGTCTATCTGTGTATACGAAAGGATTTAACTTGAAAATAACTGAAGTTATTGGTATGAACTCATAGATAATACCCAATTTAGACATAGTAATCACCTAATCAATTTAATTTCTTTTTCGTCGTGATCTTATGACGATATTGATAATGCGTTCCTCGAAGCATATCTACACATTAGTTTTTGGAGCTGTAGTATTTACACGTACGAATGCCATACTCCATTCTATATATTCAATGCAAATATAATATAGTGGAATACAGAAAGCAATGTTGCAATGTATGTGCAAACTTTTATATTATTTCTCAGTCATCATAATATTAATTAAATTTAATAAACTTTCAAAAACTTATTGCCGTTGACTTTAGTTCACTGCAATTGCAATTCCAAAAAATGGACACATAAACAGTGTGCTGATTTCGACATAATGCACACGAACGTTGTGAAATAATATAGGATACGATGACCTACGTGGAAGAAAGGAAATTGTATCACATGGTTCTGTGTGAAAATAGGGAAATTCCACTTGATGGCCGTCTTTTTAATATATGTTGTCTAACTACGGGTTATGAAAAATATTACAGCCTAATTACAACTCATTACGAAAAGATATTTTTGAGGTAAAGCTAGTACCAAATGGGTCTAGAAAAGGCAGTTTTGTTAGTCCACTAAATCGACGTTATTCAGCGCGAAAAAAGTTATTTGCGCTCCCTTTTTGTAAATGTTCTTTAAATATAGGATATGAGAAATTTTACAGTCGAATTACAACTCCCTACACAATGACATTTTTGAAGTAAACCAAAAGGGACTGAAAAAGATTGGTCTTGCTAATTCACTAAGGTTGAGTTTTTTCGGCGAGAAGCAATTTATTTGCGTTCTACTCAAACACATATTTTCTACAATTCACCACTTGCCTATGTAGGAATAATTTGCATCCTTCCTTTTCACTTACGGAAGCACTCTCGAAATATAATTTTGAAGTATTTAAATTCATTTCTAGTTTTTGACCAGGGAAAATATTAGTATCTTTAAAAGTAAAGACCCTCACTTATTTCATCTCAAATTGTATTTGAACATAAAGCACCAACCTTATTTCGTCCAGAAGTCAAAAACCTATGATATAGAGGAGGATGGATGGAGAGACGAATGGCAATGTCATAGATTTCCATTTATGTATATCTGTTAATAGATTTCCATTATTTCTGACGATAGATTCCAATTTATGTATATCTTCTGTGTACGGAATTCCAAACCTACGGTAAAAAATTGTACAGAAAAACTTTCGTAATAAAAACAAAAATAACTTTTGTTTTTTTAACTGAGTTGACTTGAAATAAATGTTTAAATATTTAACACTATTTTTACTTTTGAATAAAAATAAAGGTGAAAATGTATGCCAATTCTCAAAAAACCAAAAGCAAGATTGTAACATTTTTTTTAATCAACTAATATTGTTGTATATAATATAATTGTTTTTGGGAAAGCACATTTAATAAAAAAATTATGAAGATCAATTCTCCTATAAACTATTCGAACAGTTAGCCAAATAATTAGTTATTACTCTTTTCTTTGAAAATATCATTGAAATAACCTAGTTATTCAGTGTTAATAATCATGGCATGGAAAACTTGAGAACACTCAATAGTCTTACATTTAACGTATGCTATGTTTTAACAGAACTTGAAGTAAGTTCTGTTAAAACATAGCAGATCACTTATTCTTCAACACACAATGATATCCAAAGTTTCTGAGGCACCTTACTTTGGTTGTTGGTATTAACTAAAAAAACATCCGCTACTGTCTACATATCAATTTTCATTTTTAAATCTACATATAATAAGTCAATCATAGTTAGTTCCAGAAACCAAAAAGATCTATCATTCAAATTAAAAAAAAATCACTCTAAAATGTATGCACGAAAAGAGGATAAATTATTCTAAGGAGATGAAGTTGGACGGTATTTTTTGTAGATAACTTTTTTTTGGATAAGACCCTTGCAGGGTCTTATCCGAAAAAATAATGTTTCCACTGTGTCAAGTAATAATAGAACATATCCCTCAATTAAAAATGTTGTAACGAGCTTACTTATAGTAGATAAATAAGCTTTATATCTAAAGTCTTCAATAACTTTAAAGATTTTATAAAAATGTCTTAAGTACTTTATACTAATGCTGTATAACTTTCCAGTAAAATTCTCCATTAAAAAAAGATTTATAACAATTTACTGGTCACGTTGATTCTTAAAATTATTGCGGTATCCGCTCCCAGCAAGGTCAACAACCAAGTATCATAAAAATAACAGCCAGGAGCAAGAAAGTCGTTTAACCATTGAAAAGATCGTACATTCACTAACTCAGCTATAATGGGAAAATAGAAATGCTGAAGCTTTAGCGACCTGTTGAGTCGTACAATTTATGTGGGGAACTTATCAGGGCTGTATGTTCGCACCTACTTTGTTTTACACAATTACATTTAAAAACAGTATCCGATTGTCTGATCTGATAATTGGTCTGATGATCTGATAATAAAGAATTCGTTTGCCTTAATATGAAAGAAAATTACGATATTTATCTTCTTAGCAGTAAAAGGAATGTGGGTTCACATTTACAGTAGGCCTCTACCTGGTAGGCCTCTACTTTAACCTTGATGAACTATTACAAGTCAAATTTGGTTACTTAGAATCAAAATAAAATAATCCCTTGGTAGATGTAAAAATCTATTCATTTATAGTAAGCAAACCACAAAGTGAGCGAAGATTAACAGGCAGACCAAGGTTATCTTGTATAGGATGTTATTTGGAGAGACGGTCTAAGTTTTTAAGAATACGTAGTGCTAATCTACTCTTAATGCCAACTAAGTTTTTAGTGATTATCACAAGGGTTATCCCCAAGATTACTTTAAATTCTATTTGTGTCAGGTAATGCAAATAATGTACAGTACGTGAAAACTAATGCTTACACTGATACACATTTACTCAAGCCGTTGGCATGACAGATAAAATTCATAGGGTTAATAATAATGAATATTTGGGGAAAATATGAAAATATGCTCTATTACTAAATTAAACTCTATCCTACTTGCTGAAAAATAAAGACTCAAGTGAAAAATTCCCTGAAATTGAAACCCTTTCAGTGAAAAATGGTATAAACATTGATTATACCGTACTTCACTGAAAGAATTTCAAAGGAGGGAATTTTTCACTTTTTTTAAGATTTAATTAACGTTATCAGTGAAGATTAAATGTTACTTTATTTATCTCAAAAGTTATACTCTGTCTTAAATTTATGTGTCGGGAGAAAGAGTGAGGAGAAATAGGAAGATTCTTGTAAGGCATCTTGTCCCCTCTGTTCGTCAAGTCTCTTTCAGAAAGAATTTATATACCATATAAACTCTTCAGAAACATGTCAAACTACACCGTTTTTTTGTGAACATAAATGATATGAATTAATAAATCAGTCGTAAGTGATGTCGATCTATTTTTCACAGTAGAGTATGAACTAATTCATAAAATCTATCTGATAAAAATAAATCATCTTAAAACCTGAATTTTATATCTGCTATCACAAAACAGTAGGATATTTTTCGGCATCTTTTAACATATTTGCATCTATCGATACATTTAAAAATCGCTTTTTAAGTGACTCTAAATTGTATATTTGCAAATTTTTATTTTAATTATCAAAAACTTTCTTATTTTCTTTGTTCCGTTAATTATGTATAAGCTACTAGACAGATATAAATGAAACTTAGTATAGATATTCATATCATTCGATTTAACATAAAAACACATTATAAGATACAATTCGTATAGAATGAAAGACGTTTTAATTAATAATAAATGTTTAGGATTCAAGTCAATAGATGGCGCAATGTACATGGTAAATTTAAGGTTAACATGCATAGAGAAGTACGGTCAAATGTATTATTTTATAATTATCTCACTGATATCATAAACACAAAAGTTTCAATGTTTGTTACACAATTACGTAAATACTCCTGGGTAGATAACAATAAAACTTGATACGAATATCATTTATGATACGATTTCATACAAAAGCAGTTTCTTTAAAGAATAACGTAAGGTAAAACTCAGTGTTTTGGAATTAAAACAAATTTTAGAATTCAAACAAATAGAACATCACGTTTCCCGGGAGAACATCGCTATGTATTTTATTTTATAGTTATCTCACTAACATTATCAGTGTAAAAGTTTGAATATTTGTTACCCAATCACGCATAACAGCTTCTCGTAATCGTGTAACTTGGTATCGATATAATTTATGATTCTATTTAATATAAAGATTTAAACACAACAAAATTATTATTGAATGAAACTCGGTGTTCAGTTTATGAGTACAAAGTTTAATATTTAAGTCAACACATAACCCAATGTGTACAGTAAAGCAATTGCCCACGTGTCTCGAGAGAACACGGTGAAACATTTAATATTATAATATATAGAAGTTGTTATGATTTCACCTATCAAATCAGGAGCAAATCCGGATACCATAACCAACAAAGCATGCGAGGGAAGCTGCACACTGTATCCCACACTAGCTTTAGTGTTTGCCACTTGTTTTGCTACTAGCTTTATCATTGCAAAATGTGAACGGTACCGTCATACACGTGTACCTTTAATTGATCTTTATACGATTGTGCTAAAAGTAACATTATTTTATTCAAATTTCGCCCGGAGCTTAAAAAGGGAGACAAAAACGAACGCGCTCGACGTACAAATAAAACAAAACGCGAGTACGAGTATATCCAGCATTGACAGACAGAAAGTAAAATTTTATTACATAGATGAATGGTTTCCATTTATTAAATTGGTCGGATTTCACAAAATAAATCGAACAAAAGAGGAAAATAAAGCGCTTCGATGTGAACGTGCGAGGGCGGGCGGCGTTCAGACCGGTTGATTCTTTTTTGTATGTAATTTAAAAATAACAAAGTCGTTTACCCGTCATGTAATCGGTCGTCATGGTTGCAGGTTGTATTTGTCACGCATTAATGATTTATTATTTTTATGGATCTATTACTCTGCCTAACGTCAATACAGATAAATAAATTTGAAATGTCTCTCTGTTAATTTCAAATTTTCAAATTTTAAAGTTTTTTTCCGTTTTCATATTAATTTACAAAAACAAAACTCTTATTTAAAAAAATGGATGTCTGTCGATACGTCTGTGTATACGAATGGATTTAACTCTATAGCTACTGAAGTTATTGACATGAACTCCTAGGTGATACCCAAGTTAGAAATAGTGTTCACCCAACCAACTTAGTTTCTGTTTCATCAGGATATCTCAAACTATTGAGAAGTTATAATAATATTGACATTACGTTTCGTGAAGTATATCTATACACTTTTATTTTTGAAGCTGTGGTAACTGTATTGCAGGTTGCGTAGCTCATACTCTATTTTTAATGCAAGTGTAATAAAGTGGAATCTTGAAATAAAAGTAGATTTTGCAATGCAAAATTCAAAACAATATATTATTTTTCAGATCTATAAATAAAAATTAAACCCAATAAACTTTCAAGTATACAATTACCACTTATATCATAAGCGCAAAATTTTCCATATTTTCTCCTCAATTACGTATATACGACTGGGTAGATAAAAATAGAACTTGGTACAGATATCATTTATGATTCGATTACACATAAAGGCTCTTTTGTGAAAGAATAGCATAAGATAAAACTCGGTTTTTTTATTAACAAACCATTTTTTGAATTAAAATCAATAGAAAATCACTTTTTCCAGGAGAACATCGCTACGTATTTTATTTTATAGTTCTCTCTAACATTATCAGCGCAAAAATTTGAATTTTTGCACTGATAATTTGGCTGATTTTTGGCTGATTCATGATTCAACTTAATATTAAGATTTAAACATAAAAAAATATATATAGAATGAAACTCGGTGTCCAGGGTATCAGTAAGAAAAGTTTAGTATTTAAGTCAATACATAGCCCAATGTGTATAGTAAATCAATTGCCTACGTGTCTCGAGAGAACACGGCGAAACATTTAATAATGGAATGTACAGAATGTGGTACAATTTTAGCTATCAAGTCACAGGCAAATCCGGATACCATAACCGACAAAGCATGCGAGCGGAACTTCACACTAAAGCTAGTGTAGGATACTAGATTCAGTGTTTACTATTAGCTTTAGCATTGCTAAATGTGAACGGCACGGTCGTGCACGTGTACTAGTATTTGATCTTTATACGATTGTGCTAAAAGTAACATTATTTTGTTCAAATTCCGCCCGGAGCTTAAAAAGGAGACAAAAACAAAGGCGCTCGACGTACAAATAAAACGCGAGTAAGAGTATATTTATTCAGCATTGACAGACACAAAGTAAAAAATTTTATTACATAGATGAATGGCTTCCATGTATTTAATTCGTCGGATTTCACAAAATAAATCGAACAAAGAGGAAAATGACGCGCTTCGATGTGAACGTGCGAGGGCGGGCGGTGTTCAGACCGGTATATCCTTTTTATCTATAATTTGAAAATTACGAAGTTTTATTGTTTGCTAGTGACTGCCTATCGGTCGTCATGGTCGCAGGTTATATTTGTCACGTATTAGTGATTTGTTGTGTTTCCTATCATCAATACAGATAATAAAATTGAAATGCCTGTTAATTTCCAATTTTCAAATTTCAATGTTTTTTTCCGTTTTCATATTAATTTACAAAAACAAAACTGATATTAAAAAAAGGTTGTCTTTCCATACGTCTGTGTATATGAATGGATTTAACTCGATAACTACCTAAGATATTGACATAAACTCATAGGTAATACCCAAGTTAGACAAAGTAATAGCCAAATTAGTTTCTGCTTTTTCAGGATATCTCAAATTATTGAGAAATTATGATAACATTGATATTACGTTTCGCGAAGCATATCTATACATTTTTATTTTTGATGTGGTAACAAAATTGCAGGTTGCGTAGTTCATACTCTATATTTAAAGCAAGTCTAATAAAGTGGAATCCTGAAATAAAAATGGGTTTTGTATTGCAAAATGCAAAACAATATATTATTTTTCAGATCTATAAATAATAATTAAACCTAATAGACTTTCAAGTACAAAATTAATTTCCGTTGGTTTTAGTTCACCACAATTAACATGTTCCAAAAAATTGGCACATAAATAGTGTACCGATTTCGAAACAATACACACGAACGTTGTGAAATAATCTTTTAATATGTGTTATCTTAATAAAGGTTATGAGAAATATTACAAACGAATTACATCTCATCACGCAAAGATATTTTTGAGGTATACCTGATAACAGATCGGTCTACAAAAGAGTTTTGTTAGTCTGCTAAACCCACGTTTATCAGCGAGAAAAAATGTCTTTGTGCTCTACTCAAAGAGATCTTTTGTAAGATTCACTACTTGCCTATGCAGGAAAAATTGTCGAACCTCCTTTTCACGTGCAGAAGCCCCCTTGAAACATAATTTTGAAGTATTTAAATCCATTTCTAGTTTTTGACCAGAGAAAATAATATTATTTTCAAAATCGAAGAAGAATATTCTCTTATTTCGTTTCAACTTATGTTGTGTATATAAATCACCTACCTTATTTCGTTTAGAAGTTAAAAACCTCTCACAAAGAGGCAGACGAATGGAAAGAGGACGTTGCTAGGAGAATAAATTTCTTTTTACGCTTACTTTCTGTGGACGGAATTCCAAATCTACAGTAGAAAATCCGATATTAAAGCTTTCGTAAGTAACTGAGCTAACTGTTGTCTGACTTGAAACAAACATTTATAATTATTTTGTTTTTAATAAAAGCAAAAAATGTAAGGCAATTCTCAAAAAATCGAAAGCGAGACTGTAAAATAAAAAATACGAAAATGAAAAAAGTCTGTGCACAGTTTTTTATGAAAGCACATTTCATAAAAAAAATTATGAAGTATCAATTTTCCCATAAACTGTTCGAACGATTTGCCAAGTAATTGGTTATTGCTTTTTTTTTAATATCATTAAAATAACCTAGGTATTCAGCTTTAATAATCATGGCGTTTAAAATCTAGAGAGAGATACTGTGCGTTGTTCAAATTGTGTTTTAGTTTGATTATTATTTTAAATGTTTAATTGTAGGATCGCTAGTCAGTATAACAGTGAGAACTAGATATGTTAATATTTTTATACATAATTTTAATTTACAAATTATAAAATATTAATTTTTGATACTACATTTACATTGAGAAAAGTTTGTTAAATCAAATAATTTGAGAAAAAATAATTTAATTTATTGTAATACGAATAATTTTAAATTAAATAATTATTAACTATTACCACTAATTATTAAATAGCTATTAAATTATTAAACTACTGTTATTTATATATAACTACTATTATTTTTATATAAATAACTAATGTTTTTTAAAACTATTAATTTAAAGCAAAAAATTAATAAAATTAAAATTAATAGTATTGTATAGGAAATTTCAAGTAACTTTATAGAATAATTTCAATTAAAGTAAATTTAATTTATATTATCTTGCGTAATGAACCTTAATAAATAAATATTTTTAACATATGAATATTCTCATGTTTTTAAAAAGTTAGTTAATAAATATAGTTTATGTAGCATAATTATTTCAAATTATTAGAAATGACATTTTAATTTTTACAAAAAAAAACAAATTTTTATTTTATTACAATTTTTTTCATAATTTAAAATAAATTATAAATATTTTATGAGATAAATTTTAAAAAATAATATCAAATAGATCCTTCGATTTAAATAGAGTTATTTATTCAATACTGTATTTTAGATTACCTCATAAAATATTTTGAGTACATTTTAAGATATAGGTATTATTATGATTTTATTCAGATTTTTGAAACGTACATAACCAAAAATATTTCATCCCATTTTTAATATCATTTGAAAAGACAATTAAAAATATTCACTTGGTACCCCATTTAATAGAGTAGGCGAAAAAAATCTGTGTCAAGTATCCATGAATTGACTAAACACATAAACCTTCAAAATAGTACAATCATAAAGTATTTTAATAAAAGCGGCTAAGTGCGAGTTGGACTCGCATACAAAATTCATCTGCACCACCGCACAATAATAAATTTTGGTAAAGAACAAGATAAATGCCACGTGATTAATAAAAATCTGTAAAATTGTGGCTAAATTAAATCTGCCACACGTACGTACATGACAAGATATTAGTAAAATATTTTGAGTTATTTGACAGTCAGTACAGAAATATATTATTTCTTCTTAACTATTAATTTAGAACTCATGACTAGCTAGCATTTCCGCCGGTAAAATCCCGCAGATCACTCAACCTCGGGGCATACCCGCGCCGGCAAGACCCCGCATCGGGCAGCGAACGCCCTCTAGAATCCGTCAGCACCGTTTGTGTACGGGACCCTAAAAATGACATGACTACTACCTTATTATATTTGAACAAAAGATGGACAGACAGACATGATGAAATTATAATAATCCAAGTTGGTTAAGGAACTCCAAAATTATCAATGCTTTAATTTCTCTCGACATAAAATTGCATTCAAAAATACACTAAAGTAATATCGGTTTTAATAACAATAACCAAGATTTTATAGTTTAGCAAAGTCTTTCCGGAAATATTAGCCTAAATGAGACAAAAATATGACCACAAGCGAAGTATATGACAATCAGAGGAAAGGGCCTATTAAAAGAAAGAAAGAGAAAAGGACCCAAGGAAAATTGGCTTTAATGATAAAAATCAAAATCAGTATTATTACAAAGATGAAAAATTATATTTTCTCAGGGAAATCAGTCTACGTGAGACGAAAATGCAACCAGAAACGAAAGAACGTTCTAGGCATGTACGTTCCTCGTTCTCTATTTTGCTTTATCTTTTCTCGCTCCTTGATACTAGATGGCGCTCACACTAAATGTCATGGAATGTCTGAACTTGAATTCTTTAGAGTTCACTCACTAACCACTAGGTGGCTCTAAAATGTAGAGGATAATCTAAGCAATTTATAATCGGATTGTAAAGTGTGTGAATCCAGACTTACGTAGAACACCAGAATAGTTACGTGTCTTACATATATATATATATATATATATATATATATATATATATATATATATATATATGTGTGTGTGTGTGTGAAAATATCTTTAATAGAGTCAATTCTCTACATGGAAAATATTTCAAAAAGTATGATTGATTTAGCCGAAAGACTAATAAAACATGCCAGAAGACCTGTTTCTAGAATACTTTTCGGCCTGTGTCTGTTGACTTGTTCATTTTGGTGAAATTTAGTATGATAATAATTTTTACCCAAGAGCAACATATAAAAGAAAAATTATCTAATATCTTTTCGTATCCCAAATTTCCTGCAAACGAAGTCGTATGCACAAGTAGAACTAAATATATTATTACGTGAGTTGAGAGAACACTGCAGACTGTTGAAGCGAAGTTACTTAACGGACGTTTAGGTTGGAAGCCTAAGTGAGAGAAACTGAAACGTCACGAACGCGGCGATAAAACCTTTCTCATTGGCTGAGCAATGCGCATTGTTACTCATATGAGTGAGTGGTATGAAGTAAAAAAGAATCAAAATGCAACATGCAGCGCGTGGCGATGTCGCTCCCCCACCATCGTATTCTTTAAACATATATATATATATATATATATATAAATATATATATATATATATATATATATATATATATATATATATATACATATGTATATATACACATATATGTATATGTGTGTGCGCGTATTGTTGCCCCCAACGACTGAATGCACGTGCTTAGTAGAAAAGAGAAATCATTCCTCCACCTGGACAGTTATTTGATGTACTGAACCTGTTTACACATTTTCGTTTTTTGTTAAGGTTTTTTTTTATTGTGCGATGTAGAATTCAAAAATTACTCGTGGAAGTGTTTCATTATTTTTGACTATATCGATATATTATATTAATTAGTAATTAAAAATTTATTCTATATGCGATGCGTAAGAAGTCACATCAGGTCTCCAACGACATCTCACGTCTTTTTTTTATTTTACTGTAATTCCAATGATATTATAAATGCAAAAGTTTAAACCCAATCACACATAAACGATTTGACATATTATGACACTTGAAATAAAAATAATTTATTGTTTTATTAACGCAAAGGCTACATTTTAAAAAAAATACAAAAAATATTCCTAGAGCTCGAAACTCAGTGTTCCAACTTCACAATTAAAGTTTAGAATTTGAGTCAACAGATAGAGCAATGTGTACAGTAAATATATCATTCCCGCGTCTCGAGAGCACACGATGAACATTTAATATATAAAGATTTTACAATATTATAAGACCGACAGCCAATCCCTATCCCTTAACCGAAAAAACATGCGAGCAAAGCTGCAGACTGAAGCCAGTATTTCTTAGATTGCTAAATGTGAAGCATCACATCGCACACGTATACCAGTAATTGATCTTTATACGATTGTGCTAAACGTAATGTTATTCTACTCAAATTCCGCCCCAGCGAACTGGAGCTTAAAAAAAGACAAAAAACGAACGCGCTCAACGCACAAATAGAATAAAACGCGAATACGAGTACATTTAGTATTGATAGACACAAAGTAAAATTTGATTACATAAATGAATGACTTCCATTTATTCAATTCGTCGGATTTAACGAAATAATTCGAACAAAAGACGAAAAGGACACACTTCGATGTGAATGTGCGAGTGTGGGCGGTGGCATTTAGACTGGCTGATTATTTTTTGTTTATATTTTGAAAAGCACACATGTTTGTCGGATGCTCGTGATTGCCTATCAGTCGTCATGGTCGCAGTTTGTGTTAGTTACGCATTAGTGATCTGTTGTTTTTATGGATCAATTACTCTGTCTAACATAAAAACAGATAAATAAATTAGAAGCAACTGTTTGGGTACTTAGTTATTAAAACAAATCAAATGTTAAAGAACATCTCATATATGGGTGTATCTGAACAAACTGTTTTCTTTTTCTTAATGACTCGATTAATATTAAATACGTTTATAAGCAAAATTACAAGATTTTTTTTAAACAGTTTTGTGTCAAACTATATAATTAGGCAAATGTTATCAGTTTATTTTTGGGAAGGCAATCGAATGGACAGGCATCGAGGTGAAACCATAGGTACACCATATTTAGAGGTACCTCAGGAGAAAAAATGGAACCAGTATAAGATCAATCCCGTGTCCATCTCTCTGTTTTTTCAGATGTTCTATTCGAAAAACGTTTTACGCAGAAACTTGAAATTTACCATAGTTATTGGACATATTAACCCGCACATACCTAAAAGCTAATGTTCAAAAATATTTAAACGAAAATTGAGATCAGGGCAAATTGAGTAAACGAAAAAAATATTTTTAGATTCATATAAAGTATGGGGTACCATTTGTAAGCGCTAATAATGAGGGATTGAGACCCATTATGTATATTTATGTAAATATTTTACATATTTTCCCAATTTCGGAATTTTCCGAAGATACTCTAAAAAATGTGCGTTTTTAGAAACCTACCCAAAGGTTGTATGAAAATTGTAACGATTATCCTAAGTCTTGTAATTATTTCAATATGCACTATGTTTTATCGTAATATAACAATATAGTAGGCAATATATAACAGTAGGAAAAATTAATACTTATGCATATGTTTATTAGAAATACTAGAAAACCTAAAATTGTTAATAAGTGCTTAAATATATACGAAACCATCGCAGTGCGAGTTTTCGTTCAATTACTCTCCCCTGCCCCCCTCCCGGTACTCACCAGTTATTAGGCATTTTAAAAATATTATATTTTAAATAACAAAATGTTTGTATTTGCTTATTCTATCTCAATATAGTTACTATGGTATCTCTTTTGTCTGATTTTATCTTCTCGTATGATTATTCAGTTAACGACCTTATTTACTTTTTAAGACATTAATTAGCTTTGGAATTATCAATTTAAGAAAATAGTGCATTAAATTTGAAAGAGTTGTGGTTAGATCCTACTGTAAGGATATCCGAGAAAAAAAACTATAATAAAACCAGCATATAAAAAACTGCACAAAACCGTTGCGGTATATATAGAGTTGAATAGATTTAACTTTTCTTCTATGATATTTTAAAAATTTGTACTATACGTTAAGCAACCATGAGGCGCGTTATGTTTATTTTATTCCTAAATGACCGAAACTATGGAGCATAACTGCCATACAGCCATTCATTCATAGAAGCTTTTAGAGCTTACTTCCGTATAGATAGCCTTGTGTACCTAGCACTGCTTGCCAAAGATCATTATTTTGATCAACTCAGCATAAAGGTACCTACTGGGCAATTAATGGGCAGCTTAAACTTTCTTGTTATACAAGTCAAATTAGCTGCGTTTATCAGCGTTGATTATAATATTGACAAGAGTCTACGTCTATTCCGCTATGGTGTAGCAAAATTTGTATATTCTTATTTTTAAAACAAAAATGTAAAGCACATTTTTCTGGGGCACCTTATTTTTGTCATTAGCACCAATTAGAAAAGATATTGAAGACTGTCTACATACTATTTGTTTTTTTTTAAACTGTTTATGATAGACATCACTCACATTTAGTTTCAGAAATAAGGAGATAAGGTCAATTAAATTCAAAAGGAAGTTTAACCCTCAAAAATTTTGCGCAAGGAGTTAATTAATTCTTTTCAGAAAATAGAGGGTGTGTAAAGTAATAAATTTAGAAATATTTATTCAGAAGTTAAAACCACTCTCGAATTTAAGCCGAGAAATTAATTTTTCTGGTCATACTATTTCAAAGGGCTCTTAACGCAACTGTTTAGTAGAGTGCAAAGCCCCATTCGCTTTGTAATAAGTTATGAAGCTGAAGGACATAGTTGGTAATTGACAATCTGTAACAAGTTTCCTATAATGGGTAAATCAGCTTCGCATCTAAAGTCGTTAACTGTTTCAAAGATTTTGCATTTGAAAAATGTCTTATATACTTGGAACCAATCTTTCGCAAACAAAAATACTTGGCACCATTTTCCAGTGAAATTCTGGTTATATATAAGTCTACTACAGCGTATGTCCAGCACAAATATAATTGTTATGCACAACGCAAGGGGTAATGACGACCTTAATTCCTTACATAGGGATAGAGCCTTTAATTACCGTGTATATAACTGCTTGTATAGGAATAGATTAATGTGTATAAGACATCTGCAATCTCTTTAGATAGGGATAGAGTAATCACGTCGCCTATAACTCCTTACTTGGGGATAGAGTAATCACGGCGTCTATAACTCCTCATATTGGGATACAATAATCACGACGTGTGTAACTGATTACGTGGAGGTAATCACGACCTTTATAACACCGTGATTAATACTTTCTAAATACTGTAAACAAGTTATATAACTAAACCAGTCTTATACATATTTCAAAAACTTGTTCACGTATGTTCTTAGAATTGGTGCAATTTCCACTCTCGGTGATACGGAAACCTAATGTGAAAAATATTGTACATCCACCAACTGCATTACTATGGGAAAATATTGAAGCTTTGAGGAGAGCACTATCGATTTGTACAATTTATGTGTAGGAATAAATCAGGGTATTTCCATCATGCATCAGGGATATTCGCACCAACCTGATTTAACGTCATTACATTTAAAAGTAGTATTTGATTGTCAACAACAACTAATGCATTTGCCTAATGCTATAATACTTATCTTAGCAGGCACTAAAATAAATGCAAGAATGGATCAAAGATAATCAATTTCAAATAACTCTTACTTAATACAAAGATCAGTCTTCTCTTATAGTCAAGGTGACCAAAAAGTTCAAGGAGAATATTTAAAAAAAAAATTAGTATGCTTAAGATGACACTATACAAGAAAAGATTTTGGCAACCAATTTAATCATGCTGTACATATGGACAGTTATCAATAAGAAAATTAAAGAAAATCGAAAATAATTACCATTGATAATAGTCGTGTATTACCGGAGACACATGGAAAAACCAAAACAATGCAGTGCACATTCAACTGATCAATTTTTTATCCATTTTAATGCCAAATAATATCATAATAAATGAAAGCATTTATCTAAAGAGAAAACATACCTACGTCCTCATTATAAACGTGGAATTTATAAACAATTATGCCACATTCGATAGATAGATAGAGTTTTATTTGAATATAACAAAGAAAAGTGCTCCCTAAATTAAAACGGACGAAAAAAAGACAAAAATCGGGATCCGAACTCACCATTCCACCGCATTCCATACGTGATCCAATGCTTTACCGCTGCGCCAACGACTCACTGAGCAAAGCAACAAAATAAAATATATATTTACTAACTCGGCCTTTTAATCTTTTTCTAGTTCCGTCATACTCTACCTAGCGCCGAGGATACCCTAAAAGGAATAAATCGTTCAGCTGTACTCGGTCTATCGCCGAATATACCCGAAGCGTGACACGCGCTTAGCGTGAAGCGGAATTACAATTTTTTCCCATTAAAATAATTTGGACCAGGTGAGCCAAAACACGATTTTACTTCAAAAACGTTCAACCATTAAAACCAAGGTTATAGTGTATCACATTCTATTTGGATCCACTAACACTATTATTTTCCACTTTGTCCACATCCCATATTAGAGTGATTTGCAATATGTGAAAACTAATTTTTATACTAATGTCGCATAAAAACCGTTCGCATGACAGTTAAAAGTAACATAAGCGGCTATTACTAAACAAATCTACTGATATATCCTCTTTGCTGTAGAAAGAAAACGAGACTAAAATTAAAAGTTCATTAAGAATTAGACTCCTTCATTACGGCATGAACGTTGAATTCATAATGAATCTCTAATTGAAATTGTATGAACATCCTTAATAAAGATTAAATACTACTTTATGTATGTCAAAGTGTTATATTTCATAACACAAATCTTGATAGCTGGGGAAACTCTCTTTTACCCTGAGGAAAATTATTTTCACGAGTCTCATTCCGTCAAGTTGTCTCGCTAAGGAGGAAATTTAATATCGTATAAACGCTATTGAATCTAAATTCAGAATGTATCATTTACACAATTTTTTCTCTGGGCGTTCACTATACAAGTACAATTCAATTTATAAAACATGGCCGATAAATACAATCACCCGAGCTCCCAGCCGTTAAATGTCCCGGAGCACCAAACAAATAGACAAACGGACAATTTCAGCTTTTTATCGTAAAACTTTACGACCATGGATAAAATATAAATAGATTAATAAATAATGGATACATTATTTTGGCTTCGTCCTGCTTCTAAGACGTGCAATGAAGAGAGTACAGTAAAAAATAACAAATAGAGCTAAATGCATTCCATTTATCATATTGTTGAATATCGTTAACCAATCATCACCCGGAGTTATACTTTTTTACTTTTCTTGACAGTCCAGTCAAATAAGGATTCAGCCTCCAATTGAATGGAGGAAAGCTGAAAATTTGCATATACCTTTATTTTAACATTCTAAATTTGAGCTAAATATCTCATAAGATATCGTAGCCAAGACGTCAATGGTAAAATGTCAAGAAAACCGTTTTTCTTTTTGCAATTATCTCGCTTCCTGTGAGACATCAACAATAGAATCGACCCCAGCAAAACTAGCTATATCTAATAGCTCTCGTCCATACAAAAGTAGAGATTAAAAAAATTTACCAACTTTTCAAAAGATGACGTCTATCTCACTTAATATTAACAAAACCAGTCAGTTATTGACTGGTTTTGTTAATATTAAGTTCAATGAATGAAAAATATATTTTTAGGGTTTATTTAAATAAATTTTAGGGGTTATTGACTGTTTTTGTTCAGCAATAATGTTAACAAGAATTTATGGCTGATGATTTTTTTTATTATAAATTAATAATTGGGAACAAATGCATTTTAGCAACAACGAAAATTTCACGGTTCATTAATCAAAAAAATATGAAATTTGAAGGAAGCGAAGAGCCCATGAAATCACAATTTAAAATTATTAAATATTAAAAACTAAGGATATAGACGTCACAATTTTTACCTTTTTAATAACTTGCATATTTCTACTTTTCTCTCCTTTATTTGTTTTATTAACATATCTATGTGAGTGGCTAGTATATAATTATAAATTTAAAAAGAAAATAGTGTAAAAAACTTCAGCACTAAAAATATATTCATTGTGAGTCAATTTTAATAATGAAATAATCACGGCTGAATCGAATTTTTTAAATCCGTCATTATAATGTGTACTTTTTAATTTAAAAAATTACTGAAATTAGCGTTTTTGCTGTACTGAACACGTACCATACATTTCTCGTATTAAAAGCAAATTCTCTAAATGTGACACGATAGTCGGTGCTAGCACTATCGATCACCTTAAACAAATTCATAATTTATTATAATTTATAATGTAAATTTAAAACTTTAACTTGTAATGTACTTACAATACTAAAAAGATTCATAAAGGACGTATTTATAAGTATATATAAGTATATATTTGTTTAATTTGATCGGCGGTGCTAGCACCGACTTCTAAAATAAGTAACTTAGTTATTTAATACAAATAAGTAGGTATCTATTTTGAGTTAATTATTTTTTACTTTTTAGTACATAACTTTTTTGAAGTCGGTTTTTTAAAAAATATTTTAGAATTTTTAGAATTTTTAGTGATCAATACATTAATATTAATGATCAAAATTGTTTTCCTTCTTAGGATATTGTATAATTATTAAATGTCTGCTTTGTCTAAAATGTATTACAAACAATACATAGAAATAAAGCGATAGTAGTAGCCGTCAATGGTTAACTGTTAACCGTTGAAGAGTTCGGTTCTCCATATCCGAAGTCCCATATCAGATTTTGTAAATTAAAAACTACCGCTTGAGGAGTCCATATCCGAAATCCAATATAAAATTTTGCAAAGTAATAACTAAAGAAACAACTAACCAGTATCATGTATATACTGAATCACGATCGATTCACTACCATCCGTTAAGGAGTTACATTACTCATCTTCAGAACTCATCATCACGCATTGACCTGGTCGATGGTGCAGGTACTTTGCAAAGTAAAAACCACAAGTAGTAAACATCTTGAATGACTTTTGATTTACTACCATCCGATAAGGAGTTACATTATTCATCTCCAGAATGCATCACCATACTCTGACATGATCAATAGTGCAGTTATTCTGCGAAGTAACAACTACCAGTAGCAAATATCTTGAATCATTTTCAATTTACTCCCATCCGTTAAGAAGTTCCATTTTTCATCTTCAAAACTAATAATTATACCCTGACTTGATCGACGGTGTAGTTACTTTGCAAAATAACGACTAACCGTACCGAATATCTTGAATCATAGTTGATTTACTGCCATTCGTTAAGGAGTTCCACCGTTGATTTCCGGACCTCATCATCAGATCATCGTCATATTTATATGGGACCACACATATAGCACCCTCTTTTAAATTAAAAAGAATCATCAAAATCGGTTCACTCGGTAAAGAATGATTGCTGAACATACATAAAAAAAAGATTCTGACGAATTGAGAACCTCCTTCTTTTTTGAAGTCGGTTAAAAAAGAACAATTGTTGAAAACCCAAAAAGCTATAATGCATTCGACCCAAACTGTGAAGAAAAGGCGATGGAGCATCGTATTTAGTTAGTTATCGCATTTCACAAGCGGGTGAAGCGCACACTATTACTGAAAATTTCGTTAGATCATCCGTTCTAGACATAACACAATGTATGCTTGACGAAAAAAATTGCAAAGCATCTTTCTACAGTGCCCCTTTCATATTTTATAAAAAAATAAAAGGGGAGCAGTGGGTATTCTAGGGAGGGGAGCTGTGCGCCCCCAACATGACTCCCACCTATATTATATCCCTATGTGATATTCAATCTACAGGATAATGCTATTTTTTAAAAAGGAGCTTTTATGTGAAATAAAATCAAAAATTATTTCTATAGCATCAAATTAAAAATTATTCCAGCAATTTATACGTAAATGAGTAACAAACATACAAACTTTCCCGTTATAAAGTGGATATTTACGTAATAAAACATTTAGCCGCATTCTCTCAAGCCACGCGAACAATAAATTTACTACAAACATTGCACCAACTTTTGACTTGAATACTAAACTTTTATTATTGAATTAAAAAAGCGAATGTCGTTCTGTACAAATAATGGTTATTTTTTGAAGATAATTTAATATTTTAATATAACCTTTAATATTTTATAAAATTTCTGAATATTTAATGTATTTACAAATATTTATATTAAACTGAGGATATATGTACTAGAATATTATTTTGATCTGGGAATGTTAGGATGTTAGTTAACCTAATTCTTGAAAAATTCGCTTTTTGTATCTCACTGTGACTTGTAGCTGTTTTTCCCCATCGGTGATAAATAAATAAATAAATGAAAAGTAATTATACGATATGCATATAAACATCCTTCTGAAGAAGACATATTTGTATGCTCATCGCTGCCTACCAATACTACCAGAGAAAATATGTTTGAAAAAATCAATACATTTTTTGAAGAAAACCATATCAATTGAAATAATTGTATCGACATTTATACAGATGGGGCCAAGGCAATGACAGATAAAACACAGATAGAATAACAAACAATAAGAACAAGGCAATACAGAAACAAACAGGAGCAGTATTACGAATAAAAATAAAGCGCCTAATTAATTCAGCCATTTCATTCTGCATAGACAGGCAATCGAAATAAAGAAAATGCTGCCAAATCTAAAATTGGTTCTCGATGAAGCAGTAAAAATAAATAATTCCATCAAATCACGTCCACTGCAATGCCGATTGTTATCAATACAATATTGGATTGTGAAGATTATGGCAGCAAACATAAAACACTATTGCTGTATACAGAAGTGAGATGGTTATCTGGGAGTAAAATTTTAACAAGGCTATTTGAACTTAGAGCGGAGTTACAAACTTTTTTTACAGATATTTCTTTTAATTTGAAAGACCGTTTGTATGACGAAACTTGATTGTTCAGACTATTTTTTATGGTCGATATGTTTCAAAAACTGAACCAACTAAATATATCATGACAAAGTAAACAAACAACATTGTCCAACGCTAGTAACAAAGTAACCGCTTTCAAAAGAAAATTAGGTTTTTGGATTATTTGTGTTGGTAAGAGAGAAATAGAAAACTTTTCATCCCTAAATGAGTTCGTTAGTGACTCAGAAAAATTATGTGTTTGAAGAAAAGTCCAATATCTCAATACTGTACGCGCATCTCTTGTGACGTAATTTCCCGAAGAATAGAATACAAAAATTAACATTAATTCATCGATTCAAAATCCTTTTGTACTTGACTTGCAAAAGCCTGAAGTATGTCAAAGGAGATTTATGAAACATTTTTAGAAATGACATCAGACACAAACATGGAATCACAATTCAATACAATACCTCTGAATGATTTTTGGTGCAGCATTGGCGATGAATATCCAGAACTTCCCACAAAGGCCCTAAATGTCCTTCTCCCGTTCCCAACAACGTGCTTATGCGAAACAGGATCCTCAGCCTTTGCAGCTACAAAAATAAAATATCGCAATAGACTAGACCGAACGTCAAGTTTGGCGACGTCAACTCTCTTTTATCAAACCTGACATCAAACAATTGATGAAAAATAAAAAAAACATTAGATACAAATGTTAATGTAAATTTTAAAGCAATATGATTATTAATAAAAATACACATAAAACCTTTATTTTTCATTATTTAGTTTTCCATTATTTTAGGGCTTCGTCAAATATTTGATTTTCCAACAGGGTTCCATTGACAAAAATGTTTGAGAACTGCTGCTCTATACGACTATTAAGGATGCGTTAGTAATAAATAATTAATGCATCCTTAATAGTCGTATAGAGACACGATGTTTTTGAAAATTAAAAAAGCAAATTTAATGTTAAAAAAATTATTTTAAATATAATAACAAAAAATATACAGCTGACACTTTGTAAAGGACACCTACTTTTATTTTTTAAAATTAATTGTAATTAAAATATATCATTGTAAAACTTCAAAACGAAATATGGATCAATCTCTTCAAAAAATAAGAATTTTAAGAAATAATTAAAGTCCATAATGTTATTTCCCTTTGTTTCATTTAACCTAATAAAAGGTCAGTGTTACGTCATGCGTAATTTAACACTGCCAACTCATAGTAAATATGATACTACGTCTGTACATACAAACAATTTCATTTAACCTAATATAAGGTCAGTGTTACGTCATGCATAATATATCGCTACCAACTCATAATAAATAAAATACTACGTCTGTACATACAAACAGTTGCGTTGCTTCATTTTAAGTATAAAATATAGATACATACTTCTTAGTAAATAATATAGGTAGGTACTATGATAGTGGCCCCAATTCTGTAAAGTACAAAATTTTATCCCAACGAACTACGCTCAGATTTTTCTAAACGCACTCCACCTTAACTTTATTTTTGTGGGCTCGAGATTAGATATCTACCTACTTAATAAATATATAAGTACATATACGAGTAGCACCCTCGCATAACACTAACGAAGTAAACTGAAACCGGCTTGCCTCGCAGCGTCGCCGCTGACGCACAAAAATAGTGCCATCTAGTCTCATTACTGAGAAATAAACGTAACAAAACATTTATATAGTACCATTACTCACCACCGTCGCTGTATTTGCGCGAGTTAACGGTGACAACTTTTCTAATATGGGCTCTCTGAGGTATTATCATCAAATTTGAATATTACGAACGAAAAAATTAATGATTGCTACTTAATCACGCGTTCATAATTGGACATATTATGATGAAACTTGATGTAGAAATAATTTATGATTCGATTTAAAATAAAGATTATCTTCATAAAGTAACATTATTTGTACATAACGACACTCGCGTTTTTAATTAAATAATAAAAGTTTAGTATTCAAGTCAATAGATGGCGCAATGTTTGTAGTAAATTTATTGTTCATGTGGCTTGAGAAAACGCGGAAAAATGTTTTATTACGTAATTATCAATTTTATAATGAGTGAATTTGTATGTTTGTTACTCATTTACGCATAAATTTCTGGAATAATTTTGGATTTGATGCTATAGAAATAATTTTTGATTTGATTTCAAATACAAGCTCCTTTTTAAAAATAGAATTATTCCTGTAAATTAAATCTCACATAGGCATATTTAAGTAGGAATCGTATTAAGGGAGCACGGCTCCCCGCCCCAGAACAACCACTGCTCTTCCAGAATTTTGTTTTTCACCAAACGAATTGCTTTTTTATTGTGAACAGCGCTGAATTTGTCAGATCAGGCTACTGAGAGCCATAATTCCTTATAAATAAAGACCTACGATTAGCATAATACAATATCAACACTCATTTGTTAAAACAAAAATTGTTTAAAAATATCAATAAAGTCGGATCATATTAATTAGTAATTAATATGTTTAGATAGATTTCTAAAAAAGCGAAATCGACTATTTACAGTTTATTTATGAAATGAAAAAGTGCAATACCAATTAATATCTCTTAAAATACCGCGTTTTCTAAGATTACTAAGTATTAGTTAAGAAGATCTTAGGATATACTATATTTCAATATTTATTAGAGCTCCGTAGTAAAAAAAAGTGGCCTTCATAATTTTGTCATGCAGGTTCGTCTGTCTGTTATATATTTTTTAATAACAAAATTTTGGAAGTAAATTATTCATAAGGAGGTCTCAATCAGTGTGTAGTAAAATGTTGAGAAAAAATTTAATATCCTGTAAAACGGAGGCGATTTTTTTTCATGCACCTTTTTGAACGTGATTTCATTGAAGTTTCATTCACTATTTTAGTTCATTTCAAGTTCCGTCTATTTCGTATTAAGCTTCGAAGTAAGATGCAAGGTGTTCTTATTTTTAAGCCACCACTCTATTTTTTAAACCACGAGTTTAATAAATCTGAAGAACTTCTGGGAACTAATTAGAATTTTCAAATTAAATTTTTATTTAACTAGAAGTTAAGACACAAGTTTGAATCTTCAAAAAAAATTATGGTTGACTTAGTTGTAAACCACGAATTTGAAAAATATGAAGAAGCTCTGTGGTCTAATTATAATTTCTATACAAAATATTCGCTTAATTGGATCTCAACTTTAGGTAATACAAACGGTCTTACTAAAAAACTTTGCTTTGTACGTATTACGACACGCACTTGACAAGTTAATATTAGCCAGTAACTAAAATAACTAACGCTAGTTACTTTTGCCAAAAAAAAATGACATATAGCTTGAACTAACGTGGGTTTCAAAGAGAAACACATAGCCAGAGAAAAATAGGTTGTCTATTAAACAACCGGTGATAATAGACAAGTGATGGATTTGCCTTTCGATGTAAATGCATTGGAATATTGGAAAATTAATAATAATTTTTAAATTAAGGACAATATCCTCGTAAATTTAAGAAAACGATTTTATAATGTGCCATTAGCTCAATCCGTAAAAGTTTCTTGTAAACTTACAAAGACATTTTATACATTGACACTTATTTATTACATATTATTTATCAAGAACCATTATTTATAATAAATGTATTGGAAAACAAAAGTTAAGATGTGAATATACATAACTAAAGAGAAAGAAATCGACAAGGACTTTTGCCTAAAATAATAATAAAAAATAAATAAATAACAATAAAATAACAATACAACGCATAAAATATTGATTGCATTCGACTAAGTATCAAGAGCGATTTTCTAACCTAGCCATCATTAATATTGAGGATTCCCTTGTCAAAAAACATTTTTGAAATGAAAAGTTTTTAAAAGAGATTTCGACAAAGATATAAAATTAAAACTTGTTTACAAATGTAATAAAAATCTTAATAGTTTATATTGTTTTATTTATCTTTCAGTTTACTTTCACTTTTAGTTTTTCTTTCGCGGCTTTGTTTGCTATTCTATATTGATATTCTCAGCTAGAAGATAGATAAAACCTTGACAAAATTAAATTAAAAAAGACAACATAATAAAATATATAGTAGTTTTCATATATTACCTTAAGCTTTTAAATAGTAAAAATATAATTGAAATCGATGTAATATTTGTTTATATAATACGTGAACAAACAAACAATAATTTTAAAGCATGTGTTTTAGTTTCAGAAGCTCCTTTATAGTCAATCCCGATTATTTTCTTAACAATATCTTCAATATACGGGTACGTTTCTCGTCATTATCTTATTATAATATAGTTTGATAAACAGATTCAAATCACATACAATATAAACGTGTCTGGTCAGGGCCGAGAAGCTGCAAACTTTTTCAGACTCGCGAAAGCCAATGATTTTATTCAATAATAAAATTTAATGTTCCACTCAACAGATGGCGTAATGTATATAATAAATCTATCGTTCGCGTGTCTCGAAGAGAACACGGCAAACTGGTTACTTTTATAAATATCTCACTAATATTACAAATGTACAGGCTTGGAAGTTTATACATAATCAGGCATAAACGGTTGGACGTATTAACATGAACCGTAATATGTAAATAATTTATGATTCAATTTAAAATCATGGCTCTCTTCAAATAATAATATAATTTGTGCTTGTCGTTTTAATTCAATAATAAAAATTTAGTATTCCAGTCAACAGATGGCGCAATACATTTATTAAATCTATTGTTCGCGTGTCTCGAGAGAACACGGGAAAATGTTTTATTTTATTATTATTCCACTAATTTTATAAATGCGAAAGTTTGCCTGTTTGTTACTCAAACACGCATAAAAGGCCGAACGTATTATTGTAAAAATGAAGGGGGAAATAATTCATGATTCCATTTAAAATAAGAACTCCTTTTTGTGTGAAACATCTATTGGCGCATTTGGATGGGGGAGAAGTTGTAAATCCTATTTACGCTCATGGAAACTCAATGGTTTTATTCAATAATAAAAGTTTAATATTCCACTTAACAGATGGCGCAATGTATATAATAAACCTATCGTTCCCGTGTCTCAAGAGAACACGGCAAAATGTTTTACTTTATAAATATCCCACTAATATTACAGATGTAAAAGTTTGCAAGTTTATACAGGATCACGCATAAACGGCTGTACGTATTAACAAGAACCGTAATATGTAACTAATTTATGATTCGTTAATAATTGATGAATGCTTTCCTCTCTACTACTAGTGTAGTTGTATTGTATCTCTACTACTAGTGTAGTAGTTGCATGTGATATACAATGCTGATACTAATTTACGTGTGTGTAGTGTATGAGCATTTCTTATTTACTAATGCTTCCATTTTTCTCGTTTGTATCTGTGTATTGCAATAAACTGTCTTAAAACGTTAAAGCGTTTATTAATTTTAAATATGAGACCCATTGATAATAAAAGCAATAGTGAAAATATAAAACTTTCGTGTAATATTTCAACTATCATTGGCAAATTGTGACTTACGTTCATTAAAAACCAGCATTTAAAGTTACTAGAGAATACGAGTAATCCGGAAAACCGGGATCCCGGGATCCTTATTCCAGTCCCGAAAATTTCAGGATTATTATTTTCCAATACTGGGATTTTCGGGATTGGTAAAATAACAACAGATTATAGTTCATTTTACCGGTAAACTGACAGGATTGCGTGTGCGGTGTGGACGTGCGCTTTTTCATTATGTAGTATTTTTTGTTATTTATTAGCTATTTTACTTGTATATTTTCATAATTTACATAAACTAACGGTTACATCATAATATTTGAATCTCAGTTTGCCGTTGCTTATAGAAATAAAGACATTTTTTGCGAGAGTTATATTTTTATTGTTGTAATGCAGTTTTTTCCCCTTTTGAAGGTATTAATGGTAAAAAGCTTCAAAAATCACCATGATGTCGCTTTGTAAAGAGAGTTTATATATTTAACATAAGAAATATGGAGATCTATTATCAATATGCAGTCATTTTCTTGTCGCCAAAGATATGCTTATACAGCGTAATGTAAACAATGCCTGGCTATACTGAAGATTTTAGGAGGATCGACCAGCTGGATTGCACACTCATCTATCATCAAAACATAATACGAAAGTAACAAGGCCGTCTTCCTCGTCTGGCCAATGCCACGAAGAACCGCCATCAAGACGAAAACATAGTTCTGTAGTGGACTTTTTCCTTAAAACTAATACTTTGGATGACGTTTTAGCTCGAATGAGAGTCATAGACGGCTTTCCTTTCAGCGTGTTTGTAACTTCAAAAGATTTAAGGGCGTTGTTATTGTCGAGATGTTATACAATTTTGCCAAAATCTGCATCAATGCATCGCAATCATGTTGTCAATTACGGTCAGAAAATAAAAAAAGAAATCAAGGTGGAAATTAAGGCTTTAAAAAATAAAGGCCAACGCTTTATTTTAAGTTTTGATGAATGGACATCTTCTTCTAACATCATCTTCTAACTTCTAACACTTTCAACACGACAAAGAGCTTTCTTTACTGCTCGACTGCAAAACTAGGTGGAACAGCCTCTTTACCGTGCTTGAACGGTTTGAGCTTTTAAAAATCAGCATTCAGAAAGCCCTTCTAGACTTGGATAATCTAGTTCAATTAAAGGGATCTAATTACAATCTCATCAATGAGATCAACGAGCTTATAACTATTTAATGACTTCCCCTACGTCTGTCGAGTCCTAAAGAGCTTTCTCAGTAGCTGCATATATGTGCAATAAATTGAGAACCCGGCTTGGCGACGAAACTTTAGAAACATTGTTGATTTTAAGGTCATATTTTCGCAACAACTAAGGACTGAAAATTGAATTAAAAACTGTCATGTGACTTACATAAAGTTCCTAATTCTTTTCATTTACAATAACATGAATTTTATTAAGTAGATTATTTAAAAATGTTTAACTAACTTGTTATTTTTAAAGTTACTATATAGTTTATGCGCAAGTCGATTTAAAGTCAAAGTTATTTGTGTTTATTTTTTAGCAGTTTATTTTGGTTTTATGAGAGTTGAAGTCTGAATATTCTTCACATTTAATCATTTATGATTTTGAATAAAAATGTTAATTTTGATTTGTTCGTCATATTTTTCATTTGAAATCGAAATCCCGGGATAGCCCCGGTGTCCCTAGATTGTCTTTGTACAGCCTCGAAATCCCGAGTTTGCTAACAAAGGCCGGGCTCAAATTCTCTAATAGTTGCTATAATAGAAATGACAGCTGAAAATATATCGAACAAAGCAACCTAAGAGTACTATAAAAAAAAATATTTTAAATAGATTGTTAATAAATAGTTCTGTGATAAATTATCTCATAAAAATAAAGTAATAAAACTAAATTAATATTTATAAAAAAATGATATTATTCATATAGAGTGGGACTTAGTATTTTTATTCAATAATAAAAGCTTTGAATTCAAGTCAATGGATGGCGCAATGTTGACAGTAAAAATGTTATCGTGTGTTTGAAAGAACGCGGCAAAATATTTTTACGTAATTATCCCAATAATTTTTATGTAATTATACATGAGAAAGTTCGTATGTTTTTTACTTAACCATGTATAAATGGCTGGACTTATTATCGTAAAAGTTGAGACAAAAATAAATTGTAATTCGTTTCGACATTTATTTAAAAAAAAGAATAGTATTGACATTGACTGATACTCAATGTTTTTATTCAATAATGCAAGTTTAATATTCATGTCAACAGATGGCAACGAATGCATTATTAAATTAAAAATATTCATCATAAATGAACTAAATATCGTCATTTAGTGGGGAACCATCAAATTAGATTTTAGTGCACAGAAATTATGATAGTTTCTTATGAAAGAAACATATGTCATTATTAAATAACTAAATCTAAATACATAAGAGACAATGTCCCGATTGACTAACATATCAGCGCTCAGCCCAAACCGCTAATGATGGAAATTTTAAATTTAGGGAGGGTATTGATTTTATATCGGTGGTTTCATTCAAGAAGAGATTTTTGGAAAATATATACAGTCAAAGCCTTTTTATTTCCATTTAATCGTTATATCTAATTCCAAATATCTTATAATGCATTGCTCAATGAGCAGTAGAAAGCAGAAGTAGTAGAAAGCAGAAGTAGAAAGAGGTACTATGTAATATTCAAGTAATGAGATATTCAAGTAATGGTTGCAATTATCCAATGTCCTTCGACCATGAATTTAAGAATAGTTAGCATAGCATTCGTTAACTGGATTTCTGCACTCGACGTCTGGATTGTAAAATGCATAAGTATGATACATTTTAATTCCTACGTGGCGTGAATTGATCCTACACTTGCTGAGGATATTATCCCCTTCATTGTTTATATTTTATTTATAGTTTCCGTCTGATCATACGTCTCCCTCTTATATATCCAAAATATTTTTAAGGGCTCGTTACAATACGAGCGCACTAGTCTTACATAATATGCACTGATCGTGAATGATATCAGTCAGATCTCCAAGGATCAGTTACGAAAATCTGCCACATCTGTGCTATCAGCCGCCAATCCTGAAAATGTGGCTGTCGGTCCATTTTGATTATTTTCTTCAAGATGTTCAGCTAAAATATTGGGTCTGTTTATATTTTGATTTATTATATTAACAAAATCATTTGCACGTTTAGCATGGTACGATTGAAAATAATGTTCCTGAAGATTTTAAAATAGTACTTAAAACTACCGTTAATTGCCTCCACAATTTATCTATATACATTAAATCGATTTACGGACATCCGTTCTCATCATGTATTTTAGCGACATTAGGAGTTATTAAGATTTCAGTGTATTTTAGAAATTAAATTAATTCGGATATGACCAAAAATTCAACATTGTCCTATCATTGTCATTCACCTAATCTATGTCTAAATTTTTAGAATTTACATGATGATGTTTTATAATCATACCTAAATTATATATTCATTTTAATAAATTTTGTTTTTCAATTTATTTAAATTTTTTGAAAATATTACTTGACATTCCCAAATTTTTAAATAAATATAGACATTTTTCCTTAACTAGCAAAGTTAGGAAAGCTTTTAAAAAAATTTTAAAAATTTCTAGTAGTAATTTAAACACTTCCAATTTACCGGCAATTAACCCGACGATTCATTATTCTGATCCCATATCCTTCATATAAGGAAGTGTTATGTTAGAAATGTAAATAAGTAAATATTGCGTTAGTTACTTTTATTGAAAATCACCAGTTTTAATTATGGGGAAATTTTTTTGAAGTTTTATTTACCACCCCTGAAAAATGATGTAATTAATTTCAAAATTATAGAAAGCGGCTAATTTTATCGGCGTCACATCTTTATTTAGTTCTAATTAATTGAAGAGACGAGTGTTTTATTATGTAATTAGATTTTGTAGCAAAAAAGTCTTTAAAATCGATGCCAGGTGTGGGGATACTTCCCCACACCTGGCATCGATTTTCATATCACGCCCAAATGAACAACAGTTTAGTGGAATTAATATCATCTTAGTCTCGTTTTTAAATAGAAGGGATGAAAGCTTAGTAGTACTACTCTAACATTCGTGGGGGTAAGACCTTCGCAAGGAGCCATCAGATAATTGCAAAGCCTATTGATATGGGAAGTTCATATCCTGCTTCTCATTCCATTACCCTATTATTTAATGAATTAAACCTTTGAAATGGAACATTTTTTTTAATTTCAATATACTGTACGCGATCGCAATTTTCACGAAAATAATTGTGGCATTGTTCAACATCATATTTCCTTTTTTCCCCTTTATGTCATTTACCGTCTATGGTTCGTTCGTTTACTAAAAAAATTGTCTTATGAGATGAAATCATGTCGTCTGCAAAAATAAAAAAAGTATACATATGCGAGAAGGAGCTCTCATGCAAGATAATGCCTTATTTATATACAATAAAAAATATAATTATTTAAAAAATAGCTCATGTATTTTTTCATAATATTTGAGTTCCTTTTCTCACGATTTAAATGTGCGTGGAATCGCAATTAACTTAATATATATGTATGTAATCTCATTATTATCTTTAATATTAATAAGAGGTTACACTAAGAATAATGCATATATACAATAGATAAAAATAAATAATTGAAAGCGTAACATCCCAAGCCCCTCCATCCGAATTTTCTCGTTACTAAAACACTGTGGTCTCAAAAAGGTGTTACCAAAATATTTTTTACATTCCATTTTCTAACCTCAAACGCTTTTAATGAATAATATCCTCGCATCTGCTTCGAGACGCCTCGCGCGATTAAATCGTCTCATAATTTCTGCAATGCTGTTATCAAGATGTTCTTCTGGCAACAACGTTGAACCGCAATTTCCTTGCGGTAAAAGCTTCCATATGAGAAAAAATGAAACTTTGAAATGCAAACGCATTAGTATTCTATTAATTTTTTCTTATTTAACGATAATTGGATGAGGTCACCAATTGAATAAATATTTTTCAACAATACTTCATTGTGGCTGCACAATGTCGCAACAAGCCCAGTTTTAATTAGGTTTCAATATTTATTTTTACTCCGTTAAATGCTTCATAAATATACTTAATATTTCATGGCTTGTTTGTTTGCATGGTTTGTTTGTATTATATTAAATTTTCCTTATTTAACGATAATTGGATGAGGTCACCAATTGAATAAATATTTTTACACAATACTTCATCGTGGCTGCACAATGTCGCAACAAGCCCAGTTTTAGCTAAGTCTCAATATTTATTTTTACTCCGTTAAATGCTTCATAAGCTTACTTGATATTTTATGGTTTGTTTGTATGCGTATCACGCAAGAACATTAAGGAAATTCTGTAGAAATTTGGAATCAGAAAATTTTGTCGATGCTGGTGGAATCTGTTAGGTCTGAGCTAAAATATAGCCTATATTACCAACTAAAAAGAAAATATGATAATTTGTAGTTAAAATGTAAAACTCATAAAAAAATTGCATTCATAGTAATTATAATATATGGCGTTACTTGTATTAAAACTCAAGTAAACTTAATAATGTTTTTAAAAGGTGCACGAGACAAAGAAATCGCGGGCATAGCTAATGACGTTATAAAATTCTTGATACGAGGCAACGTAAATTTGTCTAAAAGGCCATTTTCATTTTAAATCTTTACGTTTCAACTTCAATTTTAACCCAAAACTAATTTGAGATAAATGAAAGAAAATATGAGCAATTCTATTAAAATTGGTCATTAGCAGTATTTTAACAAAATTTGTTTAATATTGTAAGAAGTAGAGATAATTACAGAATCACATAGGAGAGAATACAACGATAAAATTTCTAGTACTTCATAATACTTAAGTTTGGTTTGATCAAAAACTTATAAAATATAACATTTCTGTGAATTCTTTTCTACTTCTTTCTAAATTACGAATGAAAAAGGCGACTCACTTGGGGTGCATCCGTCGCCATAAACCTTTCACAGAGTGTTGATGGAGGAAGATCTGAAGTCTGATAGTGAACGTGACACCGAATAGTCAGGACAGGCATCTATTTCATGCTCAGCTGAAGAGTGAACATAAACAAAAAGACTAATTTATGTTTTCGGCAAACTGTGAAAAAGCTTCTATTGGCGCAGGAAAAAATGTCTTTTTCATTCATGCAAAGCAGCATGAATTAAAAAGACAATTTTTCCTGTAAATTTTTTGACGTAACGTGTATCTTTTTAACAATACCTAAGTTTATTTTGTTTCTAGTCGATTTTATAATTTGGTTACAGGAGAGGCATTAACTTTTAATTTAAATTATTTTAGATATAAGTGATTAAGTTAAATTATTCATCAATTAAGTCCACCAATAAGCTCAAATAACATCGAAAGCGATGTTAGTAAAATATCGCTGTCAATATTAATTGAGCTTTTTGATGGACTTAATTGATGAATAATTGAAGTTAACCACAATTAAATGAAACTACGTGATGTAGTATTATTTCTACTTTCTTTAAGTTATTTACCACGACCTAGGTTTCGTTGTATTACCTTTTTCGTTGGGATATTAGCAAAGAATTCTTTGCTAATTTCCCACCTGAAGATGTTATAATACAACGAAACCTAGGTTGTGGTAAAGAATTTAAAGAAAGTAGAAATAATACTACATCACGTAGTTTCATTTAATTGTGAATAATGAATTTCTACAAAATTAACTATTTTTGAGACGCAAACGTAATTATAACACATAGAAATAACACTCGGCTAATAAAACCAAAAACTTTTCTCACAAAAGAGCTCTTCAATAGTCGATCAAATATTTTTCTTTTTTTCATTGGTTCAAATATAAAAAAAAACCCTTTATTTAATATAAAAATTTCTACTAGTAAAAAATTTCACCACACGAATCGGAAATAATCACGAATGATGTGGGCAAAGGTTAGTTAATAAAACACATTCTACTACTTAGAAACCTTTACATATTTGTCATCTTTATTGTGATTTATGTCCTTTTATTTTAAACCATGAGTTAACAAAACATTAATATGAAAGCAGACATTCGTATGTCTGAAATGATTCCTAATGCGATTGAAAAACTAAATAGAATGAAACTTGAATTCGGCCTTTTAATTAGATCTTCCCAGCTATTCGTCGGTCTGGTCTGGTTTTTGACTCCGTATCTATCGGTGGTCTGGTTTTTGACCTCGTAATAGAAATATTTTAATGGATTACGTGAGCTTAAAGCTTTGTAAATCGCGAATTCAGGAGGAATGTCTCTCCTTAACTTTATTTATTACCGTCTTAAACTGAGTATGCGGTTCGTCGTTCAAGCGCGGTCGTTTATTACTTTCGTATTCAAAATGGATTCAACTGTTAATTGTGGATTTTAATTTAGTTTCACGCAGAGTATAAAATACCCTTGTTTTAGTTTTAGTTTGCTTGTGATAGTTTCCTTGAGACGGAAGCATAATTTAAACAAGTAACATTACAGTTGAATTTATTACCGGCTGAGATTATAACAATGGAAACGGCATTCAGATTTAGTTCCTGGACGCTATTATGTTTATTTATTTATCATTACAGGGACTTAGAAAGCTAAGTACACATTTAGCAAATTTATCGGTATAAGATTGATCTCTTGCAGTTGCCCATAATGCAACAATTGTGAAGTGTAGGAAACTGTAAATAATTGACAAGGTTTATAAGATTAGGCAAACAGTTAAAGGGGATAAACGAAAATACCAAAAAAGAATTAACGTACATGTGTGTTTCAGGTACAAATATAAATATTGTGAAATTAAATAAAACAAAGGAAACTACGTATTATAAAGAGGGAGATAATGAAGGCTGAAGTATTCTATCAATAGTACTTATCTCCGTTGATATATTAGGTAATGCGATTATAGACGTGTTATGAAAACATGTGTACTTTATACGAGTATGTTTATATTTAGTTGATTCCGTAACTTCATGGTATACACAGCAAATTATATAATAATTTACCGTAGCAGATCTGTGTTGAGGGATAGGAGAGTTTTGTTATCATCAAGGCACAGTTTGGACCTTAAGCTGGAAGGTGTTGAAATTTTAATCAGAGATATCAAGAGCTGTTGTTGTTGTTGTCGTGTCCACATGAGAGGAAGAAAATCTCATATGGGAAAATGGTTGCCAGAGCCTCGAAAGGTTGGACTTCTTCCAGTTCCGCTTGACGAGCGGCCGGAATCGAATCCTCGTGGTGCATGTCTTGCGCTCAACCCAACACACCACGGTGACGACTTTAATCAAGAGCTGAAATATTTATTAAGAATATTATTCAAAAAGGAAAAGAATGTAGATGTCACTGGTAGCTTATCTGTAACCATTTTTGCCACGACTGATACTCGGAAATACATCCGGCGGATAGTCTTCGTCAATCAGGTTCACTTGTAAATGTCAATGGAAAATAATGGAAATGGAAAACACCTTTTAAACTACTTATACGTCAATAACCTTCCTGGGTAGGGGATAAAATAAAAAATTGACAATAAAATCATGGAGTACGAGGGCAAAGAGACTATGGGTTTCGACATGGCATTTGATAACGGATTGATAAATTATAGGCCTCACTGTATTCTAATCTTATAACCCATATTCTTAGCCACATCCATGATTAATTACGATTAGAATATATGAAAACAAACACAATTTTATTAGATAAAAACAAATAATATATTAAACCAAAAATAGTCTTATTTCAAGTCACTCAAAAATATGACATAGTTTTTGAAGGATTCGTAATTATAAATAAGTTCCCCATTATTTAATTATGTTAGTATTATTTAATGTTTATGGTACTAGCAAGTCCATGATAAATAAAGCGTAATTATTTCAAACGAGACACGGATACCTCGATGCGCGAACTCAGATTTGTTACCACAAAATTATAAGATATTCTTCCTCTACCACTTGAAATATTTGCATCTAACGCCACATTTGAAAATTTATTTCTAAGTGGCTCTGATTTCGAAGAATAGGCATTTTAATTTCAATTAAAGTTTGTTTCGTTGTTTCATTACTTTTATTGACATGTCACAAAACTTGTTTCGTTTTTTCATTACTTTTATTGACATGTCATTAAATTAGTAATTAAAAGAGTGGAAACAAATGAAGTGGAAAATTATTTAATGTATTTGGTGCTCTTTGTGATCTTTGTATTTGCTACTCATTTGTATTCAAATTTTTTACGTCTCTAATTACGAGTACATTTCTAAAATAAAAGTTTCTTCAAAACAGGGAAGAGTTAAAAGGGATCTTAAGAATTTATTTGGATATTAAATTAATGGGTTAAATTATATTAAAAACTTATTTTATACATGCAAACTCATTTTACATAAAACTTATTTTTATTTATACAAGTTAATATAAACATGAACATAGTAGAATTATTTAGAATTGTCAGTGAATTTGTCCATTTCAATTTGTGAAATACAATTAATTAATATCAAAATGTTTGAAATATTGAATCCTAAATTGGAATATCCTTCTTATACAGTAAACACAAAAATTCACAAAAATTTCATATAAACGGTTGGAAAAATTATCAGAAACTTAATAAAGAAATAATACATGATACGATTTTACAAAAAAGGTAGTTTAAAAAAAATAGCAATCCCGTAAAGAATGAAACTCTGTTTTAATTAGGTATGAACATTTAATAATCATTTAATTAGGTGACGTAATTTTTATAAGAAATCTATTCAACGAGTATGTTGAATGAACAGGGTGAACGGATCTATTTTATAATTATCCCACTGTGAAAGTTTGTATGTTAGATATTATGATTATCGCAGTATTCCATTAAAGTTACAAATTAGAAAATTCTAATGTTTTTTATCCATAAAATAACTAAACGGAAGTTAATGAAGCTTGCCGTAGGCATAGTTTGTATTTATAATTAATACGCTACATCATAATCCCAAAAAATAAATACTTTCTGTTAAATGAAACTCGATGTTTTTTACTAAAAATTACAATTTTATATAACGACATGTCTGTATATAGTACAATGTGTTTACTAAGTCTACAGCTTGAGTGTCGTGAGAAAGTGATGTTAAACCTATAATAATTTGATATGTAAAGATGTTATGTAATAATACCAGATCGGGGACAAATCTCGGCGCCTCAACCGAAAGAGCACACAAGTGAAGATGCGGATTTTATCTGGTATTATCTGTTCCATACATTGCCCGATATGAACAGTCACATCGCACACGTATACCAGTAATTGATCTTTATACGATTATGCTAAACTTAATGTTATTCTATTCAAATTCGCCCAGGCGAGCCGAAGCTGAAAAAGGGGCAAAAACAAACGCGCTCGACGTACAAATAAAATAAAACGCGATATGCTCGTAGCATATCCAGCATTGATAGACACAAAATCAAATTTTATTACATAGATGAATGGTTTCCATTTATTCAATTCGTCGGATTTCACAAAATAAATCGAACAAAAGAGGAAAATAACGCGCTTCGATGTGAACGTGCGAAGGCAGTCGGCGTTCAGACAAGTTGATTCTTTTTTGTATATAATTTAAAAATAACAAAGTCGTTTACCCGTCATGTAATCGGTCGTCATGGTTACAGGTTGTATTTGTCACGCATTAGTGATTTATTATTTTTATGGATCTATTACTCTGCCTAACGTCAATACAGATAAATAAATTTGAAATGTCTCTCTGTTAATTTCAAATTTTCAAATTTTAAAGTTTTTTTCCTTTTTCATATTAATTTACAAAAACAAAACTCTTATTAAAAAAAGGATGTCTGTCGATACGTCTGTGTATACGAATGGATTTAACTCTAGAGCTACTGAAGTTATTGACATGAACTCCTAGGTGATACCCAAGTTAAAAATAGTGTTCACCCAAACAACTTAGTTTCTGTTTCACCAGGATATCTCAAACTATTGAGAAGTTATAATAATATTGACATTACGTTTCGTGAAGCATATCTATACATTTTTATTTTTGAGGCTGTGGTAACTATATTGCAGATTTCGTAGCTCATACTCTATATTTAATACAAGTCTAATAAAGTGGAATCTGGAAATAAAAGTAGATTTCGCAATGCAAAATTCAAAACAATATATTATTTTTCAGATCTATAAATAATAATTAAACCCAATAAACTTTCAAGTACACAATTATCACTTATATCATAAGCGCAAAATTTTCAATACTTTCTCGTCAATTACGTATATACAACTGGGTAGATAAAAATAGAACTTGGTACAGATATCATTTATAATTCGATTACACATAAAGGCTCTTTTATGAAAGAATAGCATAAGATAAAACTCGGTTTTTTTATTAACAAACCATTTTTTGAATTAAAATCAATAGAAAATCACTTTTTCAAGGAGAACATCGCTACGTATTTTATTTTATAGTACTCTCTAACATTATCAGTGCAAAAATTTGAATTTTTGTTACCTAATCACGCATAAACGGCTGATTCATGATTCAACTTAATATTAAGATTTAAACATAAAAAAATTTATATAGAATGAAACTCGGTGTCCAGGGTATCAGTAAGAAAAGTTTAGTATTTAAGTCAATACATAGCCCAATGTGTATAGTAAATCAATTGCCTACGTGTCTCGAGAGAACACGGCGAAACATTTAATAATGGAATGTACAGAATGTGGTACAATTTTAGCTATCAAGTCACAGGCAAATCCAGATACCATAACCGACAAAGCATGCGAGCGGAACTTCACACTAAAGCTAGTGTAGGATACTAGCTTCAGTGTTTACTATTAGCTTTAGCATTGCTAAATGTGAACGGCACGGTCGTGCACGTGTACTAGTATTTGATCTTTATACGATTGTGCTAAAAGTAACATTATTTTGTTCAAATTCCGCCCGGAGCTTAAAAAGGAGACAAAAACAAAGGCGCTCGACGTACAAATAAAACAAAACGCGAGTAAGAGTATATTTATTCAGCATTGACAGACACAAAGTAAAAAATTGTATAACATAGATGAATGGCTTCCATTTATTCAATTCGTCGGATTTCACAAAATAAATCAAACAAAACAGGAAAATGACGTGCTTCGATGTGAACGTGCGAGGGCGGGCGGCGTTCAGACCGGTATATCCTTTTTTGTCTATAATTTGAAAATTACGAAGTTTTATCGTATGCTAGTGACTGCCTATCGATCGTCATGATCGCAGATTGCATTTGTCACGCATTAATGATTTGTTGTTTTTATGTATCTATTACTTTGCCTAACATCAATACAGATAAATAAAATTAAAATGTCTATTTATTTCCAATTTTAAAATTTTAATGCTTTTTTCTGTTTTCGTATTAATTTAGTAAAACAAAACTACTGTTATAAAAAGTTTGTCTGTCGATCTGTCTGTGTGTACAACTGGATTTAACTCGATAACTACTGAATATATTGACTGATAGAAATTGTTTTTGGTGTCATTTACCCTTGTCTCGAAAAAAAGGTATCTCTTCCAAAAATAATCCAATTTTAATAATTTCGGTGTTTTCTTAATAAAAACTTGTACAAGGATAATAAAATACAAAGAAAATTATGGAAATATATATTGTGAACAAAAATTATAACAAAAACTGAAATCAAGGTATTTTCGCAGTCCGGTACGTCCTCCGTATCAGCGAAATAATTGTTATCGTCATTATTATCACTGTCACTCAAAATTTGCATTACTCCAAATTGTGAGCGCCAATTTTTGGTAAATAACAAGATGAAAGCCACGTAATTAATAAAATATGTAATAAATGGCTAATTACATTTGCCACACGTACCCATGTGACAAGATATTGATAAAATATTTTAAATTATTTGACAGTCGATAAAGAAATTTGTTATTTCTTCTTAACTATTAATTTAAAACATAGGACTAACTAGCATTTCCGCCGCTAAAATAATGCGGTTCACTCGACCACGTGGCTTCACCCCGCGCCGGCAAGACCCTGTATCGGGCAGCGAACGCCCTATTGAATCCGTCAGTACCGTTTGTGTACGGAACCCTAAAAATAACATGACTACTGCGTTATTATATTTGTGCAGAATGATATTGGTTTTAATAACAATAACCAAAATTTTATGGTTTAGCGAAGTCTTTTCGGAAATACCGGCCTATATGAGACAAAAATATGACTACAAGCGAAGGATATGGCAATCAGAGGAAAGGGTCGATTAAAAGAAAGAAAGAGAAAAGCGCCCAAGTAATATTGGGTTTAACGACAAAAATCTAAATTGTATTATTACAAAGAGGAAAAATGATATTTTCTCAGGGATATCAGTCTATACGAGATGAAAATATAACCAGAAACGAAGAAACGTACTAGGCATGTACGTTTCTTCTAGTTTATTCTATCTTCTCCCGCTCCTTGATACTAGATGGCGCATACACTAAATGCTACGTAATGTCTGAACTTGGAGTCTTTGTAGTTCACTCACTAACCACAAGGTGTCTCTAAAATCTAGAGGGTAATCTAATTAATTCAGAATTAAATTGTAGTGTGTGAATCTAGATTTACATAGAACACCAGAATAGTTACGTGAATTGTATATATATATATATATATATATATATATATATATATATATATACATGTACGTGTGTGCGTACGTGCGTGCGAGTGTGCGTGCGTCAGTGCGTGCGTGCGAGCGTGCGTGAGCGTATGCATACGTACAAGCGAGCGTGCGTGCGTGCTTACGTGCTCGCGTATGTGTGTGTATAGTTGCCCCAACGAGTGAATGCCCGTGATTAGTAGAAAAGAATAATCAATCTCTCCCGTTGACAGTTATTTGGTGTACTGAACCTGTTTATATATTTTTATTTTTTGTTAAGGCTTTTTTTATTGTGGGATGTAGAATTCGAAAATTACTTGTGAAAGTGTCTATTATTTTTGACTGTATCGATATATATATAGTAATTAAAAATTGATTTTTATATGCGATGCGTAAGAAGTTTCAATTCTATTAGGTGTCCAACGACATCTCACGTCTTTTTTATTTTATTGTAAACCAATAATATTATAAATTCAAAAGTTCAGATCCAACCACACATAAACGATTTGATATATTATCATGACAATTGACATAAAAATAATTTATTGTTTTATTAGCATAAAGACTACTTTTCAGAAAAATATTCCTAAAGCGCAACACTCACTGTTCTAACTTAACAATTAAAGTTTAGAATTCAAGTCAACAGCGTCTCGAGAGGATACGATAAAACATTTAATATCGTCGTATATAAAATATTTTGCGATATTATAACATCGACAGCCAATCCCTATCCCTTAACCGAAAAAACATGCCAGCAAAGCTGCAGACTGAAGCCAGTATTTCTTAGATTGCTGAATGTGAAGCGTCACATCGCACACGTGTACCAGTAATTGATCTTTATACGATTGTGCTAAACGTAATGTTATTCTACTCAAATTCCGCCCCAGCGACCTGGAGCTTAAAAAAAGGCAAAAACGAACGCGCTCAACGCACAAATAGAATAAAACGCGAATACGAGTACATTTAGTGTTGATAGACACAAAGTAAAATTTTATTACATAAATGAATGACTTCCATTTATTCAATTCGTCGGATTTAACGAAATAATTCGAACAAAAGAGGAAATGGAATGAATGTGCGAGTGTGGGCGCTGGTATTTAGACTGGCTGATTATTTTTTGTTTACATTTTGAAAAGCACACATGTTTTTCGGATGCTCGTGATTGCCTATCAGTCGTCATGGTCGCAGTTTGCGTTAGCTACGCATTAGTGATTTTTTGATTTTATGGATCAATTACTCTGCCTAACATAAAAACAGATAAATAAATTAGAAGCAACTGTTTGAGTACTCAGCTATTAAAACGAATCAAATGTAAAGAACATTTCATATATGGGTGTGTCTGTACGAATGGATTTAACCTGAAAACTATTGAAGTTATTGACATGAATATAGATGGTACCTAAAACTAGATTATAGATGGTACCTAAAACTAACTTAGCTTTTGTTTTATCAAGTTTTCTCAAACAATTACGGAATTATGATGATGTTGGAATCGAATTGCGTGAATCGCGTCTACACACTTTTTGAGGTCTACACGTACCTATTGGGTAGTCTATGCAAAATACCTAATGCAAGTCCAAGCATATTGAATTCTATAAATCATTTTTTACAGAACCAAATAATTTCTTTACTTTTTAATCAGTACCTATATGTGTTTAAAGGATGATTAAATGTATTATAAATATTGATATTATTATATCAAGATTTATATATATATATATATATATATATATATATATATATATATATATATATATATATATATATATATGTTGATTAAATCTATTATATTATATTCCATTTTCTGTGAAACATAAAGACGACGAAACTTTTTTTTTCACCAAATTAATGGGTTAAAACATTGCCTTCTGATAACGTTGCATCGTTTTCAACACACAGGCTAGCAAAGATTCCAGTTTTATAACTCATTTTCTCCTCGGATACAAATATTATAATACTAGTGTCCGATATTAGAAGGATATCCTCTTCCTCAGTAGAAGGTAGAACTAAACCACGCTATGTTTCCCGCTTCATAATCAAGTAATACAACTTCATATGGATATATGAAAATAAGTCAAGGCAATTCATCCCAACAAGTTACATGATTTACTTATCTATTTCTGACATGGAAATATCGAAGTTATTTCTATAAAAATGTTCGGAATACCATTACACTAATACACCATATTATCCCGCCATCTGTTGAGGAATAGTTAAAATCAAAATATTTTTCATTCATTTCTGAAAATTGGAAAATTGTTGTGAATTTTGATAATAAAATATTTTTCTTCAACAGATATACTCTTTTATTGAAAAAGCTCTGTAGCATTAATCTACAACCGCTGATATTATTGAACAAACAAAAAAAATCCTTGTGCCTAAAGATATTCCAAAAATCTTCCTAATTACATTCCATATACCTCCGTAATATCTCTTACCTCTTTCACTCCATTTGCGCACGCTGTATTATTTAATGTTTATTTGGATTAATTAATTTCTTAAATATTAGTAATTTTGAGGAACTATGTATTTCCGGTTTCCACTATTTTTCTATTAGTAGATGTGATGAATACAAAAAATGAAAGACGTTCTTCATATCTATTGGGGAAAAACAGTTTCTTGTGTTATAATTTCTTTTCAAAAATTAATGTTCTATATTACAAAATAATCTCTAAATCTTCTATTCTAAATCATTTTAGATGTCTAATTTTAATTAGACACTCGTTACCAGGGGTTATTCTGAATTATTCATAAATAACGAAAAATCTTCGTTGACGGTTTTTTACTTTTCCCCATATAATTCAGATGTCCATTAAATTGGCTTCTATTTCTTACAGTATGCCATCTTACATATACCGAGATAAAAATTTGACGTGACAACATTTTATAATGCACTATAGGGGGTCAAGCACGGATACAAAAACTAACGCGGTAGTCACACACTACACAGATCGATTCAACGTCTCAAATTTACTTTGTCAGTATTGGGTTATATAAGGCACTTGAGATGGGAAAAGGGACGAAGCGATGCATGTTTGTGGGAGCGTCTGAGTTCACTGTTGCTCGTCGTATGAATTAGTTCATCATGTGACCACATTGAGACTAGTTCTAACATGATCTTTGTGAGTAAGGTTAACTAAATAGTCGGTTGTATTTATTATGCTCATCCAAATATCAAAACAATTTCAAAACTATAAAATCTCAATATCGCCGAAAACGTGTGTCGTTTCATTTAAGAAGGTCTAAGGAGAAGTTATCAGGGGCAAATTTAGGCCATGTCTGGAATAAACAGCTACGCCTTTTTTTTGTTCTTAATGACTCGATTAATATTAAATACGGTTATAAGCAAAATAATACGATTTTCTTTGAACAGTTTTGTATCAAACTGTATAATTAGACATATGCTGCCAGTTTATTTTTGGGAAGACAATCGAATGGACAGGCATCGAGGAGAAACCATAGGTACACCATATTTAGAGGTACCTCAGGAGAAAAAATGGAACCAGTATAAGATCAATCCCGTGTCCGTCTGTGTGTTTTTTCAGCTGTTCTATTCGAAAAAAATTTGACGCAGAAATTTACCATAGTTATTAGACATATAAAACCGCATATACCTAAAAGCTAATATTCAAAAATATTTAAAGGGAAATTGAGATCAGCTTCTTTTGTCTGATTTTATCTTCTCGTATGATTATTTAGTTAACGACCTTATTTACTTTTTAAGACATTAATTAGCTTTGGAATTATCAATTTAAGAAAATAGTGCATTAAACTTGAAAGAGATGTTGTTAGATCCTACTGTAAGGATATCTGAGAAAAAAAAAACAATAATAAAATCGACATAAAAAACTGCACAAAACTGTTGCGGTATATTTAGAGTTGAATAGATTTAACCTTTCTTCTATGATATTTTAAAAATTCGTACTATACGTTAAGCAACCATGAGGCGCATTATGTTTATTTTATTCCTAAATGACTGAAACTATGAAGCATAACTGACTTACAGCCATTCATTCATAGAAGCTTTCTAGAGCTTACTTAAGCAAAAAGGTACCTACTGGGCAATCAACTAAGCATAAAGGTACCTACTGGGCAATTATTTATTTTTATTTTATTTATCTACTTAATGTATCTAATTGATACATATGGCGGACTTATTGCTACAAGAGCAATCTCTTACAGCCAACCAGCCAGGCCGGGAATCGAACCCGGGTCGCCGCGCTGCGTCGCATCGTCAAAGGCCGTATGCCTTGTGATCAACCCAACACACCACGGTGGCAATTACTGGGCAGCTTAAACATTCTTGTTGTACAAGTCAAATTAGCTGCGTTTATCAGCATTGATTATAATCATGACAAGAGTCTACGTCTATTCCGCTATTGTGTAGCAAAATCTGTATATTCTTATTTTTAAAACAAAAATGAAAGGCACATTTTTCTGGGGCACCTTATTTTTGTCATTAGCACCAATTATAAAAGATATCGAAGACTGTCTACATACTATTTGTTTTTTTTTTAACTATTTATGATAGTCATCACTCGCAATTAGTTTCAGAAATAAGGAGATCCGGTCAATTAAATTCAAAAGGAAGTTTAGCCCTCAAAAACTTTGCGCAAGGAGTTAATTAATTCTTTTCAGAAAATAGAGGGTGTGTAAAGTAATAAATTTAGAAATATTTATTCAGAAGTTAAAACCACTCTCGAATTTAAGCCGAGAAATTAATTTTTCTGCTCATACTATTTCAAAAAGCTCTTAACGCAACCGTTTAGTAGAGTGCAAAGCCCCATTGGCTTTGTAATAACGCTGAAAGTTATGACGCTGAAGGACATACTTGGTAATTGACAATCTGTAACAAGTTTCCTATAATGGGTAAATCAGCTTCGCATCTAAAGTCGTTAACTGTTTCAAAGATTTTGCATTTGAAAAATGACATATACTTGGAACCAATCTTTTGCAAACAAAAATACTTAGCACCATTTTCTAGTGAAATTCTGGTTATATATAAGTCTACTACAGCGTATGTCCAGCACAAGAATAGAGCCAAGAAGTATAGAGCCTTTAATTACCGTGTATATAACTGCTTGTATAGGAATAGATTAATGTGTATAAGGCATCTGTAATCGCTTTAGATAGGGATAGAGTAATCACGGCGCCTATAACTCCTTACTTGGGGATAGAGTAATCACGGCGTCTATAACTCCACATATTGGGATACAATAATCACGACGTGTGTAACTAATTACGTGGAGGTAATCACGACCTCTATAACACCGTGATTAATACTTTCTAAATACTGTAAACAAGTTATATGACTAAACCAGTCTTATACATATTTCAAAAACTTGTTCACGTATATTCTTAGAATTGGTGCAATTTCCACTCTGGGTGATACGGAAACCTAATATGAAAAATATTGTACATCCACCAACTGCATTACTATGGGAAAATATTGAAGCTTTGACGAGAGCACTATCGATTTGTATAATTTATGTGTAGAAATAAATCAGGGTATTTCCATTATGCATCAGGGATATTCGCACCAACCTGATTTAACGTCATTACATTTTAAAGTAGTATTTGATTGTCAACAATAATTAATGCATTTGGCTAATGCTGGAATACTTATCTTAGCAGGCACTAAAAGAAATGCAAGAATGGATCAAAGATAATCAATTTCAAATAACTCTTGCTTGATGCAAAGATCAGTCTTCTCTTATAGTCAAGGTGACCAAAAGTTCAAGGAGAATATTTAAAAAAAAATTAGTATGCTTAAGATCACACTTTACAAGTAAAGATTTTGGCAACCAATTTAATCGTACTGTGCGTATTGACAATTTTCAATAAAAAAATTTAAGAAAAACGAAAGTAATTACCATTGATAATGGTCGTGTATTACCTATATATTCAAGGAGACACGTGGACAAACCAAAACAATGCAGTGCACATTCAACTGATCAATTTTTTATCCATTTGAATGCCAAATAATATCACAATAAATAAAAGCATTTATCTAAAGAGAAAACATACCTACGTCCTCATTATAAACGTGGAATTTATAAACAGTCATGCCACGTACGATAGATATATAGAGTTTTATTTGAATATAACAAAGAAAAGTACTCCCTAAATTGAAAAAAAGACAAAAATCGGAATCCGAACTCACCATTCCACCGCATTCCATACGTGATCCAATGCTTTACCGCTGCGCCAACGACTCACTGAGCAAAGCAACAAAATAAAATATATATTTACTAACTCGGCCTTTTAATCTTTTTCTAGTTCCGTCATACTCTGCCTAGCGCCGATGATACCCTTAAAGGATTAAATCATTCAGCTGTACTCGGTCTATCGCCGAATATACCCGAAGCGCGACACGCGCTTAGCGTGAAGCGGAATTGCAATTTTTTCCCATTAAAATAATTCGGACCAGGTGAGCCAAAACACGATTTTACTTAAAAAACGTTCAACCATTAAAACCAAGGTTATAGTGTATCACATTCTATTTGGATCCACTAACACTATTATTTTCCACTTTGTCCACATCCCATATTACAAGTGATGTGCACAATGCGTGAAAATTCGTTTTTATACTAATGACGCACAATTACAAAAACCGTTCATATGGCAGATAAAAGAAACGTAAGCGGCTATTACTAAACAAACCTACTGATATATCCTCTTTGCTTTAGAAAGAAAACGAGAAAATTAAATAAGATTGGGGCTCCATGTACGGTATGAACGTTGAATTCATAATGAATCTCTGATTGAAATTGGGTAAACAAAACTTTGATAAAGATAAAATACTATTTTACGTATATCAAAGTGTTATATTTTATAACAAAAATCTTGATAGCTGGAGAAACTCTTTTATCCTGATGAAAATTATTTTCACAAGTTTCTTTCCGTCAAGTCGTCTCGCTATGGAGGAATTTTAATATCGTATAAACGCTTTTAAATCGAAATTCATAATGATCTCACTTTACACGATTGCGGGCGCAGAATGCTTTGAATTTAAAATGGCCATATGGAACATCGCTCTATTTTTATAGTCTGTTCATTAGACAATTTATAAAATATGTCCGATAAATACAAGTCACCCGAGCAATAACCTAGCCGTTAAATGACACGGAACACCATACAAATCGACAAACGGGCAATTTCAACTTTGTCATATAAAACTGAATGACCATGGATAAATTACAAATAGACAAACGGGAAATTTTAGCTTTGTTATCATAAAACTGAATGATCATGGATAAAGTACAAATGAACAAACGGGCAATTTCAGCTTTCTTATCATAAAACTATATGATCATAGATAAAGTACAAATAGATCGGACACTTCAGATCGAAAATATTAAATGATCACATGATTTCGGCTTTGTCCCGCTTGGAAGGTGTGCAATGAAGAGAGTACAATCAGAAAACAACAAATGGAGCTAAATACATTCCGTTTATTGTAGTGTCACTGAATATCATGGATAAAGTACAAATGAACAAACGGGCAATTTCAGCTTTCTTATCATAAAACTATATGATCATAGATAAAGTACAAATAGATCGGACACTTGAGATCGAAAATATTAAATGATCACATGATTTCGGCTTCGTCTCGCTTGGAAGGTGTACAATGAAGAGAGTACAATCAGAAAACAACAAATGGCGCTAAATACATTCCGTTTATTGTAGTGTCACTGAATATCGCCGACCAATTAGCACCCAGAACCATACTTTTTTGCTTTTCTTGTTAATCCAGTCAAATAAGGATTAAGCCTCCAGTTTAATGGGCGAAAGCTGAAAATTTTCATAAACCTTTATTTTAACGTTCTACACTTGGGCTAAATTATTGTAGCCAAGATATCAAAGGTCGAATGTCACGAAAATATATTTTTTGCAAGTATCTCGCTTTCTGTGCCTCGCATATTATCAAAGTCGAGCACAGCGCTCGGTATAGCAAAATTGGAAATATCTAAAGGCTCTTGTCCATATAAATATGAATAGTTATAGAAAAGGAAGAAATTAAATAAGAGATAAAAATTAAAAAATTAAAAAATATAAAATTATAAGATAGAAATTAAAAAATTTACAAACTTTTCAAAAGATCTATCTCACTTAATATTAACAAAAACAGCCAATACTACCAACCCTAAAAATGTATTTTTCATTTATTGTTAACAAGAATTTAGGCTGATGATTTTTTTTTATTATAAATTAATAATTGGGAACAAATGCATTTTAGCAACATCGAAAATTTCACGGTTCGGTAATAAAAAAAAACATGAAATTTGAAGTAAGTGAAGAGGATTATTAAACCATGAAACTATAATTTAAAAGGATTATACATTATAAACTAAGGATTTAAATGTCACAAATTTTACCTCTTTAATAACTTGCAAATTTTTACTTTTCTCTGCCTTATTTTTTTTATTATCATATCTGTTTAGATGTTTGTTGAGTGGGTAGTATATAATTATAAATTTAAAGTGAAAATAGTGAACAAAATTTCAGCATTAAAAAGATATTTATTGTGAGTAAATTTTAGTAATGAAATAATCACGACGGAATCCAATTTTTTAAATCCGTCATTATGATGTGTATTTCTTAATTTAAAAATCCCTAAAATTAGCATTTTTGCTGTACTGAACACGTATTAAAAGCAAATTCTCTAAATGTGACACGATAGTTGGTGCCAGCACTGTCGATCCCCTTAAACAAATTTCTAATTTATATTGTAATACATTGTAATACATGCAATACATAATACATTAGCATTGTAAGTACATTAAAAGTTAATTTGAAACATTAACTTCTAATGTACTTACAATGCTAAATAGATTCATAAAAATATTTATAACATAAATATTACATTTATTTAAGCTGATCGACAGTGCTGGCACCGACTTCAAAAATAAGTAACTTAGTTATTTAATGCAAATAAATAGGTATCTATTTTGAGTTAATTATTTTTTACTTTTTAGTACCAATCTTTTTTGAAGTCGGTTTTTAAAAAAATATTTTATTTTTGAATTTTTAATGATCAATATATTAATATTAATAAACAAAATTGTTTTCTTTCTTGGAATATTGAATAATTATTAAATTTCCTCTTTGTCTAAAATTAATTATAAACAACACATAGAAATGAAGCGATTATAGTAATCGTCAATGGTTAGGTGTTAACCGTTGAAGAATTCGGCTCTCCTTATCCGAAGTTCAATATCGGATTTTGCCAAGTAATAAATAAAGTAACAACTAACCACTAGCATAAATATATTGAATCATGATCGCTTTACTATCATCCATTAAGGCGTTACATTATTCATCTTCAGAACTCATCATCACGCATTGACCTGGTCGATTGTGCAGGTATTTCGCAAAGTAAAAACCACAAGTAGTAAACATCTTGAATGACGTTTGATTGACTACCATCCGATAAGGAGTTCCATTATTCATCTCCAGAATGTATCGTCATACTCTGACATGATCAATAGTGTAGTTATTCTGCGAAGTAACAACTACCAGTAGTAAATATCTTGAATCATTTTCAATTTACATTCAATCCGTTAAGGAGTTCCATTTTTCAAAACTTCAAAACTAATAATTATACCCTGACATGATCGACGGTGTAGTTATTTTGCAAAATAACGACTACCCGTACCGAATATCTTGAATCATAGTTGATTTACTGCCATTCGTTAAGGAGTTCCACCGTTAATTTCCGGACCTCATCATCAGATCATCGTCATATTTATATGGGACCACACATATAGCACCCTCTTTTAAATTAAAAAGAATCATCAAAATCGGTCCACTCGGTAAAGAATTATCGGTGAACATAAAAAAAAAGATTCCGGCGAATTGAGAACCTCCTCCTTTTTTGAAGTCGGTTAAAAAAAGAACAATTCTTGAAAAGTCAAAAAACTATGATACATATGACCCAAACTGTAAATGAAAAGGCCATGGAGTATCGTATTTAGTTAGCTATTGCATTGCACAAGCATTTGAAGAGCACTCTATTGGTGAGAATTTCATTAAACCATGCCTGTTAGACATAAGACAATGTATGCTTGACAAATAAACTGCAAAGCATCTTTCTACAGTGCTGCTTTCATATGATACTGTTTCGTGACGAATTCATGATCTCGTAAGCTACGTCAAACAAGAATTAGTTGCACGTGTACAAAAAAAACAATTTGTCTTGCAAATGGATGAGTCGACTGATGTTGCTGGCTTAGCTATCTTGCTAATATAGCTATCTTGCTGGACATTATAGTCAATAAAAGCAGTCAATTAAACAGATACTATGCAACCATTAGTCCTTTGAAAGCATTGATACTACATTTTCTTTTTATTCAAATCGATGTGATGTTTCCTTCCTTTCTTTTTATTCAAGTCGATATTATTATAAATACGTTGGTTATTACTATTAATTCTATTACTGATAACTATTATAGTGATCTTTAAATGAAAGGCTGATTTCAATAATTTCAGTATTCATTGTTTGTTTACTAATATTACTTGATTTGTAATTTAATTTAATATTTCATATAATTCCTAAATATTTAATGTATTATACAAATATTTATATAAGACTGATGATATATGTACGTAGAAGATTATTTTGATGTGGGAATGTTAGGATGTTAGTTAACCTAATTCTTGAAAAACTCGCTTTTTGTTTCTCACTATGACTTGTATCTATTTTTTCCTAATAGGTGAAAAAAATTAATTAATTAAAAATAATTGTGCGATATCCATATAAACATTATTTTGGAGAAGACATGTTTGAGTGTTCATCCCTGCCTACTAACACTACCGGAGAAAATATGTTTAAAAAAATCAGTATATTTTTTGAAGAAAACCATCTCAATTGAAATAATTGTATCGACATTTGTACTGATGGGGCTAAGGCAATGACAGATAAAACAAACAGGAGCAGTATTACGAATAAAAATAAAGCGCCTAATTGATTCAGCCATTTTATCCTGCATAGACAGACACTCGAAATTAAGAAAATGCTGCCAAATCTAAAATTGGTTCTCGATGAAGCGATAAAAATAAATAATTCCATCAAATCACGTCCACTGCAATGCCGATTGTTATCAATACAATATTGAATTATGAAGATTATGGCAGCAAACATAAAACACTATTGCTGTATATAGAAATGAGATGGTTATCTGGGAGTAAAATTTTAACAAGGCTATTTGAACTTAGAGTGGAGTTACAAACTTTTTTTACAGATATTTCTTTTAATTTGAAAGACCGCTTGTATGACGAAACTTGATTGTTCAGACTATCTTTTATGGTCGATATGTTTCAAAAACTGAACCAACTAAATATATGATGACAAAGTAAACAAACAACATTGTCCAAGGCTAGTAACAAAGTAACCGCTTTCAAAAGAAAATTAGGTTTTTGAATTATTTGTGTTGGTAAGAGAGAAATAGAAAGCTTTTCACCGCTCAGTGAGTTCGTTAGTGACTCAGAAAAATGATGTGTTTGAAGAAAAGTCCAATATCTCAATACTGTGCGCGCATCTCTTGTGACGTAATTTCCCGAATAATAGAATACAAAAATTAACATTAATTCATCGATTCAAAATCCTTTTGTACTCGACTTGCAAAAGCCTGAAGTATGTCAAAGGAGATTTATGAAACATTTTTAGAAATGACATCAGACACAAACATGGAATCACAATTCAATACAATACCTCCGAATGATTTTTCGTGCAGAATCGGCGATGAATATCCAGAACTTCCCACCTAGATGGCACTATTTTTTCTTTCTTGCACTATTACTTCTCCCGTTCCCAACAACGTGCTTGTGCGAAACAAGATCCTCAGCCTTTGTAGCTACAAAAATAAAATATCGCAATAGACTAGACCGAACGTCAAGTTTGGCGACTTTAACTCTCTTTCATTAAACCTGACATCAAATAATTGATGAAAAATAAAAAAAATATTAGATGCTAATGTTAATGTAAATTGTAAAGTAATATGATTATAAATAAAAAATACACATAAAACCTTTATTTTTCATTATTTAGTTTTTCATTATTTTAGGGCTTCGTCAAATATTTAATTTTCCAACAGGGTTCCATTGCCAAAAATGTTTGAGAACCGCCACTCTATATGACTATTAAGGATGCGTTAATAATAAATAATTAATGCACCCTTAATATTCGTAAAGAGACACGATGTTTTTGAAAATTAAAAAAGCAAATTTAATGTTAAAAAAATTATTTTAAATAAAATAACAAAAAATATACAACTAACACTTTGTAAACAAAACCCACTTTTATTTTTTAAAATTAATTGTAATTAAAATATATCATTATTGCAAAACTTCAAAACGAAATATGGATCAATCTCTTCAAAAAATAAGGATTTTAAAAAATAATTAATGTCCATAATGTTATTTCCCTTCGTTTCATTTAACCTAATAAAAGGTCAGTGTTACGTCATGCGTAATTTAACACTACCAACTCATAGTAAATATGATACTACATCTGTACATACAAACAATTTCATTTAATCTAATTTAAGGTCAGTGTTACGTCATGTATAATATAACGCTACCAACTCATAATAAATAAGATACTACGTCTGTACATACAACAGTTGCGTTGCTTCAATTTAAGTATAAAATATAGATACATACTAAGTACTATCTCAGTAAATAATATAGGTAGGTACTATGATAGTGGCCCCAATTCTGTGAAGTACAAAATTTGATCCCAACGAACTATGCTCAGATTTTTCTAAACGTACTCCACCATAACTTTATTTTTGTGAGCTCGAGATTAGGTATCTACCTACTTAATAAATATATAAGTACATATACGTGTAGCACCCTCGCATAACACTAACGAAGTAAACTGAAACCGGCTTGCCTCACGGCGTCGCCGCCGACGCACAAAAATAGTGCCATCTAGTCTCATTACTAAGAAATAAACGTAACAAAGCGTTTACATAGTACCATTACTCACCACCGTCGCTGTATTTGCGCGAGTTAAGGGTGGCAACTTTTTTAATATGGGCATTGACCCTTTGTGTCATTATGTATACTCTGAGGTATTATCATCAAATTTGAATATTACAAACGAAAAAATTAATGATCGTTACTCAATCACGCGTTCATAATTGGATATATTATGATGAAACTTGATGTAGAAATAAATTATAATTCGATTTAAAATAAAGATCATCTTCAAAAAGTAACATTATTTGTACATAACGACACTCGCGTTTTTAATTCAATAATAAAAGTTTAGTATTCAAGTCAATAGATGGCGCAATGTTTGTAGTAAATTTATTGTTCATGTGACTTGAGAAAACGCGGAAAAATGTTTTATTACGTAATTATCAATTTTACAATGAGTGAATTTGTATGTTTGTTACTCATTTACGCATAAATTTCTGGAATAATTTTGGATTTGATGCTACAGAAATAATTTTTGATTTGATTTCACATACAAGCTCCTTTTTAAAAATATAATTATTCCTGTAAATTAAATCTCACATAGGTAAGTAGGAGTCGTATTGGGGGAGCACGACTCCCCGCCCCAGAACAACCACTGCTCTTCCAGAATTTTATTTTTCACCAAACGAATTGCTTTTTTATTGTAAACAACTGAATTTGTCAGATCAGGCAATGAGAGCCATAATTCCTTATAAAATAAAGGCCTATAATTAGCATAATACAATATCAACATTTATTTGTTAAAACAAAAATTGTTCAAAAATATCAATAAAGTCGGATCATATTAATTAATAATTAATATGTTTAGATAGATTTCAATAAAGCGAAATTAACTATTTACAGTTTATTTATGAAATGACAAAGTGCAATTACCAATTAATATCTCCTAAAATACCACGGGTTGTAAGATTACTAAGTACCTATTAGTTAAAAAGATCTTAGTATATTCTATATTTCAATATTTATTAGATGCACATCCTTCTGTCCGTTATATATATTTTAATAACGAAATTTTGGAAGTAAATGTTTCATAAGGAGGTCTCAATCAGTATATAGTAAAATATTAGAAAAAAGTTTAATATACTATAAAACGGAGGCGATTTTTTTTTGCACCTTTTTGGAAGAGATATCATTGAACAGGTCTTTTGAAATGAAATTGAAGTTTCATTAACTATTTTTTTCATTTCAAGTTCCGTTTATTTCGTCTTAAACTTCAAAGTAATATGCAAGGTGTTATTAGTTTTAAGCCACCACTCTATTTTTTAAACCTGATCTTCTGATCTAATTAGAATTTTCAAATGAAATTTTTATTTAACTTGGATTTAAACCACGAATTTGAAAAATATGAAGAAGCTCTGTGAACTAATTAGAATTTTTAAACAAAATATTCGCTTAATTGGATCTCAATTTTAGATAATACAAAAGGTCTTACTAAAAAACTTTGCTTTGTGGGCATTACGACACGCACTTGACAAGTTAATATTAGCCATTAATAAAAATAACGAAAGAGGAACTAGTTACTTTTGCCAAAAAACCATGGCATATGACTTGAACCAACGCGGGTTTCAAAAAGAAAAACATAGCCAGAGAAGAATAGGCTGAATGACGTTACAACTGAAACAACTGCTGATAATAGACAAGTTGTGGATTTGCCTTTCGATGTAAATGCATTGGAATATTGGAAAATTAATAATAATTTTTAAATTAAGGACAATATCCTCGTAAATTTAAGAAAACGATTTTATAATGTGCCATTAGCACAATCCGTGAAAGTTTCTTGCAAACTTACAAAAACATTATATACATTGACACTTATTTATTGCAGAGTATTTATCAAGAAGCATTATTTATCATGAATGTATTGGAAAACAAAAGTGAAGACGTTAATATACATAATTAAAGAGAATGAAATCAACAAGGACTTTTGGCTAAATTATTATAAAATGCTCTAGTTCGCTCTAACAATACAACGCATAAAATATTGATTGCTTTCGACTATGTATCAAGAGCGATTTTTTAACCTAGATATAATTAGTATTGAAGATTCGGTTGTCAAAACACACTTTTCAAATGAAAACTTTTTAAATGAGATTTTCACAAAGATATAAAATTAAAACTTGTTTACAAGTGTAATAAAAATCTTAACAGTTTACATTGTTTTATTTACCTTATTCGTTTTTTTTCGCGGCTTTGTTTGCGTGATAAACGGAATGGGACGTATATGCGATATATTCTATCAATTTCTCCGCTAGAAGATAGATAAAAAATAAAAACAACCTTTACAAAATTAAATAAAAAAGACAACATAATAAAATATACAACAGTTTTCATATATTACCTTAAGCTTTTAATTAGTAAAAATATCATTGAAATCGATTAAATATTTTTTTTATATAATACGTCAACAAACAGACAACAATTTTAAAGCATGTGTTTTAGTTTCAGAAGCTCCTGTATAGTCAATCTATATAGAGTATTTTTCTCCTGCATAGATTATTTTTTTAACAATATCTTCAATATACGGGTACATTTCTCGTTATTATCTTATTTTGATATAGGTAGATAAACAGATTCAAATCACATACAATTTAAACGTATCTGGTCAGGCCTGAAAAGCTGCAAATCCGATTTACGCTCATGAAAACTCAATGATTTTATTCAAATAATAAAGTTTAATATTCCACTCAACAGATGGCGCAATGTATATAATAATCTAACATTCGCGTGTCTCGAGGAGAACAAGGTTAACTGTTTAATTTTATAAATATCTCACTAATATTACAAATGTACAAGTTTTGAAGTTTTATACATAATCATGCATAAACGGCTGGACGTATTAACATGAACTGTAATATGTAAATGTGTGGCTCCTTTTTGTGTGAAACATCCATTGGCGCGTTTGGATGGGGGAGGAGCTGTAAATATCAATGGTTTGGAACTCAATGGTTTTATTCAATAATATAAGTTTAATATTCCACTTAACAGATGGCGCAATGTATATAATAAATCTATAGTTCTCGCGTCTCAAGAGAACACAGCAAAATGTTTTATTTTATAAATATCCCACTAATATTACAAATGTGGAATTTTGGAAGTTTACCCAGGATCACGCATAAACGGCTGGATGTATTAACATGAACTGTAATATGTAAATAATTTATGATTCAATTTTAAATGATAGCTCTCCTAAAATAATAGCATAATTGGTGCTTGTCGTTTTAAATCAATAATAAAAATTTAGTATTCCAGTCAACAGATGACGCAATACATCCTGTAGTTGTAAATCCTATTTACGCTCATGTAAACTCAATGGTTTTATTCAATAATAAAAGTTTTATATTCCACTTAACAGATGGCGCAATGTATATAATAAATCTATTGTTCCCGTGTCTCAAGAGAACACGGCAAAATGTTTTATTTTATGAATATCCCACTAATATTACAGATGTGAAAGTTTGGAAGTTTATACAGGATCACGCATAAGCGGCTGGATGTATTAACATGAGCCGTAATATGTAAATAATTTACGATTCGTTAATAATTTATTAACGCGTTCCTTTCTAGTACTTGTATAGTTGTATTCTATCTTTATTACTAGTATAGTCGTTGCATGTGATTTACAATGCTGATACTAATTTCAATCAGCATTGTTTATTATTTATGAACGCTTACAACTTTACTCGTTTATATCGGTTTATTGCAATAAACTGTCTTAAAACGTTAAAGCGTTTATTAATTTGAAATATGAGTCTCATTGATAATAAAAGCAATAGAGAAAATCTAAAACTTTCGTGTAATATTTCAGCTATCATTGGCAAATTGTGACTTACGTTCATTTAAAGTTACTAGAGATTACGAATAATCCCAAAACCGAGATCCTTATTAAAGGCCCGAAGATTTTATTATCAGGATTATTATTTTCCAATACCGGGATTTTCGGGATTGGTAAAATAACAACAGATTATAGTTCATTTTACCGGTGAACTGACAGGATTGTGTGTGCGGTGTGGACGTGCGCTTTTTCATTATGTAGTATTTTTTGTTATTTATTAGCTATTTTACTTGTATATTTTCATAATTTACATAAACTAACGGTTACGGCATAAAATTTGAATCTCAATTTGCCGTTGCTTATAGAAATAAAGACATATTTTTGAGAGTTATATTTGTATTGTTGTAATGCAGTTTTTTCCCCTTTTGAAGGTATTAATGCTAAAAAGCTTCAAAAATCACCATGATGTCGCTTTGTAAAGAGAGTTTATATATTAAACATAAGAAATATGGAGATCTCTCATCAATATGCAGTCATTTTCTAGTCGTCAAAGATGTGCTTATACAGCGTAATGTAAACAATGCCCGGCTATACTGAAGATTTTAGGAGGATCTATCATCAAAACATAATACGAAAGTAATAAGGCCGTCATCCTCGTCTAGCCAATGCCATGAAGAACCACCATCAAAACGAAAACATAGTTCTGTAGTGGACTTTGTCCTTAAAACTAATACTTTGGATGACGTTTTAACTCGAATGAGAGTCATAGACGGCTTTCCTTTCAGCGTGTTTGTAACTTCAAAAGATTTGAGGGCGTTATTATTGTCGAGACGTTATATAATTTTGCCAAAATCTGCATCAGTGCATCGCAATCATGTTGTCAATTACGGTCAGAAAATAAAAAAAAGAAATCAAGGTGGAAATTAAGGCTTTAAAAAATAAAGGCCAACGCATTATTTTAAGTTTTGATGAATGGACATCTTCTTCTAACATCATCTAACTTCTAACACTTTTAACACGGCAAAGACCTTTCTTTACTGCTCGACTGCAAAACTAGGTGGAACAGCCTCTTTACCGTGCTTGAATGGCTTGTGCTTTTAAAAATCAGCATTCAGAAAGCCCTTCTAGACTTGGATAATCTAGTTCAATTAAAGGGATCTAATTACAATTTCATCAATGAGATCAACGAGCTTATAACTATTTAATGACTTCCCCTACGTCTGTCGAGTCCTAAATAGCTTTCTCAGTAGCTGCGCATATATGTGCAATAAATTGAGAACCCGGCTTGGCGACGAAACTTTAGAAACATTGTTGATTTTAAGGTCATATTTTCGCAACAACTAAGGATTGAAAATTGAATTAAAAACTGTCATGTGACTTATATAAAGTTCCTAATTTTTTTCATTTAGAATAACATGAATTTTATTAAGTAGATTATTTAAAAATGTTTAACTAACTTGTTATTTTTAAAGTTTCTAGATAGTTTATGCGCAATAAATAAAACAAAAATTTTAAAGTTTCTAGATAGTTTATGCGGATAGTTTATGCGCGATTGGAAGTCAAAGTTATTTCTGTTTATTTTTAGCAGTTTATTTTGGTTTTATGAGAGTTGAAGTCTGAATATTCTTAACATTTAATCATTTATGATTTTGAATAAAAATGATAATTTTGATATCCTATTCATATTTCTCATTAGAAATCAAAATCCCGGGATAGCCCCGGTGTCCCGAGATTATCTTTATACAGCCTCGAAATCCCGAGATTGCAAACAAAGGCCGGGCTCAAATTCCCTAATAGTTGCTATTATAGAAATGACAGCGGAAAATATATCGAACAAAGCAACCTAAGAATACTATGAAAAGAAAAATTTATTTTTAATAGATTGTTAATAAATAGTTCTGTGATAAATTATCTCATAAAAATAAAGTAATAAAACTAAATTAATATTTATAAAAAAATAATACTATTCATATAGAGTGGCACTCAGTATTTTTATTCAATAATAAAAGCTTTGAATTCAAGTCAATCGATAGCGCAATGTTAACAGTAAATAAATTGTCGTGTGTTTGAAAGAACGCGGCAAAATATTTTTACGTAATTATCCCACTAATTTTTATGTAATTATACATGAGAAAGTTCATATGTTTGTTACTTAACCATGTATAAATGGCTGGACTTATTATCGTAAAAGTTGAGACAAAAATAAATTATAATTCGTTTCAACGGCTTATTTAAAAAAAAAGGAATAGTATTCACATAAAATTATACTCAGTGTCTTTATTCAATAATAAAAGTTTAATATTCTTGTTAACGGATGGCGCATTCGACGTAGTAAATCTATTGTTTACGTGTCACCAGGAATGGGGGAAATTCCTGGGGAAAATGTTTTACTTTATAATTATCCCATTAATACTTATTCTCACATTTTTCGTCATAATAAGTATACAAATGCGAAACAGTTTCTATATTCGATGTCAGTGGCTTAAACATTAATGAGTAAATTGCCTTGTATTTTTATTTAGGCAAAACATCTCGTATAGTTATTTTTTCACAACTGTAGGAAAATATAGCAAAGGTTATACTCTCCATTGTTTAAAAACAAAAGTAAAAATATAAATATAATAAGAAAAAAATTGAAAATTAAAAGTGACAATTTTTGATGTGCGTGATTTGAAAATTAAAGGCTTATTTTAAGACACAAATTTAACACTTTATGACACGCAAAAAAGACCCGGAATCAAAAATATTACTAGACATTCTCAACTGCATCTTAATATAACCCTCCGAAATGTGATATGTAAGGAAACAAGCCCATCGTCAAAATTATCCCCTCCGGTAGGTGTCCAGAAATATCCCCAGAGTCTAGTATATAAATAAAGATAACATATCATTTAATAATATTTGTCTTATTATGATATTTGTCTATAATATTCAACATAAATGAACTAAATATCGCCATTTAGCGGGAAACCATCACACTAGGTTTTAGTGCACAGAAATTATGATAGTTGCTTATGAAAAAAATGTATGTCATTATTAAATAACTAAATCTAAATATATAAAAGGCAATTATATTAGGAAGTATTATCTCCGAAATGTAAATAAGTAAATATTGCATTAGTTACTACCTTTTAATAAAAATCACCAATTTTAATGATGGGAAAATTTTTTGAAGTATTATTTACCAATCCTGAAAACTGACATAAATAATTAATTCCGAAATTGTAGAAAGCTATTTTTATCGGCGTCACACCTTTATTTAGTTTCAATTGATTGAAGAGACGAGTGTTATATTATGTAATTAGGTTTTGTTGCGGAAACATCTTTAAAATCGATGCCAGGTGTGGGGAAATAATCACGCCCAAATGAGTAACAATTTTAGTGGAATTAATATCAAACTTCAATAACTCGGCTAAAAATAGACACAGCGTCGCCATCTTGGTTTCATTTTTAAATAAAAGCGATGAAAGTTAAGTAGTACTGTTCTAACATTCGTGGCGGTAAGACCTTCTAGAGGCAATCAGATAAATTTAAATCTCATTGATATTAGAAGTATATACTCTGCTTTTCATACCATTACTCCATATTCAACAAATGGACGCTGCAAATGAATTAATGGTTTGAAAAGAAACATTTTATTTAATTTCAATATACTTTCACGAAAATAACTGTGACATTGTTCGACCTCGAAATGTCTTTTTTCCCTTTATGTCATTTACCTTCTATGTTTGCGTTTGTTTACTAAAAAAATGGTTGTCTTATGAGATTTAATCATGCCGTCTGTAAATATATGTATATAGAGGTGCGAGAAAATAAGTTTTCAAGTAATTGTATTACTTTATTTATACACAATAAAAAAGACGATAATTTAAAAAATAGCTATGTATTTTCTTCATAATATTTCAGTTTTCTTATGTCGCGATTTAAATCAGCGTGAAATCTAAATTGCCTTAATGTACATGTACTCTCACCATTCTATTTAATGTTAACAAAAGGAAGCACTTTGAATAGTACATCTATACAGTAGATGAAAATAAACAAATAAAAGCGTAATATCCAAAGCACACCTTTTCCCCGTTTTGGGTGGGTGCTAATCAGTACAACTTATCTTGTTAAACTGGACAGTATAAAAGCTAGTTCTAACCTCGTATTGTCTCAAGTAGAATTTTGGCAAAGTGCAACATTAGCAGATGCAGTTGAACAAATTCCACTTGCAAAGTCGCAACATTAATAGAACTGAAATCTATCTCATAGCTGATATTGTACATTTTGTTAAACTTTCTGTAGTCTGTAGCCACGTAGCAAATAAAAAAAGAGATGGCTGCAGTCAAGCGTTGGGGTCGATTGTGAGTTAAGAACGGGAAGAAGTAAAAGTTGTCAACCAGCGCAGCTGGTAAGCTATCATTGAAATTTATCATTACGAACTGCAAATAAAGAATTAAGAAAACTGTCAGTTCATTAAATTACACTAAAGCAAAAAAAAATTGGCCTCCTTTTAAAAAAACTTTTGAAAAAACTGATTCCGATAAACAGGCCATACTATCCCACGATGATACACCTATGTATTTTAAAAACTGAAGTCTATTTATGTGAACAAAATTGTCTATTTCTGATTATCTATCAATCTAGTACTCAGCTCTGATTCTCTGTCATTTGCAGACATGTTAGTAATATTTCAAGTAGTATAATGATTTACCTTGATGTCACAGCCGTACACGATGATAGAGAGATGAACCCTGAAACCAATTTATATTATTACAACCTAAGACACTTACGGTCATCAAGGCCCTTCATGAAATATCTTGACGAGCTTTGATGATCGTAAGTGTCTATACTTTTTTATCTGTTTATATCATTTTTAGCTGTAACTTTTTTTTATCAGTTTATAGGATTTACTTTACTAACGTTTCTAAAATCTATTGACAAGCTCATCTCCTTATAAGTCAAACTTCTAAAATTAACGTCTTAAAACTCTTCGATTTGTTTTCACCATTTTGACCATGCATATAAAGAACGAATGAGAGCTTGCCCGTATTCTGTTTTTCATGTTTCTTATAACCTATTATTCCATTCGTATATAGAAAATTACTCATAATCTAATCAAACTATTTGAAGAGACTTTCTTAATTTGTAGAAGCTGTCTCACATTGGATATTTGGCATATTTATATGTTCTCCTTAAAAATCATATTTAAACAATATTATTTCCTAACTTAGTATCTTTTCACAAAAAACTCAATTTTCATTGCCTTCTCTTATACATTAAAGTAAATATCTATTAAGTTCACTTGATGGTGATTATTTTCTTGGCAGACATTATTTTATTTGAAAAGGTTCACATAGTCGCAAATAAGTTGCTTGCGTACGTTAACGTTGGCACTTTTCTAAAAGACTTTTTCTTCTTCACTCTGTTCCTCAATTCCTCATTTATTTTTGGTCTTTGTATTTCAAAGACCAAAATTTATATTGCCATTCGTTTTCAATATGAAACTATACTTTGAATACTCTTCTGAACTTTCTCTTTCCAATGTATCCGTTTCAATATTTTGAATTCTTTTCGATTTTTTTCACAGGTTTCTTAAGACACGGTGCTTAAATTCTTCGTCAATTGCCATCAGTATAATGTAATCTGAGCGCGTCAAATAAACTACTTGCCTACGATCCATTTTTATTCTTCTATTTTTACAATTGTAATAGCACAGATTGACTTAAGATAAAAAATGTTCAACATCATCATATTACCTCTGGTAATGTTAAACAAATTTATCAATATTCTGTCCGCTTTAATAAGAGCAGTATTTTTCTTGTATTTTGTAATTGAAGTCAAATTTAGACACTATCAAGATATGGCATGAAGAGAAACAAAATATTAGATAAACCAGAACAAGAATTTATAATATTGACACCAAATTATGCTATAACTATTTTCTTCTATTTTGTAATCGAAATCAAATTTAGAAACTATCAAGAAATGGTACGAAGAGAAACAAAATATTAGATAAACCGGAGCAAGAATTTATAATACTGACACCGAATTATGCTATAATTATTTTCTTATATCTTGTAATCGAAATCAAATTTAGAAACTATCAAGAAATGGTACGAAGAGAAACAAAATATTAGATAAACCGGAGAAAGAATTTATAATACTGACACCGAATTATGCTATAATTATTTTCTTATATCTTGTAATCGAAATCAAATTTAGAAACTATCAAGAAATGGTACGAAGAGAAACAACATATTAGATAAACCGGAGCAAGAATTTATAATACTGACACCGAATTATGCTATAATTATTTTCTTATATCTTGTAATCGAAATCAAATTTAGAAACTATCAAGAAATGGTACGAAGAGAAACAAAATATTAGATAAACCGGAGCAAGAATTTATAATACTGACACCGAATTATGCTATAATTATTTTCTTATATTTTGTAATCGAAATCAAATTTAGAAACTATCAAGAAATGGTACGAAGAGAAACAAAATATTAGATAAACCGGAGCAAGAATTTATAATACTGACACCGAATTATGCTATAATTATTTTGTTATATTTTGTAATCGAAATCAAATTTAGAAACTATCAAGAAATGGTACGAAGAGAAACAAAATATTAGATAAACCGGAGCAAGAATTTATAATACTGACACCGAATTATGCTATAATTATTCTGGGCGCTAAATCAAATTAATTTAATCACTTAAAATATTTGAAATTATTTAGAATTTTCTAGTTATTAAAACACTGTGGTCTAAAACAGTTATTACCGAAATATTTTTTACATTCCATTTTCTAACCTCGAATACTCATAATGAATAATATCCTTGCATCTGCTTCGAAACGTCTCACGCGATTAAATCTTCTCATAATTTCTGCAATGTTGTTATCAAGATGTTCTTCTGGCAACAATGTTGAACCGCAATTTCCTTGCGGTAAAAGCTTCCATATAAGATAAAATTAAGATTTAAAATGCAAATGCATTAGTATTCTATTAACTTTTTCTTATTTAACGATAATTGGACGAGGTCACCAATTGAATAAATATTTTTACACAATGCTACATTGTGGTTGCACAAACAGTTTTAACTAAGTCTCTATATTTATTTTTACTCTTTAAATGCTTCATAAACTTTTTTGATATTTCATGGTTTGTTTGTTTGTGTATCACGCAAGGACATCTAAAGAAATTATGTCGAAATTTTTACTAGTGGAATCTGTTAAACCTGAATTAAAATTTAGTTCATATTACCAACTAAAAAATCTGACAATATGACGTTGAAATGAAAAACTCAGAAAGAATTTCATTCATAGCAATTAAAATAGATGGCATTACGTGTATCAAGACTAAAGTAAATTTAGTAATGTTTTCAAAACGTTCACGAGACAAAGAAATCGCGGGTATAGATAATGACGTTATAAAATTCTTGATATGAGGCAACGTATATTTGTCTAAAAGGCCATTTTCAGTTTAAATCTTTACTTTTCAACTTCAAATTTGAATCCATAACTAATTTAAGATAAATTAAAGAAAATATGAGCAATTCTACTAAAATTGGACATTAGCAGCATTTTAACAAAAATTATTTAACATTGTAAGAAGTAAAGATAATTACAGGATTACATAGGAGAGAATAAAACGATAAAATTTCTAGTACTTCATAATACTTGAGTTTGATTTCATAATACTTGAGTTTTGTCTGATCAAAAGCTTATAAAATATAACATTTCTGTGAATCCTTTCCTACTTCTTTCTAAATTACGAATAAAAAAGGCAACTCACTTGGTGTGCATCCGTCGCCATAAATCTTTCACAGAGTGTCGATGGAAAAAGACTTTGAGTACGATAATGACCGTGACGTCAAATAGTCGGAATGTAAGCTAGTATTTTTATTGAATAAAAATAATAATATTCGAATAAATAGATGGCGTAATGTTTATAATAAATCTAATAAACGGGCGTGTTGACTCAACAGGGTGAACTGATTTATTTTATAATTATCCCACTGTGAAAGTTTGGATGTTTGTTATTGAATCAAGCATAAAGGGCTAAACAGATTATCATGATACTTCGTGTAGATATTGTTTATGATTCTAATTCTAAACTATCAGTAATATAGGCTAATTATATATACTACTTTGTAACCCTGCTAGTGTAATTACTGGAGGATGATATACTTTTTCTACCTAATAACAATGGTTCAATATTAAGAGCCTCGTGTGTCCCGAGGGAACACAACAAAACGTCGGATATTATGATTATCGCAGTATTCCACTAAAGTTACAAATCTAAAAATTCGAATGTGTTTTACCCATAAATAACTCGACGTATGTTTATGAAACTTGTAAAAACCGTATTCATAGTTTGTAATTATAATTAATACATATGCTATATTATAATCCCAAAAAATAAATAATTTCTGTTGAATGAAACTTGACGCCTTTACTAAAAATTAAAATTTTGTATAACGACATGTCTGTTTACAGTACGATGTGTTTATTAAGTCTATTGCTTGAGTGTCTCAAGAGAGTGCTGTTAAACTTATAATATTATGATATGTAAAGATGTAATTTAATAATACCAGATCAGGGACATATCTCGGCTTTATCTGGTATGATCTGTTCCATACATTGCCCAATATGAACAGTCACATCGTACACGTATACCAGTAATTGATCTTTATCCGATTGTGCTAAACTTAATGTTATTCTACTCAAATTCCGCCCAGGCGAGCGGAAACTGAAAAAGGGGGCAAAAACAAACGCGCTCGACGTACAAATAAAATAAAGCGCGAGTACGAGTATATCCAGCAATGACAGACACAAAGTAAAATTTTATTATATAGATGAATGGCTTCCATTCATTCAATTTATCGGATTTCACAAAATAAATCGAACAAAGACGAAAAGGACGTGCTTAGATGTGAACGTGCGAGGGCGGGCGGCGGTGTTCAGACCGGTTAATACTTTTTATCTTCATTTTGAAAATTATAAAGGTTTGTCGGATGTTATCGACTGTCAATCGCCGACAGGTCGTCATGTTCACAGCTTACGTTAGTCATGCATTAGTGACTCTTTATGGATCGATTACTCTGCTTAATGAAAATAATGATAAATAAAATTCAAATGTCTGTCTGGGATTTTTAAATTTTTAGCTTTTATATATTATTTCCGTTTTTTTCATTTGATCACTAAAACAAATCTAATATTAATAAAATTTTAACTGTCTATCTGTTTGCGTGCATGAACGGATTTAACTCGACAACTACTTAGGTTACTGACATGAATTTATATATAACTCGTAAGTTATAGATAACCATGGGGCCTACTTAGTTATTGTTTAATCGTGATGTCCCAAACGGTTCTGAAGTTACGATGATATTGGTGTTATTTTTTATGAAGCATGTCTACGAACTCTTACCTTTTGAGGCTACGGTACTATACGTACACTTTGCGTAGTCCTTACTGTGTAGTGTATACTAAATGCAGGCCAAATATTCATTCAAATATATTGGAATTTAGAAATCTTTCTGCATGGAAACATATAATTACTCTTTGACCAATACTTATATCTATTTAATTTCATAATATTTTCGACTTAATTTGATTCTCTTATCTTCGGTAAAATCTAAATACGACAATACATTTTTCTTAGTTATTTATATATTTGTTTTATAAGGGCTACTGACGTAATCGTTAAACATATTACCTAGCAAAATTGAATCATTTTCAAACGCGCAGATCTAGAACGCCATTCATATAGATCTCCAATTTCTGGACTCTTTTTTGTCGTAGGATACGGAAATTACTTTAACTATCCCTTGATGGATGATAGAACCAAGACTATGCTATGTTTCTGTGTTTTATTGTTACATAACACGATTTTAGATGCTTTGATGTAAATAATTTATAGCAATGTATTACTGAATAGGTACAAAAATAATTCATTCATATATTTCTGTGACGAGAATAATGAAGTTATTTATATAATATGTAAATGATCAACGACACCATTACGGTAACAAGATGTTAATTCGTAATCTATTGAGGAATGTATAAAACCCAAAGTGACTTTTGTCCGTTTATAACGATTTGAAACCGAAATTCTTTTGATTTTGTCTTATCGTATTTATATAATATTACACACTTGAAAATGTTGACATTATCTGAAAATTTTTTGCTTGACCATAAATGTTTTTTATAATTTCTTTCACTTTCGATTTACTACACATTTGCCCAAAAATGCAGTGGCTTTAAATGTTTATTATCAAATATTTTTCTTTTATTGGTATATTGTTTTCCTTATAAAACTCTAAAGGATCAGAAATTGACAACATTAGACAAGCAAAAAATTTTTTTACCCATAATTTCACCGTTTCTCTATTATCTCTATAAGATGCTTATCCTTAATTACATTCTATTTATCTTAATGCAAAAGTACATTAAATCTTTTAGCAATTACTTGTTTTATTTTTTTTATATTAAGAATTTTATGGAACTAAATATTATTCAATTCCCAATAATTTCTTAGATGACATTATGAAAACAACGTTGGTATTCATAATGTGTATAGAGGAAAAAGGGCTTACCATTAATTCACTTTTTCTACAAAAATCCAAATTTCGGTGGCTAATTTTCCGGAAAATTGTTATAATTAATCAAACGCACAGACATTGAACTGAGACCATAAATACTCCATTCACACCATCTTTATGGAATATTGAAAATCAAATGTCGTTTTGCTGGTTTACGAGAGAATATTTAAAATACAAATTATCATAATATTAAATAAAACGCTACCTATTTGTTTGTCTTCATGTACACATATTTACCTCTTCATAAAAAAACAGATTGAAAATAAAACTTCACTAATCTCTAAAATGAAATTTTATCAGTAATACTACGTAAATTATTTATAATCTCACTATATCAGCAGACGACTACGTATATATTTTTGAAACAGTATAATACTTAAAAGCATAGAAAATAATGTTATAAAGTTCTCTTACGTTAAAAGCTCAAAAAGTAACTAAAAGTGGTTAAGTTTTTACATTGTAAAAAGTTTAAAAAAGTGAGCGCTTAGTTAATTTACAATTTTAAAGTTTAAGAAAGTGAACGCTTAGTCTAAATAACTTTATAGAATATGTCGCATCTTATTCGGAGTTTAAACACAGACTTGAGACAAAAGCTTGGTTGTAACAATCTTCAAGCTACAAAAATAAAGTGGTTTATTTATCTTTAGATACACAGTGTTTAGACACACCTCGTGATAATTGTATGTTATAAAGACGTAAAGTTAAATCCATATAAACTTGTTGAATATTTTGTCGTCTTTACTATTTTTTAACAACGATATAAGTTTTTGCTAAGTTTAATATTTGGATATAATATAGTAGGCTAAACATGCCCCCCCCCCATTTGGAGTGTCTATTATTTTTTCTATATAGGTTTTATTATTCCTAGCAAACATTTTTAAAACATCGTTTCTGTCCATTATCATAATTAATGATATAATTAGTTTTATTTATTATATCATACTAAAATACTAGAAATTATGGAAAAACGCTATATCACTTTATACATCGTAAGCTGACTTTATTAGCGATAATAAATTTTAGAAAAGAGTTTTCCGATATTTTTTAATGTTTTTTTTGGTAGGATTAGTAGAAGTTGATGAACAAATGTGTTGAAATGATTTTATGACTACAAAAAAAGCGAAAGGCGCAGTTCGGGGCGACACGATAATAGATATTTACGTAAAAATTGGATTTTTCAAAGTGATTAGCTTGGAAATGTTTGTATTTTTAAAGTTCTATACCCCAAAAGGAAAAACGGAACCCTTCTAAGACAATTCATTCGTATGTACCCCTGTCCGTCACTGCCGAATTTCTCAGAACCTATGCGTCGTATAAACTTAGTGTTACTTAGTATTATATTTTATTAATCTACCTTTTTTATTTCCATATCTTTTTTAATAATTTTATTAGAATTAAAGAGGGTATAATTATCATTTAGGCTATAATTTGAAAGAGCCCATTATGAGGAATAAACAAATACTTTTTCATAATTATAAAATGCCTATTTAAAAATATACTAAAAAAGTTACGCGAAAATGTAGCATACTCGTCTCCCCTTTATTTCCGTAACTACTAAAACAAAGATCATGTAAAACACAGAGTTGATAGAATATGGACTCGACTAGACTAGATTACTGGAAAACTATGGCGATTGTCCTAGATCTTAATATGTTTTGAATACACGCCATATTTTTACGGAGTCAAAGACATATTAGACTATATATTTACTTTCTAAAAAAATTATATTTATATAAAATTTAATAGAAATACTATGTACCTCTAAGTATTTATAAGTGCCTGAATATTTAAGGAACCCTTGTAGTGCGAGTTCTACTAGTCTTTTTAAATTTTCATGTTATATATTTTACGTCCAGAATAATGAGGTGAATCAGCTTTCAAAATATAAACCTTACGGAAAGATACAAAATGTATATCGCAAAGGAGATTAGAAAAAAAATATGTAGAGATATATTTCCTAGTCGCCGGATATAAAGACATTGAGATTCAATCAAAATCCGATATTGAAGTTTATAGTTTATGCCCTACAATATTTGCTATATCGCGACACTAAATAAATGAAACCAAGTTTGTGCTTTTAAATAAATTATTTAATATGTATTTATGCCCATTTGATATTATCTCGAGTATCAAATTTATACTTTAAGTATTGTTATCATTTCTTAAGTGACGAGTATTTTCAAACCACGGAAATCTCACCGGTCCTATTATACATTGTGTCATCACTTGAAGACTCTGAAATGTAAACAATGAATTTCGTTAAAAAAAAAGAAAAAATAAACATACATATATATATATATATATATATATATATATATATATACATATATACATATATTCGTTAGAATATCGTTACATTAATGGACCTTTACATAGTGAACTCGGAACAAGTTCCAGCCTCCATTCTTTCTTTCATTACTGGTCTTTTGTATGGTGATTATACGTAAATTCGACATCGAGCAGACTGTTAGTTATAACAAAACATATTGTTATAAAACGTAGTACCGATTTTTTTATCGAAATACGGTTATCACTCAATGTTTTGAATAAAGAAAAGTTGTTTTTTTTATAGAAAGGTCGGTTTTTTATATTTAAATAAACGTTTGTAACGTTAGAAATTAAGTTTTCCTTATTTAACGATATTTGAATGATGTGAATACACATATTTATTCTAAGCTACATTATTACAACACCAGAGCTCATTTAATTTTTTTTCAACTAAATTCTTTAGAAATACAATTTCGGGTATTGCTTAATGGTTTATTTGTTTGTGTATCATGCAAACCAATTCTGTTAAAATTTTCACTGATGGTATCTCTTGGATCTGGGGTAATAAATAGGCCATATTTCATTACGATCCCTCTAAACAAAAGATATGACGATTTGCCGTTAAAATGTAAAGCGAAAAAACTTTGTGTTTGTAATTATTGTAATACATGATGACGCCATCTATTATATTAATATTGGAGTTTATAAATATTTAAAGTCCACGCAATACTGAAAACGAAATAGCGAGCACAACCAGTGACATTAAACCATTCCTAACGTGAATTAATACGCATTTATCTAAAAAACTATATTCATATTAAATTTTGATTATTAATTCTTTTCACCTTAAAATTTCAGCTTAAAACTAACTTAAGAGAAATTAAAGGAAATATATGCGCAGTCACTAGAATCGGTAATCTTTATTAGAAGTTCGCTTCTACTCAGTAAATTAACAAAATTAGATTTTATGTATATTTAGTGTACATGAGGCGCATTATGCTTTCATAATGCTTATATGACTGAAGCTTTCTAAGAAAATTTTTAATTTACATATATCTTACTCACAATTAAATGAAACTACGTGATGTAGTATTATTTCTACTTTCTTTAATTTCTTTAACCATGACCTAGGTTTCGTTGTATTACAACATCTTCGGGGGGGATATTAGCAAAGATTTTTCAAAATTTTTGCAAAAATAGGATATCGTAGCTTAATTAACCAGCGCTAATAATCATCGTTTGGGGAAATTAAGAGACCTCAATAGAGCCTCGCGCTAAATATTTGCTATGTTTAAAAAAAAAAGAAATAATATATATATATATATACATATATATATATATATATATATATATATATATATATATATATATATATATACACCTTATACTATTAAACGAGCAATTCTTGTATGTGTATATATATATATATATATATATATATATATATATATATATATATATATATGTATATATGTAAATGGCTCTAACGATTTCACTGAAATTTGGTATATTTATTACTTGGGTGATTATATTTAATAATTTCGAAGCTGAATTTTGTGGGTTATTTTGGAAATGGCAGCCATTTAAAATTTTCTAAATTACTATGAACACTGTTATTAAGACTTAATAACTTTTGAATGGAAAACATAGGAGAGAACGGCTTGGGGCAGGGAGAGAGAGAGGGGAAGGGAAAGGGGTAGGGGAAGAGGAGAGGTGCGTGAAAGGAGAGGGAGCTAGTAGGGGAGGGGGGAGGGGAGGGGAGGGTGACGTGGATTTGAAGGGGAGGGGAATTGGAAGAGGAAGTGGAAGGGGAAGGGGAAGGGGAGGGTAGGGGTAAGAGAGGGGAGGGGGAAGGGAGGTGAGGGCCAGTTCTCGTTGGCGTGTAGGGAAGGGCTGGGGGAGTGGGAGGGAAGGGGTGAGAAAGTAGAGGGGGAAGGAAAGGAGAAAGGTAAGGAGAGGGGTCAGGGAAGGGGAAGGGAAGTAGAGGGAGGGGAAGGGGAAGGGGAGTAGAGGGAGAGGGGAAGGGCAAGGTGAGTAGAGGAGGAGGGCGAGGTGAGGGGAAGAGGGTGGTGAGAGGGTTGGGAAAGGGGGATGTGAAGAGGAAGTGGAAGGTAAGGGGAAGGGGAAGGGGAACCGGAAGGAAAGGAGGACCGGAAGGGATGGGGAAGGTTGAGCAGAAGAGAATGGGAAGGGGAAGCCGAACGGAAGGGGAAGGGGAGTGGAAGGGAAGGGGAAGGGGGAGCGGAAAGGAAGAGGCGGGGAAAGGGAAGGGAAGGGGTAGGGGGAGCGGAAGGGAAGGGGACGGGGAAGGGGAAGGGGAGGGTGAGATGGAGGGGAGGGGAAGGTGAAACGAAAGGGACGGAGAAGGGGAAGGGAAAGAAGGAACGGAGAAGGGTGTGAAGGGGGAGGCGAAGGGGTGGGTTAAGGGTGGGCGGGGAAGGGGTATGTGAAAAGGGATGGAGAGAGGGAGGTGAAGGTGAGAAGTAGGGAAGGGGAATAAAAAGGTGTAGTGGAAGGCGAAGGGGAAGTGGAAGGCGAACGCGGGGCGAACGCGAACGCGAAGGTGAACGCGAGAGCGGACGAGAAGGTCAAGAAGGGGAAGGCGAGGGGAAGGCGAGACCAAAAAAGAATGCAAAGGCAAAGGGGAAGGGGAAGGGACGGAGAAAGAGAAGAAAATCTAATACCATGAACCAAGTAATTTCACGTTCCTATGGGAAACTTGAAATAACCGGAGCTATATATATATATATATATATATATATATATATATATATTTTTTTTTTTTTTTTTATTTTTTACAAACTTTTCTATACGCAAATATTTTCCAATTCATAAAATTTATTCAATTAGCACAAATTTCCCTATAACCGGAGCCAAAAAGTTGCGTTGAATTGATTAAAAAACTTTGAAGAAACTTGTTCAACAATAGATAAACCACGATCTGGCTGACCTAGAACATTACGGGATCCCAAAAACATAAAGCGTGTTAGAGCGTCTCTCCACAAGCAACCTGGAACCTCTACTCGAAAGCGGTCTAGCGTCTTAAACGTATCCAAAACATCTTTAAATCGCAATCTACACAATGATTTACGTTTGCATCCGTACAAAATCCAAATGGTTCAGCACTTAAAGGCTCAAGATTATGCTTAGAGGCTGCAGTTTGCTAACGAGATGCTAGAGAGGTTCGCCAGTTTTAACACCATTTTTTTTCAGACGAAGCCCACTTTCACCTAAATGGATATGTAAACAGACAAAACTGCACATATTGTAGTGACATTAATCCGAAATTGAAGCACCAAAAACCCCTGCATTCACCCAAGGTTACTACAGAGTAATCTCATAGTACAGCCCATAGGGGCAGCTTTATCAGCAAGAGGCATTATTGGTCCATATTTTTATGAAGATCAAAGAGGAAACGCTGTTCAGTGAATACAGAGCGGTATATTGCCAAGCTACATAATTTTTGCTCTAGCGCTTCAGGATTTTGACAGTTTCAACTATCGTGGTTTCAGCAAGATGGGGCAACATGCCATACTTCCAACAACTCTTTAAGTACAGTTCGCGAAATTTTCGGTCAAAAAGTTATATCCAAAAGAGGTGACATTAACTGGCCACCTCGTAGCCCGGACTTATCCCCAATGGATTTTTTTCCTTTGGGGATACCTTAAAAGTAAAGTCTTTAACAATAATCCAGCGACTCTTGAGGAATTAAAGACTCATATTCGCGAGGAAATGCAAAACATTTCCCGAAACACTTGTCAGTCGGTCATTAAAAATTTCCGCTCCAGGTTGCAGCAGTGTCAAAAAAAAATGAAGGATCGCATATGGACGATGTGATTTTTAAGAAATAAAATCCCAAATTGTGAAATGAAATCCAAACTTTCAGAATAAATGAACATTTTTTCTGTCATATAACTAGTTTTTTTATCGTTGTATGAACTTTTAATGAACTATTGGACCATTTGAAATGTTAACAGATTTTTGGACTTAAACGTAATTATTTATGTATTAAAAACTTACTTTTTATATGACCGATTAATTAATTATAATCATATCAACTTATACAAGTTAATTTGAACATGAATTATTTAGAAGTGAATTTGTTCATTTCAATTTGTGAACTGTAATTCATTAATATAAAATTTTTCAAATATCGAAACCTAAGTGGATATATAAAGTAAACGTAATAGTTCGGATGTTTTATTACACGGTCACATATGCTGGAGAAATTATCAGGAAACTTGATATAGAAATAATTTGTGATTATAAAAAAGGTACTTCAAAAAAAATAACAATTCCATATGGAATGTAACCTAGTGTTTTTATTCAATAAACAAATTAATGTTAAAATAAATAGACGGCGTAATGTTTATAATAAATAAATAATTTCTGTTAAATGAAACTCAATGTTTTTTTACTAGAAACTTACAATTTTACATAACAAAGTATCTGTTTCGAGCGCACAGTGTTTATTAACTCTATTGCTTGACTGTCTCGAGAGAGTGCTGCGAAACCTATAATATTATGATATGTAATGATGTGACGTGTTAATACCAGATCGGGGATAAATCTCGGCACCCTAACCAAGAAAGCACGCGAGTGAAGTTACAGATTAAAGCTTACATTTAAAGCATACATTATTAAAGCATACATTGCTAAATGTGAAGCGTCACAACACACATGTATACCAGTAACTGATCTTTATATGATTGTGCTAAAAGTAACAATATTTTATTAAAATTCCGCTCCAGCGAGCAGCGAGCAGGCTTAAAAAGGAGGCAAAAAACAAACACGCTCAACGTACAAATAAAATAAAACGCGAATTCGAGTATATCCACCATTGACAGACGCAAAGTAAAATTTTATTACATAGATGAATGGCTTCTATTTATTCAATTCGTCGGATTTCACAAAATAAATCGAACAAAAGAGGAAAAACATGCGCTTCGATGTGAACGTGCGAGGGCGAAAGGCGGCGCGGGCGTTCAGACGGGTTGTTTATTTTTTTCTACATTTTTAAATTACTAAGGTTTGTCGGATTGTATTGACTGTCAATCGTCTATCGGTCGTCATGCTCACAGCTTGCGTTAGTCACGCATTAGTGGCTTGTTGTTTTTATGGATCGATTACTTTGACCAACAACAATAAAGATAATTGAAATCTAAATGTCTGCCTTGGATTTTTAAATTTTCAATTTTAATATACTTTTTCCGTTTGTGTATTCGATTACTAAAACGAATCTATTGTTAATAAAATTTTTACTGTCTGTCTGCCTACGCAGGACATGAGTTACATTTTGTTCCACTGTAGAGAGCACGATGATGCGCGTAGAGTTTTGTTAAAGAGCATGGTTCTAAATATCAACGTAGAATCACATGGAGTCTTAGAGCGTGGTATTTTTTATCACCAAGACTTGGTTGAGAATGAACCGATCTTTGAGTCATTTAGAGTGTTCGCAAAAAGTTTTCTTGAAAAAATGGAGATCCTAAATGATTTATTGAGAAGGGACAGAATCTAACCTTGTTGGTTGGAAGCGCTGAGACAGTAGATAGGGGACACTATTAGGGGACTTTTGAAGGTCCGCACTTTTCTATGAGGTGGGTCGTTACGGATCTCAGTAGGGGCCCCGAGACGACCCGGATGGAAGGATTGGTAATGGTGTCTGTCTGCCTGTATGTAAGAATGGATTTATCTCGAAAACTACTTAAGCTATTGCCATGAATTTATAGATAGCACGCAAGTTATAGGTAATCATGAGACTGACTTAGTTGTTGTTTTTCAGATAAACCGTAATTATTCATTTTGTAATATAAAACCGCTTATAATGAAACTATCTACAATAATTGGCAATTCATACCTTTCAATTTTTTTGGAGATTTTCATGTTGGCTGCAATACAATTCTCATACTGTATTTTATTGTGGATGTAACGGTTTAAAAGTTTAACTTTAAACCGTCGATTTCCTTCAGTTAACTCGTTATTACTCATTTTCTAATATAAAAAAGCTTATAACAAACATTATATTATAGTTATCAAATTCAACTAAAAAAAAGTTCAAGCCAAAAATACTTTCTTTACTTAAATCATAATTGTTCATTACCCACACATTCTGAAAGTTGTTATGTAATCGGATATAACGTTTTTTTTCTAATTACTTACAATTGTTACGAAAACTTTATCCAAGATAATCTGCTGAGATCTTATTCCTACAACTATACTTAATCGCTTGCGTTCTTCTTGAGTAGTAGTTAAATTACTTACCCGCTATTTGAGTATGTAACCTTTTGCTGAAGGACTTCATTATGCCACTTGCTTCTTTTGTAAATATTATTTATTCGATACTTCCACAGAACCGTCAATTTTTACATATTCCATCATCATCCAGTTTGTTAATTAGAAAACATATAGCATACGGACAAATATTTGCATGTCTGTACATTGATACAGACATGCTTTTCAGTCGCCGGAAACGAAAGCAAGGACGGAAATAGTATTTAATGTAAACAATGAGATTAAATTAAAATTTTATATCAGAGCTTACCCCTACAAAAGCCCTACAATAATTGCTATATAGTATAACAAAATAAATGAAACGGAAGATATGCTTCCAAATAAATTACTAAACATGTATTTATTTTCTTATTATTACTTGTACATAATTATGTATGTCAATTGACCCGGAACATGAACTTTCAAATTGTTATAATTTCTTGAGTACCACGGAAATCTGGCCAGACATGTTCCACATTGTGTCATCACTTGAATTCCCTGAAATATAAATAGTTTTTTTTGTTTAAAAATATGTTTGGTGTATATTCATGTTTGTTAAACTAATATATCATTAGATAGTTAACTCAGAACAGGTTTCAGTCTCCATTATTTCTTTCATGACTGGTCACTAGTTAATTCAGAACAGGTTTCAGCCGTTTCACAAGGGGATTACCCAACCACGGAAATCTGGCCAGACATGTTCCACATTGTGTCATCACCTGAATTCCCTGAAATATAAATATTTTTTTTTGTGAATTGTAATTAAACACACCGTATAAACGTCGCTTGAAAGCTGACAAGCTGCTAGGAGGTAGGGTCGACCAAATCGACCGATTCGGAAGTTGGACCGAATAGTTCTCCTAGGGGCACTTGATTTTTTACACATTATGTGATTTTTAATGGTGTTGTCTGAAAATATAAACATTAATAAGGTTTAACAGGATTAAGATTTAATTTAGAGTTGCAAATGCAACGTTTAAGAAAACAAATTTTAAGAAAGTCATGGTATTCAAATTTTAACGAAAACCGTGATTACTCATTAAAATTAATGTGTCATTAAAGTACCATTGAAGTTCAAAATTTTTCTGTATTTTTTTCAACAACTCTTTAATCGACATTTTTTTCATGGAGATACAAACCCTCCTCCAAGGGACAAGTTAAAGACACTTTCATGGTAAGCAGCGAAAGTTCTAAGTAAAGTAAAATAATTTTTATCAATGTGCTATAAGAATAAAAATATTACCTAAGTTAATTTTTCTCTTATTTACGTATGTCAAATATAATAACCGAGAGTGAAACAGACGACTAATTTTTCCGGTCACCGCTAACTTCACCAAAATTTTGATTTGCCGATGCATTAACCACATAAATAGTTACCAAAGAATTTCTAGTAAGTCTGTTTTCATTATGCCGATGAAATCCTGATTTTAGAATATTATTATTGTGGAACATTAATTTCATTTAAGAAATTATTTTAAGTTCACTCCACTCTAAATGCATAATGGATATTTATTCCGTATTAAAACGACTAACCATTATAATTTCTTCATGTCCGTCCGTTGCACACAGTCTGGTCGTTTTCACAATTTTAAACTTGTATTTCAATTTATTTATAGCAAAATTTAATTTTTTTAATGTATCTCCCCATGTAAATAAAGTAAGGCATTCGACTCTTCATAGACCCTATAAAGTATGGAAACACTGGACGGGTCATTTAAAATTAAACTCAGGTTTCACTTTCCATTTTCCATGAATTCTTTTTCGAGATCTTGAGTTTCAAAGTTCCATAAATAAGCTCAATTTCCGAAATATTAAATTTCATAACGATATGCTGTCGGTTTTTTTCTTTAATTTTAAATGTCATTGAAAGTGGATAGGTGCAAAGCGCTATGGATGATGCTTCTGCGAGAGCAAAAATACGAGCAGAAGAAGTAATTTTGTCGTAGAAACAGATATAGAAAATGTGAACATCGACTCGTACGGAGCTGCCAAAAATGGTAGTAAAAGTATTAAGCATTTTTCAAATTTACTAAAGACCGTTATCATCATGTTTGCCCTATATTATTACTGAGATACATATACTCAACGGTGACAAAATAATTACAGTCTCTATAACAGTGAATACCCGTATTCATTATCTTCTTAATAACGTCATTAATTAGCTTTTATCTATTATTAATAGTCTACCGCGACATTAAAATTTTATAATCTTGCCTTTTTGTTATCTATGAGATATTATTGTCTTAATAATCGAATCAACGAATATTTACTTAGCTTTGTAAATAACAAAATTATGTAAATCAATGGATATACATTATTTCCTAAAGCATTAGGGTAAAAAGTTGAAACAATATGTTCAGAAATTTACTTTCAGGAAATTTTACATATGACCGTTTTAATGTATCCAATGGACACTTATAAATACATCCTATTTTAAAGTATAAAATACTTTTAATTAATTACTTAATATGTAGCTATGTACGGTAAATAGATAAAAAATGTGACTTAAAGATAAACTTAAATCTAATGTTATTATGTATATGAAAAATGCCCCTTTGTAATGATAGTAAAGGAATATAATATAATCCTCTCACAATAAAGACATCAGGTAATTTGCTAAGGAATATTTTGTAGGCTTCAAAAGCATGGGGGTGGCCAGGAACCAGGACCGCAAGCCAAGAAGGAGAAAGGCGCACGATTGCCCAGGTACTGTCGTTCGAAGTTCTCCAACCATGAATTAGAATATAGCGTTTACACTGTTCTCTCTGTAAATACAGTATATAACTTCAATTAAAGTTTCAACATTTTGATTACGTAGTTTGTTTAGATAGCGGGAGCATTTTAACCGATATTAGGTGATCTCGTTCAGGTCGTTCACTTCGAAGACTTCGTGGCACTCTATCTAATGAATTATATTCGCAAACCTACTCTATTATAACATTTAACAAAATATTCTCTCCTTAAATAAAACGACAAAAATATCGTAAGAATAGAAAAAGCGAAATGGAATTAAGGAATGTGGAGATAGGACGAAATTTTCAGAATATGAATTCTTGATATCTGAATCCAATTGATTCCAAAGCTTTGAAGCTCAAATGGAAACGAACTTTTCACTGTGTTGATTATACACACACACACACACACATATATATATATATATATATATATGTGTATATATATATATACATATATATATATATATATATATATATATATATATATACATATATATATATATATATATATATGCAGGAAAGGAGACTGAGCTGGCTTTCAAAGCATAGTTGTGGACCGTAAGCAGTAAAAATATTCAACTTATTACAAAGAAGCATAGTAATATGTATATCTTAATATAGCCGTTTATTAAACATCAAGATAATGTGCAACCAATACCGAAACTAATGCATACTATTTCAAGGTATTTATCAAGACGTTATTTCTTTACATGCCTATTATTCAACATTTGTTTCGTAAATACCATACGTAAATATTAAAAAAACTTATTCAAATTGACAGATAGATGGCAGTAAGATAGCGTTAAGTGTCAATGAAATGCTCGCAATTCACTTTTTCTTTAGTATTACTATTTAACTCTCTTTTGCGATAACCTAATAACATAAATATTATATTTATTGAAAAATGAAATACTATATATAAATTAATTAAAAAATCTACTAAATAGAATAAATAATTCCTGAAATTATAAATTGAAAAAAGAGTAGTTTAAATTTCATATCCATTATTTTTTCTTAACTATTACAATGTATTTGATATAAAATAGATTATGAATTACATAGAATATATAAAATCAAAAGTATACACTAGAAAATTATGAAAGTAACACAAGATTTCATTACTTACACGGTCGTACGGGCATCAGTCAATATACAGAGAATGTCCTCGTCGCATCAATTAATTATTGGCACAACCTATTTGTCCCGAAAAGATCCAATAGGACATAGTGGAAGCTGCATTCCTGGATACTAATCCAGAGTATAGGGCCAGAGTCCAGGTTCAACGAACGTGTGCGTCGGCCAAGGAAAGTTGTACATAAAATCAGACGTAAGCGTCATCATGAAAATATTGTCTCCGGCCATTTGGAAAAATCGACTTCGAAGGTAAAGCGAAGGTAAAGAAATATATAAATATATAACACCTGCGAAGGTAAAGAAATAAGATGTTTAAGCTAGTTTTATGAATTGCATTAAAAGTTAATATTTTTTTTAACATTTAAGATATTTTGGAAACTTTATTCAGTGCCACAATATCGTTAAATTGTACCTCGCTCTTGTTTATGTTTGCGGCTTCCACTTTACTTTCTTTGTTCTTACTTTATATGCTCCACTTATTCTTTAATATCATTAATAGGTCTCTTGTGTACAAGCGTTTCTGGCACTTGAATTTGCATCTGATAATCTTTAAAAAGCCGTGTAAAGAGCTACACTCAGAGTGCCTTGGAACAACAGTTCGACGGAGAACCGAAATACATAGCCCTTAATATTAGGAAAGCGAAGTGGCAATCGACAGGTCGTATTTGCCGAAGAACCGATAACCGTTGAGGTAGAGGAGTTCTAGAGTGGAACCATGAACCTCGAAGCCCACGGTGGTACGCCTTCTTGACGTATGTAGTAACGATTTGAAAAAGTTGGCGGACAGCTGGATGTGAAAGGCTGAAGGTCGTATGTAGCGGTGTGCTCTGAGAAACGCTCATGTTCAATTATGGATAGAAAACATGTTGATAAAGATAATAATTAATCCTTAATATTTAATTTTTTTCTCCGTTAATTCCTTTAAAATAACATACTTAAAACTTGTATTTTCCCCATAAGCCTGTGAAACCCGAGAATAAGGTTTTGGAAGCATAATTTTTTAACTAGTATTTTATATTATTTAGCGGTAACTAACGCAGTACTTGCAATCATCTCTGAGAGAGACATTAATGATGCCTCCTTTTGAAATTAAAATCATACCGTGATCGATTTTTAGGTTAAAGGAACAATGTAAATATTACCCGACTCAAGCTAATCTGGAAGCTTGATATTAAACCGATTTACTTGTGTGCCATCTATCGTACTACAGGCATTATTACCTTGCATAGCAACATTGCCCACGCCTATAATCCGTTCACATAGATATCATTATCTACCACAAATCCCTTGAATTACCTTATCTTTAATATCCTTTTCAAGTCTATAAGGATACATTTTTATTTATTTTTGTAGATAAAATTTCGTTCCCGTTCATTTCCTTTACATACCACATACCTTTGCTGATAACAGTTCCAAGTCAGAAGACATGGTCATCATGCATTTCTATTCTTACCTCTACGTACTTTCATAACAATATATTAGAAAATTTAAAATATCCTGTAATGTACTTAATCAAGTTTTCTTTAATAATATTAATAGCAAGTGTTAGTCGTAGAGAATATAAATAATATTGTTTTTATTGTTAAGGAAAAATAATATTCAGAAACGGCATAATCGGTAAAAATATTTTGTATTTACCTTATTCATAACTCCACTTTTGAGTCGGCGCTTTGGTTTTCAAAAAATACGAACAAAAAATAAAATACAACACAATATAGTTGACTTCTAGTAGAAATAAATTGTTTATTTTTAATGAAATATAAATTAAATATTATTGTGTAAATACCACAGAGCGATCATCTTATAGAAATTCGTCTATCTAAATTAAGTTATCTGCACTATATTCTATCTAATATTATAAATACTAAAGTGTGCTCATTTGTCCTTTCTTTAAATTGCAGTGGAACAATAAATAGACAACGGAACAATAGATCGACACGTCACAATGGAACCACAGAACGGAACCATAGATAGAAATGACAAACTACTTTATATCCTAGGAAATTTTATATATTTTATTTTTTTATATTTTTAAAATTTTCATATGAAACTAAAAAAATACGTAAACGGAATAAAAAAGCAACATCCAATGGATGAAAGAATCAACGTGATTTTTGGAGATTACGTGCACACTATTAAAAAGCAACAGAATTTAAAAAGTAACGTTATTTAAATTATAAAGTAACAGAAATAAAGGATTAGTATTTCGCTGCCCTTAGTTTAATTTTATATTATTGTATTATTATAATTTATTTCTAGATGGCACTGCATGTCTTAATTTCTCCAAAAAAAAAAGAAAAGCTTTTTATAATCTAATTTAGATCTGCTTACCGACGCCAAACATTAATTAATCAGCGATTTTCTCATTGATGATGGTACTAAAGTACAGAATCCGATTTATGGCTCCTCAGATAAATATCTATCAAAATTAAAAAAGTTTTAGGAAAATGTCATAAGTATTAAGGAGCGTAGGTTGGAATACAGTTTAGATCTGTTTTTTTTTAGTAAACGATACAAGGCATTTGTAGACAAAAGTTTTACTATTTCGAAGTTCATTTAAATATATATTATTCGTATACTTTGTTCAAACTTGGAGGAAAAATCATTTCAGGCTAATCAAACGTAATTATTTCAAATAGTGTACTATTTCCGCTCTGATACGCCCAGCATAAATTTTCCTAATGGATTTTAAATTAATTTATAAATGATCGTAATACCAAAAGATGTTTTGTAATATTAGAAGTTATTTGGTTTTAATGTATTTAAAATTTAAATCTGGTTACCCAAAAATTTCGTCATTTCGCCAAATTTTTAACTAAATGGCTCGTATTTATGCCTTGATATTTTATTATCATAGCTGAGCAATAGCCTTGTTGTTCAAAAATATCTTTAACTTAATTTAGGCTTTTTGAAAAAATAGTAACATTTTAAAATTTTAACATAGATAAGAAAAAATTTTCTTCTAACTTGCTAAGCTCTAGCTAAAAAAAGGTGAAACAATTTCTGGTAAGTACTATTCAAAAAATTATTCTTACAACTCATCACATTGTCTACACTAGCTTTGTATTGAGAAACTTGCATTGAAGTATTTTAACTCAAAATTAAATTCCAATGATGACACAATACTTTCGAAATTGTGTAATAACTCGTGGTTAATAAGATGCAAAATAGTTGTTTGTATAGGAATTTTACGTTTACTTAGCTATAATTGATTGAAGAGACAGAGCATTATTTCGTTTGACATTTTTTGTTATAAAAACGTCTTTAAAATTGATATTACTTATGGGGAGCTTTTCAAATAGTTTCTAAGTCTAGTGGTATGAGAAGTGTGTATCCTATTTCTCACACCGTTACTCTGAATTCAATAAATCTAATTTGCAAATGAATGAACTTCAATATACTATTCACTATTGATGTTTTCATGAAATTAACTGCGTTAGTGTAAAGCACTGTCATTCATTTTCACATTTGTGATATACTAAACCTTTATCGCTAATCATTATCTTCTTCGCTTGCATGTCCTTACTAAAATAAGTTATCGGATTAAACCATGATCCCTGTAGAAATACAAATGTAAACATAAGTAAAAAGGGAGCTTTTATACGAGATATTATCTCATTCACACACAATAAAGTAGATAACTACGTGAAAAATAACTGGTGTATTTTTTCCTTAATATTCCAGCTTTTTGTACGTTTCAAGTGAGCGGCGATGGGCAATTTTTGCAATATACATATTCTTATCGTTCTATTTAATGTGAATAATGAGTTTTACTACAAATAGTACATTGATATTACATATGTATTAAAAGTTAACTTAATTATAAGCAATAAAATCAAAATATCCAAGACACAGCTTTCCATCCTTTTAGGTGAGTAAAAAAAATTCAATTCACCTTGTTTATAAAAGCTGTTTAAAAGACAAGTACTAACCTTGTATTGTCTCAATGGGTATGTTGGGAAAGTGCGACGTTAGCTAACGCTGATGAACAAACTCCAAATACAGAGTGGCGACGTTGGCAGTGCTCAAATATTCCAGGTTGATTGCATTACTAATAGAATTGAGACCTATCTCATACTCGACATTGAACATTTCGTTAATCTTGCTGTGTCTGTAGCTATGTGGCTGATAAAGAAGGAGATAGCCGCAGGGCAAACATCAGGATTGGTTTGGGTTAAAAGGGGGAAGAAATGGGTTTCGTCATCCAGTTGTGTCGTCATGCCATCGTTGAAATTTGTCATTACAAACTGCAAATTAAGGATAAAGAAAATAGTCAGTTTGCTGATTCGTTTAATCATGCAAGTGCAATAAAATTTGAGCTCTCTCCATAAGTAAACTGTTTAGAAATGTAATACCGATAAATGGGTCGTACACACCCAAGGTTATATCCATATTGTTAGAAAACATTGTCTAATTATGTGTAAGTAAATATCATAAATAAGAACTTGGAGATTTTATCTAAAAAATGTAGAAATCTATACATCTATAAATCTACACTGGCAGAGAAATGAACCTTCAAAACAATTTATGTTACCATAGCCTAAGCTACCTATGGATATCAAGACTTTTGATGAAATGTCACTATACTGTTTATCTGTTCTTCACGCCATTTTGACAGTTATTATCAATTTTTTATTTCGTTTCCCACATTCCTCAAATCAATATACAAGCTCATATCTGTTTTAAGCCTAATTTCTAAAATTATGCTTATAAACTCCATAATTTGTTCCGACCATTATGATCATACAGATAAAACCCGAAGACGTTTTGCGCATAATCTTTTTTCGTAAATTAGTAGTAATTTATTCATTCTAACTGACAAAACTATCTGAAAAGATCCTATACATGAAAGTTAGTATTCATATCTCGAGTATGCAATACATAATGGATCACTTGATAGCGTCTATTTATTTCTGCTGAAAGTATTGCTTTGGTTACAAGTTTTTTTTGGTAGAGTTTATTTCTTTTCTGACAAAGTTAATACGGTCGTAAATAAAGTCGTTCTAGTATAAGCTACTTTAGATGCTTTTCTAAAGTACTTTACCTTCTTCAGTCTGTTCCTTAAGGCGTAATTTATTTTTGTTTTTTTTTAATTCAAGATATATTGCCATTAAATTTCGTCAACATTTTCTCCATTTTTTCAGCCACTTGACAGCGTTTTTCTTGTATTTTGTATTTGAAATAAAATATAAAAACTATCGAAAATGGTATGAAAATTAAAAGGCTCGATGAATCTGATCAAAAATATACAATATTGACTTAAAAATACGCTATAGTTATTCAATGCGCTAAATGAAAGTTATTGACAAATCTCATACTTATTTTTAAACATTATCCCGTGAAATGTTTGAAATTGCTTTAAATTACCAATTTAAACATATTGTGGTCTAAAAACAGGTTCTACAAAACATTTTTTTAAATCCATTTTCTGACCGTAAATTCGTATCATTCCAAAACTAACAATATCCTTGCATCAGTGTCCAGACGCTTTGCGCCATTAAATTATTTCACAGTTTCTGTAATATCGTTATCAAAATATTCTAGTATCAATAATTGAACCGCAATTTTCTTATGATCAAAGCTTCGCTACAATAAAAAAAATTATTTTACGAAAATTAATTCATTAAATTCTATTATTTTTATTATTAATTTACGTAATAACATTAAGAGAACACAAACGTATTGTTATTGGAATTTTTATTTGTTTGTCTTTTTGATACAACTACTTACCCAATTGAAATGGAATTTTAAGAAAAATATGTGGATCAACTTGAAGTAGTATTTAGATAACTCAATCAAAAGATATGGGAATTTAATATTTTCAAAAATTCTTCGATTACATTTATACAACAACAATAAATAAGTGCCTGCAATATTCCTATTTATAAGCGGGAGAATGATTTTAAGATCCTTCGAGCCCGAATAGTCATCTTTATCTGCTTGTGTTGGTGGTTTGTATGAATAGCTGACGGCAATGGCTCAATCACTGCGATGGATCCTGCTAACGAGGTTTTGGTGACCGAGCTGTGGCGGTATAAACACACACGCCTGACCGGACAACTGATTGGAAGAAGCAGTCTAGAGGTCAAAATAATTTTTTGCAGCAGATGATGGGAAATAAGTTACTGACCATGCAAGAGTGAGTATCCCATCCCATCAAACCGCAAAAGTCCTGAAGATAGGTACGTGAATTACCTTGATCAGGCCTGGGAAGCTAAAATTTTTGAGAGGGAGATTACCAAATCTAGACTAAATATCTGAGTACTTAGTGAAACCCACTGAAAAAATAATGGACACTGTCTTACTGACACCCACATTAGTTACATCCTTGGAAATGACACCAATAGTCGAAATGGGGCGGCGTGTCTCACACCACTACATCAGAGAAATTGTGTTCTGATAAAAGCCAATCAATGACCGAATACTCTTTATCAAACTTAAAGCGTCGCCTAACACTTTAACCTTATACAAGTTTATGTCCCTAGAAGTACTTCAAGCTAGGAAGATATCAAGGGCTTCTACTCAGAATTGCAAATTACTATAACAAAGGTCCCCAATAGAGAGCTGCTTTTAATCTTAGGAGATTTAATGCTAAAATTGGTGTTAAATCTCATCAGATAAGCTACTACACAGGAAAGTTTATACTTAGAGTGTGCAACAAAAGAGGTGGACGCTTGTTATAATTCACTTCAGAAAATAGCCTTACGGTAGCTAACACTCAGTTTCCAAAACCGCTGGTGAAAACTTTACACCTGGACATCTCCAGATCGTAACTATCGCAACCAGATAAACTACATTCTTATTTGGATTGCGCTGGAGAACGTTCATCAGAGATTCTCACATTATACCTGATGCGGATTATGGCTCTGACCACCAACTACTAATTTTAAAAGTGAAATTTAAACTATAAGCAGCCAAAAGTCACGACAAGTACGAGAAAATAGAAATAAAGGATAGCTCAAAGCTCTTAGAACAAATTGGGCAGATTAGGGAGAAGTGGATTGCATAGAGTCGCCTGACATACTTTAAAGCCAAGCAAGTAATTCGATTGAGATTGCAGTCGTGGAGTCCAGGCCACCACCCACTAAAAAACGCATGTGAAAATACAGGATGACTGTGGACACACTTGTACTGGTTGAGAAAATACGTTGGATGAAAGCTGGAAGGTGCGGATTTTAAGGACCTCAATTGTAAATCTGCATGAATGGAGATGGCATGGAGACGAGATGGCAATGCCTTTGACAAGATATGTGGAGAAGTCGAAGCCCACAGAGACATGATCCCACGGAGTTTTGTCACAAGATCCAATTCATTACAAAAACACCATCATCCAAAATATGGACTGTCGAAAACAGTCTTGGTGAAGTGGTAATAGACCTAAACCGGACTGCTGAGGCATGGAAGAGTTACTGCTAGTCCCTGTTCGAAGACTCGCAGCCGCAGAATTTTCCTCTCACAGAGCCTGGGGAAGAAGAATTGGATCCGAACTTTCTTGGGTGGAAAAATAGAGCTGCAATTAAGCGCCTGAAAAATGGAAAAGCTCATGGAAAGACGCGATTCTTATGAAAACTGTAAAGGCTGTGGTAGAGCAAGCATTCCTATTTTCCGCTCCATATGTAAGAGAATATGAAAGAGAGAAATGTGGCCACAAAAGTAGCTTCATACAGTATTGGTTCATAACTTACATAAAAAAAGCTCAACCAGAGAAGTGCAACAATTACCGACTCATTGCCCTTATCTCACACGCAAGCAAAATCATATTGCATGTCTTAAAAGAACGAATATAGATTTATTTGTCCAGGCTGTTTCTTTGCTGTTCCTTTCTCACATAGTTGTCTCAGAAGATGTACAAGATGTTTTGGAGTTCCCATTCCAAGTACTATACTGTACCATAATGTTGACCATTTCACTGAGTCAAAAGCCAAGAAAACAGATGTAGCAACAAAATAGACGTAAGTGGGTTTGATGAATTCTCAAGTCTTCTCGATGATCTGATAAACTATGAAGATTTGTTTTTTTGTGAAGTGGTTTAATCATATGTATTCCTTGGAGCATTTGTCTTTAACAACGGCTGATATGTGGATGAGGTGGGGAGACGTATGACAATGACAATATGGGCTATGGACAAATTGAAAAAAATATGGAGGAACCGATACATTAGCAAGGCCACTAAAGCTCGGTTTGTTCAAATTATGGTGTTCTCTATATTTCCCTACATCGTAGAGCCGTGGACGTTGAGAACACTTGAGAAGAAAAAAGTAGACGTTCTGGAGTTGTGGTGCTGGAGAAAAATGCCTGACATATCGTGGATTGAGTCCCGCACGAATGTTTCTATATTTCAAGGGCTTGACATCAGGCAACGTCTATCGATACTCGTTCAGATTCGGATTCTTAAATTTGTTGGTCACGTCACATGTGGAGATTATAGCTACGTAGAGAGTATTGTTGTGCAAGGAAGGGTAGAAGGAACTAAACTACGTGGCAGGTCGACGATGCGGTGGGGAGACTAAATCAAGTCTGCTGTAGGTGTAGCGAAGGATGAGAATCATCGAGAGGCTGGTACCAACAGCCGTCCATAACAATACTATTCGTACATGCTGACCACGACCACTCTGTCAAAAGCAAAGTGACTGAGAAGAAGAATAAAAATATTTAAGTACATCAATAGATGGCGCTAGGTGTATTTTAAATTCCTCACCGGATATCGAACATAAAAGCGTGGCCAGAGTTGAAATGTGGAGGAGTAGACCTTTGAGTAAGTAACTTGAAAGCGGGCAAATGCTTAAAAAAATATGTCATTGTTGGTTGTCTTCAACACATTAAATTTTTTATTATATACAACATGTATTACTTTTTTCCTCACTTTGCATGGAATTTGAATCTGTTGTCAATATTTTTAATTTAATTATTTTGGTAGGTTCAGTACTAGGTTGCACTAATTCGGTTATTATGTATTTTATTTTCTAAATATATAATTGAACTATAGAATTAATCTTTCTGTATATGGACAGTATTTACGCTGAAAATCTTTAGGGTGACAGAACAAAAGTAACAGTACACTAATTCTATTGGGTCTGCAGGTCCTATTTAATCGTAATCGTAAAATCAAAAACTAAAGAAAATATATGACAATTGGACGTTTCACTACAAAATGCAGTGAAGAAATACTTTTTTAATTATTATAATACATAAAGTTATGTGTATTAATCCATAGTTGCCTTGCCTAATAATATTTCTTAAAGGTTCACGTGAACAAAATCGCGGACACAGTATAAAATTCCTTATATCATATAACATACATTCGGCTGAAAAGTTATTTTCAAATTATATCTTTATTTTTATTTCTTTTCGCCTTAAAATTTGGGCTTAGAGCTAGTTCAAAGGAAATTAAAAAAAACGTATGTATTCCTACTAAACTTGGTAATCCAAAGTGAATTTTTGCAAAATTTACTTAACATCGTAAAAATTAAAGATGGAGAGAGAATATACCTATAACATTTCTAGTACATCATAAAGCCTGAGTTCTGTTCGATCAATAATTTAGAAGATATAGCATTTCTTTGAATTCTTTTGTACTTCTTTCTTAATTACGAATAAAAAAGGTGACTCACTTGGAGTATATTTCTCGCTTCTAAGCTACCCGGAATTCTGGTGGAAGAACACCTGCATTCTGGTAGCAAACATGACTCTCGCTAGTAGGCCCCTGCCTGACGCCCAGTTGAACTGCAAACAGAACACAAAAATTAATTTCATGTTTCCAGCAAACTGTCAAATCACAATAGCCTCTACTAGCACAGGGAACGTACATTCATGTTATTTTTTTACCCGCGTCGCTTCACATCTTTTTAATTCGTAACGCCATATTTGATACAGCGTGTCCTTTGTAATATTACAAACACTAGCAACTATTAATTAGACTTAAGAATACATATTTAAAATAATTTAAATTAAATGGCAAGTGCTTTTTCTGGTTTATTTCTGTTAGGAAAATAAAGATCAACATAATTTTTTTTAATTAAACGAAGACGACAATCAAGAAATTCATAGGAAAAATAAGCAGGACGAAGGCTTAAATTATATACAAAAAGTGTTAATTTTGTTGTATGACGATATATTTTTATTTATAAAAATAAATTTATATTTAATCAAAGAGGGTTTATTGAAACTAAAATTACATATACGCCTAATAATAGTGTTTTCAATGAAAATATTTAGATAATAGATGTAAGGCTATAGGCCTCAGTATGCAACATTAATTTCATTTTGAAATCTAAAGCCGTTTTTAAAAAAATATCTTTGATAGATATATGGACAGACAGATGAACAAGAAAGTAATTCTATAAGCATTCCGTTTTCATTTTGAGAAACGTAACCCTAAATAAGCGGAAGTTACGACTAATCTGTTAGGCGGATAAAGGAATCAAATTTTTATTTGGCATAACAGAAATTGATTGATGAGCATATAATACGAAAGGGTAGTTGACCACTCTTAAAAGGTCATGAAAATATAGATTAATTGAAATTAGTGGTAAATAAATATTGAAAATAAGCAAGTTATGAGCTTCTCAATTTAATAATTTTAATCTATGTCTCATTTGCTCTCCTAGAATTGAAAGAGCGTCACTAAAAATGACATCAAAATTAGTCTTAATTTACTTGTCCAAATTTACGAAAATAATTTTGCTTAAATTATTTTGCTACGACCACTGTCTCATGTCAAGATATATTTTCTATCAACACCATTAACACAATATTAACATATCTACCGGAATGGTTGTTATTAATCTCAATAGCTAATTTAAAAGAAATATCGTAACTATAACATTCGTGATTCTGAAATATGGTATCGTAAACATGATAAAAACGATATAGGATTTTGGGGAACCCATAGGTCCGAAGGAAAACTTCTTCAGACGCGCGCTATTTGATTTGTTTTTATTGGTATAACAATAAAGTGCATGAGTTAAATAGAGATAACAGATCTTTGGTTAGGCAGAATGTCTAATGGTAAAAACTATATCTAAATGGTAAAAACTATATTTTCGGCATTAACAAAATCTTCAATTCCTTTCATAATAAACATATTTCTTAGTTTAATAATGGATTTATCTTCGCTTTATAATAACTGTCATGTTGTTATCATCACTTTAAAGAAAACCTAGAACTTGCCTGTGGTAACTGTAATTATGGTAAATTTGATGCTAAAAACCTGATTAATCTACAAGCGTTACCCGCAGAACGTCTACGCACAGATATACTCTTCCCTCTCTCGTTCTTACAGCGATTATCGGTAACAATGAAAACTAAGAGATTCTAAAGTCTTGAGACAATTTAAGTTGGAACAATTGTTTACAACACACACTTATTTACAACACACAACTTTACAAGTTGGAACAGAGGTAAATACGCTCAAATTTAATGAGTTTGTTATAAATACTCAGCGTGACAAAAATGATTTGTTATTTTAAAACGACTTTTAATATTGAATTACATAGCTTATTGTTTTTTCTTATTACTATAGTAGCTCCCGTCAATGCGTGATGGCGATGAACATTAAAAAATAAAAGGAGGCCAGAAAAACTTTACGTAGTGTCGGGCTCTGGTATTGAGAGAATAAAAATGGCACTGGGTAATAAGAAATATTGTATTTTTTTTATGGAAAATCGGGTTATTCTTCATATTTGTTGATAATGTTATTTTTATGGAAATCCTTGAATCAGCAAAATGATATAAAATGTGGATTGTATCTCGTTGCGCCACCTGTAAAACTCGCAGCCCCAACAAAGTTGTCGAAAAATTACACGTAAAACTTGAAAAAAGCCAAAAATACATTAATTTTGACAATAAGCGAACGAATGTCAATATGAGTTAAGTTTATATTTAATTAATTTTGACAATGGCTAGACATTCAAAGTAACTATCGTTATTGGTTATTAGGGTTTCAATTAGTAACCTTTCTATTTTATTTATATTTACTTGCAGACGATTAGCGATATTAAGTAATTTAACATAGTTATAAGTATTCATAACGCTTGAAAATAAAACCTTTCCATACAATTTTTTTGGGCTATCCCCTCTTTTTTTTCCATACCCTGTTGTGTAGGATATCATAGAATAAATAGAGTTTTTTAAAAATATTGAAATATATATATATATATATATATATATATATATATATATCCCCATGATCAATTTTTCGATACAAGGAACCGTTTTGGAATGATTAAATTTTAAATTGATTTTTTAAACTTGAAAAGTATTCATAATAGCAGTATATATAAAGAAATTAAAAGGAAAATTATCATATCTAAGCAGGCTATACTTGTTTGTTAGTAACAATCGAAATGTAGTTGAAACTATGAAAAGTTTCTAGAAATTCCATATAAGTAACATAAATCATTGGCAAAAATAACTTTGTATTTTAAAAAGAATGTTTATTATATCTGTGAAAGATATACTATAAAGTAATTTATTTACTTGATTAGAAATAATATTATTAAAATATGAACTTTGTTTTTACGCTCGTGAAAGACATAATAAGCAATATATTTATGGCGTGAAAAATGAATATTTGTTTAATAGCAATAATATTTACCCCCAAATTTTTACAAGTGCCTAAATCTATATTAACACTAGTGGTGGGAGTTCTACGCGTACTTATTATTTTATAAAAAATATCAACTATTTTATAGTAATATTTGACTTCCGTAATGCCATATCAACTTTCGTTGGTCTTCCATTTAACTCAACCTGTATAATGTCTATTGACAATCAGAGTCATTATCTTTATCGACCCGGCTGTTCATAGATACTGTCGATACAAAACATTATAATCTAGTAGCGAGTAGATAATTGATTAAATTCGCTTCTTATCTTATTGGATTTTTCTATAGTCATACGTTATTTTTAAATGTAGAAATAAATATTTCCGTGTAGTTATTTCCTTCGGTTGCGGAATCACTAAGGCAATCATTCAAATTCAGTTTAGAATTAATTCTTGTTATGATATATAGGCTTAACAATCTTTTAGAATGATTACTAGCTGCCTTATAATCAAATGTTTATCGAATCGTATTATATATGTATATATATATATATATATATATATATATATATATATATACACGAAAACTCAGCTAATAGAGAACTAAAAAGCGAACAGGTAGATAGAAGAGAGTGCAAACAACTTTTGTTCAATAATAATAATTTTTTTGACGTATACCTTGTGATATACGTGAGGAAATGTATAAATGGCTAATGGTAAAAGGAAATGTATCGTCAAACCTTATTATGTTCGGAAAAATGTTGAAAGAATCTAATATAAATGAATTTAAAGACATTTATCGAATACGATTTTACATAATTACCCCAGTTTTGGTTCATGCCGGGACGAATGTGTAAAGTAAATACAGCCGCGTAGCCATTCGCGCCACGTATCCGTACAGAATTATTTGCAAAGTAGTTCTTCATGATACGTACATACATGAAGAAGTAATTTGCAAATAATTCTGCACGGATTCTCGTCATTCTATCATCACTAAGACACTCAATAAAATTTAATTCAGAATTAATTCTTGTTGTGATATTTAGACTTAACAATCTTTGAGAGTTATTACTAGCTACCATATAATCAAATATTTATCGAGTTGTACTGAGTAAATCTTAAGTGATTTAAACATTTTTAAAAGGGTTAACACTTGAGAAAATGGTTAAAAAAATATTTCTACATGTGTATTGTTTATATTTTGCTATGCTTTTATTTTTCTACACAAGAGTTTCGGTATCATCAAAACATCTCCTTTCACAAGTCTCCTGAAATCATTCCGATGAATCCAAATCTACTCCATTATAATTAAATACGCTAGAATTAAATAGAGAATTGCCCTTTGGATAATGCTTTATCTGAATGATATTTCCTCGATATACTTATTAATTACGCTCAAAATAAATAAACCATTTTTATTACACATACTTTAAGTTTTAAAAATAAATTTTGCAATAAAAAAATTAAATATTTATTAAACTAATGAGAAGAATAGAATGGAACTGATAACCAATATTAGACTAAAAGAATTATACTACGAAAGCACGCACACCCGTAATATTTTTTTTTGGTGAAAAGAATGCCATTCCATGACAAACATAAAATATGTTCCAAACACCGATTCAGAGTTACATTCAATGGAGAAAAGTTTAACTTTAAAACTAACCATTTGTTTAAATATTAATATCGACAACCTGCAATAAAATAAACCATTCTTCTTTGTATGTTGACTTCCATTTAATTTGTGATTTGAAGATTTAACATCATATTTAGACGGTTATTGGCCATCCATTTCTTGCTATTAAGCGTAGTTAAGTTTTGATTAGTATTAGTATATGATTATTACTGCAAAGTTTAATAGATTTATAGAGAGTCGAAAAAATACCTGCTTCAACCTAAATATACAGTAATACGTCTTTAGTCAGTGTTAAATATAATAGTAACAAATGTTTAATTTTGTACTTAGTGCTAACCCATACGTAAACGATGAAGTTAAATTTAAATATGAGTAAATACATAATTTAAAAAAGTCAGTGTTTAAATATGGCAAGATAATTATTTTATTATCGCAGTATACGTTAACTTTTACGATAGTAATTTTTCATAAGATTAAATTTGTTCAGCACGATTAGAGTTTGTATTAAGACAGTTCTGCACACACCTATGTACATATGAAAGAGTTAACATGGTATATAAGGCTATATAGTTTTTCTATTAAATTATTTCTAAATATTGAAATTAGTTATTGCCTACCATATTTTTCAAAGGCGTAAGGTATATAAACTGGTGGCCTTTTTCTTTATTTAATTGACGTCAGTTAACCAAAACTATTTCTTTTATAGTGTATATTAAATATCACTATTGTATTTTTTTAGATTTTCACGGGCGTATTTAGAAAGTTAGAGGGGTATACTGCTTGATACTTGGAATCATATCTTGCAAAAAATAGACCATATAAAAACAAGTATGAAATGTTTTTTCTTATATATCTTTGCGTTTATGTATCGGGGTAATTAACATACGTGTCTCTATAGAATTCTGAGATAAGAATTTAATAAGCGAACGATATTTAATAACCCAATGTGAGATCGGCTATTAATCAATGGTTAGTCGAATCTACTCGTCTATTTAAATATTTTGCGATTATGCTATAACTTGACATCATTTTACCCATTACCAAGAAAAAGTATAAATTTAAAAACACATCACCAAATAAATTCAATATTATCAAGCGATAACGATTATTACCGATAAGTAACTCAGATCAATGATAAGCAAAGTAATTTAGCCAAACACTGTAAATTAATAATTTAGGTTAAGAGAAGGAAAATATCCAACACACGTAATAAATATTATTATTGCTTATCGAATGTCGTTCTTAGATTTTCTCTCTCCTCGCTCATTCCTCATAAAGGCTGCTAGTGACTATTTTCAGAAAAGCCCTTAGAGAATCGTCAATGCATGAACTCTTGAAACAAAATACAGGCGAATTTACCAACTGAGTTCACTTAAGCAAAACATTAACGAATTTTAATCGGTTACGCTGTGGTCTGCAATACCTAGAAATGCCTTACGAAGAAGCAATGCCTTACGAAGACTAAATCGTTTTAATAAAGTGGTCAAAAAAGATTAAGGAAAAGTTTAGGAAATAATTTAAGTTTAAAAAGTGCACTCATTTAGTTTTCATATTAATCAAGTTTAATCCGGAAGATTGGAAAAACAGTAGTTTGTTGAAAATAAAATTCTCCAACAACTAATGTATTTTTAAAATTTCAGTAGTAGATTAATATTAGAATATAAATAGGCAGTTTTTAATAAACTTAACTAGCATTCCTTGTGGCTGCACTCGCGTGGAAGTTATGATATTCACCACTTCCACGAGCAATGGTAGAATTTGAACATCTCTTTAACCTAATCATTTCTCTTGCTACCCAATGTCGATGTGATATAGCGCCATTCTTATCTATCCGCGTTCAAAGACACGCAACATAATTATTAACATCGCTTTGTAACCTGCTAATCTACACCAGTGCTTTATACATTAATTTTTCTGGCTAAACACTCTATATTACAGTGAATATCACGTGATATCTAATAGAACTCAAAAGCGAACTGGTAGACAGAAGAAAGTGCAAACAACTGTTGTTAAATAATAATGATTTTTTGACATATATCATGTGATATACGTAAGAAAATGTATAAATAGTAAATTATAAAAGGAAATCTATCGTCAGACCTTATTATGTTTCGGGAAAATGTTGAAAGAATCCAATATAAATTAATTTAAAGAAATTTATCGAACACGTTTTTACATAGTTACCGTAATTGTGGTTCATACCACAGCGAATGCGTTAGATACATACAGCCGCGTAGCCACAGCAAATGCTTAAAGTACAAAGGGCTTTACACGTACGTACATGACGAAATACTTTGCAATAAGTCTGTACGGATTCTCGTCATTCGTTTGTTTATTTCATTAGTATGCTATTTCAATTTACTTTTGGAAATGTCCGATCGTAGATCCTCAAGATTAAAAATATTTTCGAATTAAGTAAATAAAATATCCACCAAGCACATAGCTGAATTATTTGACCGTGCTATTTATTGGGTAGACATATAGGAATAGACGCAAAGATGAAGTCCATGCCAGTAGCCTGTGATAAGCGTGCAATCTCAGAATCTATAGCCTTTTTGTAAACCATATAATGTAAATGTTTTATTAATTTTATTAAAAATTCACTTGAAAGAAATTCATAATTTTTTTACATTTTTTGTATGTTTATATTTTGATATAATAAATGTATATTTATTTTTTTGCTATTCTTAAAATTTTAAATGTAGTTTAATACTTGAATTAATTGTAACAAAAACTATTTCAAATAATCGAGTGTTGCATGCTACATATTGTCGATTGAAGTACGCAGCGATTTTTTAGATATTTTTAGTAAAGTTGTTCGAAAAAAATGATGCTAAAAAATTATATATTTTTATAGTTACCAAGAAGCTTTTTGTTTGACACACAATGCGTCAAAATTTCGCCTTTTCTATTAAATCACGTAAGACTATCACCAAAATGAAAATTTCACTTTTTGGATATGAGATTCTAATTGGACCACTATTATTATAGAAAAATGTTCATTTTAATTTTCTGTATTAAATTACCTCCGTGAAAAATGTAGATGGTCCACGAGGCATGCAATATATTCACATATATTGTGATCCCCAATGAATAATCGAAAATAGTTCAGCTTTTCACACTTGGCAGAGATTACAACTGACACAGAGATGATGGTACTGTCGTCGATATTTGAGGTTAATATACTTAAACGAGATCAGAAAAATTACATGATGGGGAACAAAGTAAACATCTAAAAACAGGATTTATATATTTTGCAACCCCTGAATTATGTTTAACTATTTGACTATGAATAAATTTACTATTTGTGGATGTACAAATTTCAAAACTTTTTTAACATAAATCGTAATCCAATGCGATTCCGGCCGGATGAATAAGTAAATAACGCGAAGAATTCAGTATAATTTGAAAATGTTTCGTATACTCTTAAGCACATTTAAAAATTTAAACATTAAAGACTTTATAAGTCTCTATTTAACTGTGGGAAAATATTTACATCAATTTTCATGACGAAAGTCTGTTATTATTATATATCGTTTACAGAAGTTAATTATTGTGAATGTAGTTTAAATGCTTTGGGTTTATTACATATAAATTATTTAATATTTTATGTCTTGCTGTATTATTTCTTATTTAGATATAAGGCTTGAGAAATATTAGAACCGAATTACAACGTAAAAATGTTATTGCGTTAGATCTGATAAAAAAAATTGAAAAAAGGTCTGTTCTCTACTGGAAGTCTTTTCAATGATACTCCAAGTGCCTATGTAGAAACTATTTTTTCCGTCCCCTTTACATGTTGGCTACCCTCTCAAAATATAAAATTATTTTATATATTTTTATTTTTGAGTCAAGGAACTATACATTATGTTTGTATTGCAGTTTCAATCTTATTTAGGGGCATCTGAAGTTAGAAAACTCCGACAAATAACCGTACGCATGTAGAGACGGTCAGAAAGCGTTGCACAAAAACAAGGGCCTGTTCCGGCCCTTCGGGTATGGAATCCTAACTACGACAGATTCCCTACTAGCTGTGCCAACGCGACTCCTTTTCTTGGAATTCGGCTGAAGACGTTATTAGGAATTTTTTTGTGCTTTTGTTTCTTTTTTTCTCTCTTAGAATTCTATGAGCATAAAGTTTACTTAAAACTAAGTTGGCGTTGAAAGTACCAGTATTGTAATATTCATTAAGTGTTTTTTTATATCCATAATATCCTTTATGTATCCTATATGTTACTGGAGCATATAAACTATAACCATACCAAATTTCATCAAAGTCTGTGCGGTGGATTTTGCGTTATTGAAAAACAAATTAACATTCAAACAGAGAGATAAAAATTATAAAAACAAGTTTTCTGGCTTTTCCTATTATTCTATGCATTAAATCAATAATTATTTTTAAAATATTTTCCATGTGCAGATTCCACTCTGTTACAATTTTATTATATGTATAGATAATTCAGAGTACCGACGTCCTTTCTTTACAACGAGTAACGTTTTTAATAAATATCAGTAAAAACCTGACATGCAAGAAAAAAATGATGAATAAAGGTAAATACAGACATCGAATCATTTTACAACATTCGATCATCTGATTGAAATTAGTCTCGCATTAATTTCAAATAATGACATTGGTTTTCCACCCTGTTTATAATAATGGATACACATCAAACATATCCTAATTACCATGCATACTGCAATATGAAATCATATAATAAAAAAATATTACTCTAAACAATAAACAGAAGCGCTCAATATTCGAACTCAGCAGGAGACCGCGTGTGGCTATCCGACACTGTGCAAATATTTAGCCGGAAAATACAGTTACATAGTCGTTCATAATCCAGTATTTGCTCACCACTAATCAAACACACAGTGGTAAGCTATAGCCGCTAAGTCATGCGCAACTAAGTATTTCCGTTAAGCCACGCCGTTCACCGCACTTCACATGACAATGGTGTCAATGTCACGCTATGGAAGTTCACAATCTGCTGCGTCTTCAATAGCTGATAAGAGATTCATGTCAAATGATACATATTACACGGACTTTACCATACCTCGGAACTCGATTGTTTATAGGAACTTTAAATAGATTCGAGATTTTAAACCGATTGAATTTTGGTGTTTGAAATAACTTTCATTTTTTCCTTTTCGCAAGATACATATACATATGAGCAAGATACATATGAACATAGTTTTTTTAAACGTATTGTTAATATATCGTTTTTGGTACAATTTCTTATGGTACTTGTTTCTCTGGTATAATTTCTTTTGGTACTAATTTGACAGAAAATACTAAAAATTCATGATGACCACGCTATATAAAATCTTGGCATTTCATGAAACTGATCGTAATATGTTACCTTTGTAAGCTTAATAAATAATAAAAACATGAAAAGTTACCATAATCATTTTTAATTTTCATTTGAATATATTTGAATATATGTAATTTATATAAGTAACATGTAGATTACATATCTCAAAATAGTAGGTTTTTAATAAACCGGAAAATATCGCGGAAAAGAAGAGAAAATATAGACGGAAAAAATATATGCAAAAATTATTATCGCTTTTATAAATGGTTTTATCCTATGGAAGAAAAATATTTTTTGAGCTTATAAATAATTTTGACTTGCTGTGACTTGTAATATTAAGATCTTTAATTTTAACTTTAAAGCAAAAATTAAAAGTTGTTTCTGATATCCGTTTTTAACTTTGCACCTCAAAACTCGTAATCAAATAAATATGAAGGATCACCAGTTCTACCCAGTATTCTGGGCGTTATATATGGAACGATGTCTGTAATAGCCACAAAGAAACACGAGTTCAGAGACAAGGTGACTTTGCTAATTATAATTAATTTCTGCTATCAAATTCAAGTGTTCAAAAAGAATATTATATCTACAACAACTTGATGAGTGATAAAAATCTTTGAATTTTTAAATAAGAGTCATGATATTTAAGTATTACGTACATATTTAGAATCAAGAACCACTGTATCAGTTACTGAATGGTTTGCAAAATTCCATTGTAAAGAAAGAAAAAGAAGCTTGATAGAAAAATATATTTATTTAGACTAATTATACAGAAGTGTATTTATAGATTAATGGCAAATTTAGTTCAAATGTTGTCTTCTTAGTACCTAATTAAGTATTCTGTTTCTAATTTCTTAAGTAGTTGACTCACTGCCCCAGGGGATTTCCGATCCAGGGGTATACGTTGGGGCATTGTGCCGTACATTGAGTCATGAAGAAGGTGATCTAAAAATATTAAAATAGATTCATAAATATATGTAATACAGGTGGAATTAGTTGACGATAAAGTAAATAATTATTAAAAAAATATACTATGAACGTTTTTTAAATTTTTGTCGTAACTCTTGAATACATTTATCTGCGCACCAGACTTTTTGCAGAACACAATTAACTGTTTAATTACTACCTATTAAATAAAACATAAATACACGTTATTAATAAATAACACGCGTGAGATTGTGACGATAATAAAATTATTGCAAAATTTGTTTTTTCACAATTCCAGTTCTTTTGTGTGCTTTAAGTTTTTCCATTATTTATTGATGATAAATTAAAAGGAATAGCGAGCCCGTAAAGTAGTATTTAGATTCGAAATCCACATGCGTCAAAAATATACACAAAACAATAAATAATATTGTATTAAAATCTACATATAATTTCCACATTTTGTTTGACTACTGTTTGTCTCACTTCAGATTTTACAAAATTACATGAAAAGATGATAAAAATTAAAGTGCAATTTTTAATATTTTTCGCTATCCATATTGTTTTTCGCCACACACACACATACATACACACACACATATATATATATATATATATATATATATATATATATATATATATATTTATATTTATATATATATATATATATATATATATATATATATATATATATATATAATGTATCTACTCAATAATCTGTAATATGTTAATATATTTTTATACATATATAGATATATATACTCACTCCGTGGAAGCTACTGTAGGCTTGGCAAACATTGCTAGAGCAAGGTGGTGCAGCTGCAGGCAGATTGCAGCTCGTCCAGCTGGAGGACTGTAACTCTCCGAGAGGGATAGGATTCTTGACCCACTCGATCACTTTAGCGGGTCCAACCTGTATATGAATATTACAATGTTACTTACATGTCACTTTTCTTTAAACAAATAATTTGTATTAACCACCTTTAGCTACTTAAATAAAATAAATAAACAATACGTGACAGTGTACTTATTTTTCGTTTTAATATTGAAACAGATAATGGTATGCATATTGCGGAGAACTTTTACACTCTTCTCTTCGTATCCTCTCTATTTGGTACAAATAATCCTTTAAGTAGAAACTGCAAATAAGTATTTTTGTAATAATTTTCATCATCTTGCTTATTGGCCCATTCAATAGAGGCAGCAACGTGAGGGTATAAGATAATTAACTAGCACCTATCAGAAGAAGCATAAAGTGATATTTCCATCTATATTTCCAAAATAGTATTTGCATTTGCAACCAATGTATGAGATACTCAAATACACTATAGAACTCATATAAACTACATTGCATAATTTTGTTGAAGGATATGTGGTACTGATTTGGTACTCGTTAATTTTGTTGATAAATTATAATTATTCATAGAAACAGATAAATAACTTGTTATATAGATTACCAGATACACGTCAGGTAATTGCATAATATGCTCCAGGAATCGTATGTAAGCAGGGAACGTGTTCGGGTTAGCTACGAACCAACTGCCATGCAGAGAGACGGGGAATGGAGCTCTATTTCCCAAGTATTGACGTTCAAAGTTTTCCAACATGTAATTGAAGATGCCATCCACGGTGTTCTCTCTAAAACAATTTATTTTGAATAAGTTTTTTATCATTTAGTAAAAAAAGATGATTTCCAAATTCGTTTATGAAAAATAAATGGCAAGCAATTGAAACTAAAAAACAATCGTGCGACGTCTGGTAAGTAACAAAAGTTATTTCACATCTTGCACTAATTTATTCATACCACGGGTTTATATCGTACCAAAATAATTTATACCGTGATATTTAATAGACAATGAAAAAAAATATTAAGGCAATTTTGCATAACTACTTAACATTTCTCAATAAGCACCATGACTATTTAAGTTTCCAAAAAAACTCCTTCGTATTTTTAAGTCTGGAAATAATATGAACGACTAAAATTTCTAAGAAATTTTTGCTGACACTTATCACTAAGCTTTTTTTAATTTGCATTATTTATTAATTACACTTACATATTTATTTTTATTTGGATAAATTATAAATAATTTTGATTCACTTACATGTTAACGCATCCGTCAGCCATTGCGCATGGGACATTATTTTCATCAAACCAGTTGAGAACTGGCACTACCCAAATACCAGGGAAGGAACCGGTAGGGCAGGGTTGAATTGAGCAATCCTGGGTACTGGCGTAGTCCAAAGTATAGGGCCACAGACCTGGGGTCACAAAGTTCTGAGTAGGCCAACCGTAATCATAAATAAGGTCGTTATCTTTCAACATCTGGAATGTGGCATCACCTGCCATCTGGAAGAATGGACTTCTGATACCTATAATGGTAAAATATGTTCATTAACATTTATTAAACATTATTTTGTCTCAAGTCGATTAGGTTTTGTTAGTTAATTAAAAGTTCTGTCATATGACTTGGATTTCCTATGTCTATTTGAACGTTCTTTCACTTCGTTATAATTCAATTGAACAATATTGGGTTTATATACATCAGCATACTCTCAAAAAAAAGAAGTTACAAAAAATTATTATTATATAAGCTATGAAGAAGGATGACAGAAATAAAATTCTCCACATCACTAAAAATATCATATTTTGGAGCTGAATTTAGAAAGTGAAAAATAATTACTGTTTTCATTCCAGTGTCATGATCATAAGGATCGAACATATCATTCTCATGAAAAAAGTGTAAGTCTCTTTATGCATATATATATATATATATATATATATATATATACATATATATATATATATATATATGTATATATATATATATACACACACACATATATATATATATATATATATATTACTTGCCTGTCATAACACTTTGTGGAATGTTGGCAAAGTGTGACATCAAAACACGTTGATCGATAAATTCTCCAGCTAGAACTGCGGGGGTAGCTTCTGACCAATACCCTGCTTCACTCCTGTGGCTAATGGAATGAAGGCCGATCTCGTGACCGAAAGAGTACATCTGGTTAACCTTAGAGTAGTCCGTATACTCGTGTGAAACTAGGAGAGACATCGAAGCTGGACATCCGTCAGGGTTTTGTAGTTGTAGAAACGGAAGTAGGAAGAAGTTGTCAACAAGACTGGCGGTCAGAGCGTCGTCGAATGATACCATAACGAACTGAAACAAAATATGATTTCGATGATGCGTATTCAATTCGATTGTTAGATATACCGTTTAGGATCTTTGATATTTCTTCGATGTGAAAACAGTGAGCAATTATTTATAATTTTGGCCGGAGTTTTGGTTACTTGATTAAGTTTTCAAAAAGAGTCATATTCAATTTGTTTGCTTTCAGGTCTAGTACTGATGAGTCATCAGAATCCGTATATTATTAGAAGATGAGTTTTTTAAATTAGTAATAAAGGTTTATTATTGAAAAAGTCGATTATTAAAAAAGTTTCATTTTAAATAAGTTTTATTTATTAAGCGCATACAGAGGTTCTAAGTAACTATGAATTATATAACGATATGTTACGTATAAGTAATTGAAAGGTCTTGATAAAATAGAGTGAAATTTTTCAACTAACCTATTCAACTTTCTACAGATCCTTGACGTCATTGATACAAGCCAGATTCAACTTATTTTTTTCATCTTCTTTGAGTTACCATAACGATAATATTTATTTAAAAGTATATTTGAAGTAAATTTTTCTTATCAAATAAGGACCGAAGTAGTCTTAGACTTGTTAGTTTTAATTTCCCGACATATTTATGAATTTATTACATTTGGCTATTGATTTTCAAATTTTACGCCGAAAATTTACTATACTAGCTAATATTTTATAATTTTGTAAAAGATTATTAGCATTTTAATCTAATATTTGTGTACTAAATATAATTTATGAAATCATTAGTTTTCTTTACATTTTATATATTGCGTAAACCGATTGCTGCAATTCATATTATCGGCATAATATGAGTTTGAAATCAATTTAAATGATTAAAAAAATGTGGGCCGTAATGGGATACATGCCAGATGTGAAACATGCAATTTTTATATCATACTTTAAATTAATAACGCTTTTAAGGTTTTAAAACAGCATAAATATTGAAAAAAATTGATTGGTAAAATTGAATGCGTTAGTAAATAAGAAACAATGCTGATACATTAACAAATAGGTAAAGTAGCGTGTGTGTAGTGTAGTAGAGAAGAAAGCGCAAAGACGTGATGCTGGCCGAATGGCACGTCAAGACGTGCCATCAGAACGTTTTGATCCCCATCCAAACGTGCCAATAGACATTTAACATCAAAAATGATAACAAATTTCTAGAATTCGCCAGTGTTAATTTTTTTTTGTAATATTATGTATTATGTTACAAAATATACACTGTAAAAATTACTTCATTGAAAGATTTGTCTGCTCACAACCTTGGATTACTCTTTAAAAGCTTACTCGTCCTATTTATTCCCAAAACATATCTCCACCTCTTATGAAAAATATTTTACTGTCTAACTAGCAAAATTTTGAAATATACTGGATCCTGGCACCAGGAAGATATCCTCGTTAAATGTAACTAAAAATTTCTTAAAAGTACTGACTGGAAAAGTCCTTCTTTACCTAAGCTTCAGTAGGTTCTTCTGCCCTTGTTCGTTGTTTTTCCTTCTTTGATTTTTAAATTTGTTTTTTACTACACTTCAACTTCTAAAATGTTGGATCTATTTCCATGAAATTTTGCAAGTATAGCAAAGTTAAAATATTTTTCTGTTATATGGGATGTCATTGGATATGTCATCCAATTAAAAATGAGGCTTCTCAAAACTTTTTTATTTGAAAACCTTGCTTTTTAAATATTTAAGTATTCTCTAAACAGTTTATAATGAACATATTTATATAATTCACTAAAAAACTCACTAAAAATTCTGAAAAATTTTGCTCAATAATCATATTAATATAAGATAATTTCGAGCATGCCACATTTATAGGTTCGTTTAAAAACGACTACGAAAACATATTTTTGAGTTTTTCTATAAGAACTTGATCGATATTTTACATTATTTGTTAGTACCAGCCTATATTTTCAGAAATATAGCACACGTCTTATCAATCTGTAATAATAATTAACGAGCAATCGCCGTTAAATTATCTTTCGCTTGTAATCACAATAAGCCATCAGAAACTTTTGATAAGATTTCTTAATCATTTTTAAGTAACAAAAAGTCTTTTATAAACCGTTGTTTGGTCAAATTTGCTATCTGAATTGATTTTCAGATTAGTTTAGTATTTTTTTTGAAAAGAAGTTAGACATGTCATTAAAAATATTAGTTTGTTTGTTTGGTTATATACGTTTATTAATTTGAAAAAAATGTAGAAATTATCTAAATAAAACTTTGACATATGCATTGTTAGATTTATTGTAGGTATTATAGGTTGAATATTGTAACAGTTTTTGAATAAAACATGGGTGATAATATATGCTTACGGTGCTTAAGTTTTTATGTATTTCCCAAGTTATAAAAGATATACGGAAGGGTTTGAAGCTCTTGAATAAAATCTGTTAACAATACACAATAAAGCATTTAGTTCATCATTGTTTGTAAGTAGAAAATTTAATCTCTAATTGTAATGAACGTACTCAGGTATATTTTCAAATTTTATTTTATTAAAGTCATAGTTAGTTTACGATTAATGGTTTTTTATAGAATACATGACTACAAAAAAAGTAATGATTCCTTATTAAAAAAAAAAGTATTTTAAGCAACTTTAATTAATGGTTCTTAATATTTAGGTATTAATCAATGGTCTCTCTCAGTAAAACTTTTCAGCGGATCAATGCAGTCAGAGAATGGTTAGTTAAACCATGCGACCGAAAAATAATTAACTAAGATTACGCGAGTGAAAATAATAGACCTCAAAAACAAACTTCCATGTCGCATAAAGAATTTAAAAAATAATATAAGTCATTTACAATGTATTTTTATTATTATTCAGCTTTTCTAGTCCATAGAGCACAACAATCAATTGGATCGAGGCAGGAGTAGGCTATCGAAATATTTTTTTATTCATGGTCAGTTTTTCCGATCACGAAAGATTTATTTTCCAATATCATCATAGCTGGGAACATAGGTTAGGAAAAAATATCAATGCCTATTCCATATGATAAAGTTGGTGCTAGTTTATTTCAGAAAAACTTATTTATTTCAGCATAATATTGAAATTTTACCTGAGGAGTATCCCTCGGTTCCAAACCACCGGGAATGGTCGTATCGGAGCACCGGCAGTTTGGGAGCTGACAAGCCTCCCTGTCACAGGGTGCAGCCCCATTCTCTTCAGCGTACGCGAAGGCCGCAGCCACCAACAAAACAAATAACAACTTCATTTCTGCATTCGCCTTAACTTGTCTATGTCTGAGAAACTAGGTGATTAGTTCGCTCCCTGTCCATATACACCAACTTATATACCATAGCTAAGCCCTTAATCTTATCAAATTTAATCATCAAGTACCGTTTATCTAGAAAACTATATAGTTATTAATAAATTTACATTAATAAATAAGAAATACCCGTGGTTTAATTTATCGTTAAATCAATGTTAGTCTGATTAGCTCTATTCAAATACAATCATGGTCAACAGGAAATTGATACAGATTAAAGTGACGTTCGTACTCATTAACAAATCTGGCGTCATGTAATAAGAATTTCTATATAGAGTGAATACACGAAAATACCAATTATTTGAATGCTCCCTAAATAAGAACATACCGCCTGTTGTCTTAATACCGTATTAAATTTAGGAAAATATTAATACACAGGAATACGACCTAAAATGTACATGTAATGTCGTCCCTGTTATAAAAAAACAGGGTTATTTCATAAAATTGCCTAGTTTATGTTACGTATTGCCTCTACGTTAACAAATTTATCTAATTTTATTTAATCCATTTGTCTATTATAATAATAAAAGGGTATTAAAAGTAATTACCGCATAGACTGGGTTCATTTCCAAAAACGTATGTATATGTGATAATACCATTTAAGTACTAAAATTTGAAATAGCTTTTTAAGTAAGGTTATACTAATATTATAAACAATGACGCGAGTTCTTTTTATTTGCATATAAGAAACAGCCTCGGAACTTATTTAAGTAATTTTAATTTTTTTTCAATCCTGAAAAATTAAAGTAATGAGGAAGGTTTTATTTTGCTTCAAAAATATAGATTTCCTAAGTAAAACATGATATTTATAAATTCAGTTGAATAGAAAATTATTGTGTCTGTCCCTCTTGACAACAAAAACCATTAAAGATATGTCAAAATAATGATATATTTCCAAGAGAAATGCGGGAACATTTTATTGTTTTACTACGGATCTGATTGCGAATTAAATGAAAGCAACTACGTATCTACGTATTCTGAATTATTAATCTACCTACTAGGATAAGTACATCTTCTAAGATAATATAATTCCGCATACCCAGAAGAAATTGGAAAAAAATAGCATATAGGTAGCAACAGCAAACGAGCATTTGATCGAAAGACTGATAGTGACAGGGCCACGTAGAGGACAAGAGATCTAGAGGCCGATCACATACTCAATGGACGGACCAAACTAAATCAGTAACGCAAACTACTGTGATTGAATGCTCTCGCAGCGCAGTGAACCGGCAGAAATGGAGAGACATACCTAAGGAGGCAGTTCAGACCAGGAAGACCGAATGAAGAATATAAATGTACAGGCGCCCTCAACCTAGTACCCAAGTCATCGGAGCAACCACGACCACTGTACCAAGAGTACACGACTGAGAAGAGAGTCTTAATATATTCGTTATTGAATGTGCTCATGGTTGTAGTCAGGATTTGATGTTTATGGACTCCCAATTAGTTATTACTTAATCATACATAAAAGTGCCAATAGTGGTTCACGTGTAATAATTTTCAATCTGATTATGGGTATATTGCGTCGAAAAAGCCTATAATCTAGGTTTTTTCCACACAGTATATGCATAATAATATACATCAACAATCAACGTTGTAATGAAATCTGGTAATCATTAATTAAAAGTTATTTGACAACAATACTACTTGCGCTCGAACGAAGCCGGGACGGTTTGCTAGTTATGTACAAATGCATATAATTTATACCCATTGATACGCGTGATGTCGGTGTAAGATTAAAATATTTTTGCATTTTTATCGATCCTAATATCATTGAAATAAATTAAAATGTCTATTGTATTGCGACATTAGTTGTGGCCTAATTTTAAAGTCACTATAATTTTAACTTAGCATCGTTAAAAAATATTTCAAGAAAATGAGATAGGATACAAAAATAAAGCAATTATTTATTAATATTTTAACTTATATCGTGGTTTTAATATCGAATTACTTGTGTAATCCCCAATGAATGAGTCCACTTAAAACTTATTCGGTTTTGGAGTAGTACCTATGGGTTCTACGGCTGTTCGTAATAAAAAACTAAAACTTATTAAGTACATATAAGATTCGCACTTCAGAGATTCGGTAAATACTTAGATCCAACATTCAAGGGTAAAAGGTATTCCTCTTAAACTATTTAGATGTAGTAATATAATTTTTCATTATGTAAATGTATGGCCTGGTATATCTTTTAGAAGCGTTTATCCCGAATTTCAAAAAGCAATTAGAATAGTTGCTGTGATTTTCCAGTAAATTATAGCTATATATATATATATATATATATATATATATATATATATATATATATATATGTATATTTGTATATATATATATATGTATATTTGTATATATACATATATATATATATATACATATATATATATATATATATATATATATATATGTATATTTGTATATATCCAAAAAGTGAAAATAAGTTTTTAATGTAAATGTTTGGTATTTACTTTTTATTTTCATCCTCGAAAAATACGCAGGAAGATGGTCAGATGGCGCTGTTCTTGTTTTGCTAATAAATGCAGAATTTTTATTCATATACACTTACAGATAAAACACAAAACATTTATGCGCATGAACATATAGATGCATTTATATATCACACATTCGGTGCAACAATGACGTAAGTGCAAAAATGTAAAAAAAAATTGTTACATGTCAAAAACTATGCGTAACTTTCTTGTCATGAACGTCAGTTATTGCAAAATCATCGAAATATAGATTTATGACGCTCCGTCTAGTTCGGAAACTTTAAAAGAATTTTTCCTTTGGAAAATATATTTTATCACTTGTGACGTTGTTGCGCCAGATATGCGATAGATAAATAACTGCCTTTTGTTTCATTGTCTTCTTTTCATAATGATTATTTAAGGTTAGCGATTTTTCAAAAACGCTGGAATAGTATCTTATCTTTCTATATTTCTATCAGAGAGTCTAAATACAAATTTTTATTTATGTAACTTTAATTCTTTCGAAATTTTCGTGCGGTTTTCCACAACTTTAGAGTTTCAAAAAAATTTTCCTAACAAGGACTTAGAAGCCAAGGGAGATCTATGCGTCAAATTTAAAGCGTAGGTATAAGTTTTATAGGTCCAGAGATTTTGTTATGAACCAGTGAATGATATTTAGGTTTTATATAAATACGCAGCTCGCAACTTCATCCGCATGGAATTCCGCTATACAAATACTGTGTTATGTGCATTTTGTGCTCTCATAAGTGCATAAATATGTATATTTTGTGCTCTCATATTAGATACAAATTGTTAGTTTAGTTTTCATCACATGTGGACCGACTTGTGCTATGTTCTCTTGTTCTCAGTCCGCTTCTAAGCATTCCTACAGCTCGGTTCTATCCGTCATTAATATGGCGGAAATTTTCTTTAATTTTCTATTTGACCCTTTTGCATCATAACTTCGGAATCCTTTAACAAAATAAATTAATCCCAAGGGTCAAATTTTAAATTTTAGTTAAATTTGAGTTAAATTTTCTTAAAATTGAGTTTTTCTTAAAATTTGAATTGATTTTTGATTGCATTTTTCTTAAACTTACGCCGGTAGACAGGTAGTATATATATTAAATAATATATAATCTAAAGCTCCCCCGAGTGTAAAATTAATATATTTGTTTTTCTAATTTGCCGACCAGAGGGAGTAAGCTGATTGGCCTGTATGATACAGTTGTATATACATATGATACTTTTCGAAAAAATAATCCTGAGTCGATTGCAACCCAAACTGAATGAAATAATTCCCGACCATCGATTTGGCTTCAGGCAAAAACATGGCACAATCGAACAAGTTCATAGATTAACAAACACAATTAACGAAGCCTTAGAGAACAAAGACTACTGCTCCGCTGTTTTTTTTTATATAAGTCAAGCCTTCGATAAAGTCTGGCACATGGGCCTCTTATACAAAATAAAGAAGCATCTACCGTACTCATTTTATCTACTTCTAAAAAGGTACTTAGATAAAAGATGCTTTGAAGTAAAAGTCAACACTGAAACGTCAGAACTCTACGAAATCCACTCGGGTGTCCCTCACGGCAGTATCCTCGGCCCGTATTGTATCTGATCTACACTGCGGATATTCCTAAAAATGTTGGCACAGTAATGGCCACCTATGCAGATGATACTGCTATAATGTCCGTACATTCTGAAGCAATAACCGCGTCTATATTTCTTCAAAAACACCTTACTGAAGTTAAAGCTTGGCTTGCAGAATGGAAAATAAGAGCGAATAACAGTAAATCCGTTCACGTAACATTCAGTCTCAGAAAAGGAGATTGCCCAGCAATTACTTTAAACGGACAACAGATACCGCACTCAGATACTGCTAAATACCTCGGCATACACTTGGATAGACGATTGATGTGGCAAAAACACATCTGGAATAAACGTAAACAATTAGATGCAAAATTGCGAAGCTTGTCCTGGCTCATCGGGAAAAAATCACAACTATCTAATGAAAGCAAAATGGCTGTCAACAAAACAGTGTTTTTCTAATTTAGAGTTAAGTTTTTACAATAAATTTAGTTTTCTGATCGTATAAAGCGCTTTCTAAATTTAAACTACAAATGTAGTTTGAGAATCCAAAGAGTGGGCGAGTTATCATAAAATTTACTGTATAAAATGAACTCCAATAAATATTCAATTTCACAACTTCTATCGAGAATCTTATAGTGAATTTTAAGGTGATGTTGATTGTTTCAGTACCTTATCGCTTTTGCAAATTTAAATCCACGTCAATCCGGTTTAAAAACTGATCACAGTAATTTGATTGCTTTAATAAAAGTGACTGGTGATATCCACTTAGGTGTGAATAATACCTAATCAACTACGTTTATTCTTTTTGATTTCAGCAATGTATTCAACTCGGTTCATCATATTTTTTCATCATATATATTATATTTTGTATCCAAAAATGCAGTAAACTCTACCTCCTTTAGGTTTATTTTAATTAGGTTGAAGTGTTTTAATACATTTCAATATTCATAAGAATGATTGGTGGTATATACTTCATAAGAATGAGTCGTATATTCATAAGAATGATTGGTAGTATATACTTCATAAGAATGAGTCGTATATTCATAAGAATGATTCGCTCTTCTAATTTTCAGATTAGTTCGTATCTATATTGTCATAGATGATTTGTGAAATCTGCAAATATCCTTTCTATGTGGACTCATTGTCAGTTAGTATATTCATGAAGGGTTTTTTTAGGTTCCATTATTGAGTTTGTTAAATATAAATATAATAATTACTATCTTGTCTTTGATGCCTCGCAAATGTATTTCTGTACCAATATGCATGTGTGTTTTTAATAAGAATTTATTTTAATCTGCAAATTGGTTTGTTAGTTAATCCTATTAAACTCCAAGATATCATCATTGGTAAGTCAAAGATTGCTTTCTAAACTTCAATTATTGAATTTTTCGCATCCAAAGTAAAACCATAAACTAATCCCATTGATATCAACCTTTAAAATTGAAGATCTATGAATCGATCAAAATATTGCCTAATTTTTAGCGAAGTATATTCTCTAAAACATCTTAAATATTTCGTAGATATTGAAAATAAAACTCACTTTGGTTAAACACTTTCAGTGAGAGAAATTTGTTCTCTCCGGAATTCGCCGAAGATTTTAAAAAGTACTAAAATGATATCGGAAACTATTAATCTATTAAATTTTTGGTCTTAAAAGATATGACCATATTTCTTAACAGGAAGCGCAATTTAAGTAAATGGAATTTTGTGATTGATACCGTGTTTACAATGTTTTGAAAAATTAAATTAAATTGTGCCTTAATAATTAATTAATTACCTTAGAGGCACATTTAACTGCCTGTTAGTTAATAGTCCAAAACTACGATCAAAAATCTTCTTAATTAACTTTTTTCAAATAATTATCAATTTTTTCAAAATTTTATCTATTTAAGCTATAAAACCTTGGAATTGGTTATATCTTGTAACCATACACTTTCTCGTTCAAAACTATTATAAAATGTTTGGAGACTGCCAACTTTATGAGATAATAGTTTCACATTTTAAGGTAGTCGAATTTTTATAACAATCCTAGAGTGTGATATGAAAATGATATGAAACAAAATTATTGATAGGTTTTTCACCCATTCAAGATAAATTAAAAAAATAAATATATTGATTAATGACGATAAAGTCAATTATATATTGTTTGAATAAGTATGACTAATAAAAAAGTTTGTGACAGAAAAAAGTATATATATATATATATATATATATATATATATATATATATATATATATATATATTGCATATGGAAATTCGAGAAAGGGCTAAACTTTCAAATTGTGAAGATTTAATATTTCGACCCTTACCTCAACTTTAAGTCTATAAATGAGCTATCTCATTTACTCATTACTATTTAATAAAGAAAATATAGATTGAAATCGAGGAATCGAAGAAATGGTTTTCAACTATCATAGGCACAGTTTAGTTAGCACACATTTTAAAGTATGATTTTGATGTAAAGCAGTTTGTTAGAAGATATTTGGATCTAAAAGTAGTTCCACTTTGATCTCAAAGCATTATTAAGTTTTTATTAAAAAATAACATATTTGTATCCAATTTGATCTCATAGCATTACTAAGTTTATATTAAAAATAACATATTTGTATCCATCTGTATTTGATCTCAAAGCATTACTATCTAGAATAAACTAGGAGGAGGCTTATAATTCTAGTTAGAGCTATTAATTCAAAATGGAACTCAAGATCTAATTTTGATAAAAAAAAATTATTACCCAGATTTCAAATCCTTTTATATCTACAAAGAGATTTCATTGCATTACTTTCCCTCAGTATGGAGATTTTCCTGCAAGAACTGAAAGCGGTAGTGGAGAAGTGTATTAATGTACGTTTATTTTATTTAACAAAATACGGTAAAACTAAATTGACAAAACGTCAACTACATAATAAATATGTATGATTTTCTGGGTAGTAAGTTTAATATTTTCTGAAAATATTTTGTAAAATATATCATTGCAAGTAATTAAAACTAACATTATTTCTGTCAAGAAGAACCTTCACTTGTTTGAAAATTTGGTACGCCTTAGAAACTGGCAATCTGTTGGTGTTACATTTAATTAAATCCTGTTTTTCATATCACCTCCATTCCTTCATGTTCTATTATGTATATTTCATTAATTATAACCATATATACATATTATCAGTTTTTTGGTCATATGCAGTTAACATATGTTTTTGTACCCTTAATTTAGAATTTTAAATTAATTTTTTCGTCATGAAAATTTAATTTAAAAATTTCAACTAATTTATATTATTACGCTGCTTTAGCTCTATATTGTGGTGATATGTGTGTGAGCGATCGATATATGTGCGAACAACGCTAAAATTTTCGAACGTTTGTTGTGAACTGGATAAGCAGATGCCTTGAGAGCTGGAAATAAGAAAGCATTAAAAACACCTCCATAATAATTTCTAGCAGAGATGGACCGTAATGTAATTGGCGCTTTTAAAATTAATTTGTTTCAAATTGGCGACATGTGTTTTTACGTAGCAGTACATTCAGGGAATTATACAGTTCTACGAACATACCGCTTCTGTTTAGTTTTATGGTGTTATGCAACAGAAGATGAATTAAAAATTTGCATTTGGTCGACAAATTAATACCTATAATTTATTTTTTATAAAGAAACAAATACAGAAGCAAAAAACACTTTGCGGGATACTACTGGAAAAAACAACTATAAAGAAGAAAACAAGAAATTGGCTTAGAAATTTTCTTTATTTACAATAATTATGCATAAGCATATTCATATATTTAAGGCGAATTTAGTTTGAATCTTTTGTTCCTAATCTCTTATGTAGATAACTCACTGTCCCAGGGGATTTCCGATCCAGGGGTAGACCCTAGGACACTGTGGTGTACATTGAGTCATGTAGAATGTGAACTGAAAATATAAAGAATTTGTTAATAAAATTTATTTCTAAATCTACATAACCGAACAATTCCTCAATTCTTTGTGCAATTTAGTTATAAATTAACCAAAATGTTACATAACATAAATGAAAATAAATTTATGGGGTAATATATGTCCCTCAAAACATTTCTATATATTTCTAATCACAATTTAATACTTAAATGAAATCTAATAAATAATAGATAAATTCACTTTTTCAACACATAAGACGTATTTCCTTGATATTTACATGTAAGTACTATATACTTTCACTGGCGGTATACATATATTCATTAAAGATTAAGTAAATAAAATGAAAAGCTACTAATAAAATAATAAAACTATATAAATGCTGATTATCACGAGAAACAATAATAATCAAAATAATTCGAAGAAAAATGTAAATATAACCTTTTATTCTTTCTGCCTCCACAAATTTACCTTTTCCAAAGGAAAAATTTGATTACATTTTCAACTTCCTTACATTATTTCATAAATTAATATTAAGTTGAATATGCATTTAATAAAAATGAGATAAACTTTATTATTAATGTCTAGTATTTCAATATATTTTCAATGAAATGTACACTAACGTCATGGAAGCTGCTGAAGGCGGGACACAAAGAGGTGAAGCAGGGTGGAGTATTTGGCGGCAAATTGCAGCTCGTCCAGCTGGAAGACTGCAGTTGTCCAAGTGGGATGGGGTTCTGTACCCACTCGATCACTTTAGTGGGTCCGACCTGAGTATCGAAATTAATATGTTACTTGCATATAATTCACATCTTTTAACATATCCCGGGATATTTTTCGCAGTTTAACACTATGAGGAACTACTTCATAAATTATTTTTACACATTTAGACCGTCTGCTTGTCGTCTTATTTAAAGTAAATAAAATGGACTCCAATAGGTTACTTCAACAAAATATGTTATCTAATTGCCATGAAAAGGTATTTTTGTAATCATCCACGCATTTTTTTCTTAGCTCGCCTCGCTTACTGGATGAGTTCTTAAAGAAAGCGAGGATGTGGAGCGATCAGCGTTTCGAGATAAGCGATATATATATATATATATATATATATATATATATACATATATATATATATATATAAATATATATATAAATACACACATATATATATATATATATATATATATATATATGTACATTTAATAATTCCAAGATCCTACTCGCGCGAGAAATCATGATACAAACTTGACTTACACATATGTGCAAATTCGCTTGATTGAGGAATAATTATTCAAATAAATTGGTAAATAATTTGTTCCAAAAATTACCAGATACACGTCGGGTAAGTTTGAAATATGATCCAGGAATCGCAAGTAAGCAGGGAAAGTGTTCGGGTTGGCCATGAACCAACTGCCGTGCAGAGAGACTGGGAACGGTGCCCTATTTCCCAAGTATTGACGTTCGAAGTTTTCCAACATGTAATTGAAGATGCCATCCACGGTGTTCTCTCTAAAACAATTTATTTTTAATAAGTTTTTGATCATTTAGTACAAGCCTGAGTAGCATGCAACGGAAGATGCCATCTACGGTGTTCTCTCTGAAATAATTTATGTTCAATGAGTTTCAGGTTGCATAGCATAAGCAGCCGCCAGTCTGCTGTATGATAAACTTAAAAGTAAATTATAAGGTTTATTGATAGACACACATATTGAATATACTAACACGTTTTGCTGAAGATCATATAGTAAAATTACTACAAATTCAATTAAAATCTACTTATCTAAATCTCAACATTTTCGCTGATTGATAGTGTGCACATTATTTTTTGAAAAATTATTTGTAGAGCAGAATGAAAAGTAATTTGTAACAGTTTTAAATCCTTTAAAGTATAATACAGAAAAAGTTTATACTTACACGTTAATGCATCCATCTGCCATGGCACATGGCACATTTAGTTCATCAAACCAATTAAGAACTGGCATTACCCAAACGCCAGGAAAGGAACCGGTAGGGCAAGGATGGATGGAGCAATCCTGGGTACTGGCATAGTCTAGAGTGTAAGGCCATAAACCTGGATTCACAAAGTTTTGCGTAGGCCAGCTGTAGTCGTACAGGAAATCGTTATCTTGCAACATCTGGAATGTGTTATCACCTGCCATCTGGAAGAATGGACTTCTGATACCTGTTACGGTGAAATAAATTTGTTAACATGAAGTCGATAAGATTTTTTGAGGTTAGCTAAACGGTTCATTGTCCATTGCATATTTCACAAAAATTATTTTGTCAAAATTTTTAGCATTAACACTTCGAGCGAATAATATATATTAAGCTTCCTTTTATCGTTCAGACTTCCAAAATAGATCGAGTTTATATAACCCAAAATTGCAGAAATTATATAAAAGGATGTTTAAAATATGATTTTTTTGTTATCATATTATTAAAATTATTCAACTTCCGAGCTAATAACAGAAGTAAAAACAATATTATACTGTTATCTTCAGCCAAGTTGCATTCTCAAATTCGTCTTAATCTTTAAAATTGCTGCTTGAAGAAAGATTTTGGCGAGCAGGTTCATCTTCACTTCAACATTCGCTTAAATGCTATTTATGTATATTGTTGTTTAAAAACACTAATTTTATACGTATTTAGGATAAATATATTACTTACCTTTCAAAACATTCTGGGGTATATTGGCAAAATGCGAAGTCAAGACACGTTGATCTACAAATTCTCCAGCCAGAACTTCGGGAGTGGCCTCCGACCAATATCCCGCTTCACTCCTGTGACTAATGGAATGAAGACCGATTTCGTGACCGAAAGAGTACATCTGATTGACCTTAGAGTAGTCCGTGTACTCGTGTGAAACTAGGAGAGACATCGAAGCTGGACATCCGTCAGGGTTTTGTAGTTGCAGAAACGGAACTAGGAAGAATTGGTCAACAAGACTGGCGGTGAGAGCATCATCAAATGACACCATTACAAACTGAAACAAAATATAATACCTTACATTTCCCACTTAATATTAATGAGAGATGATGATTTTGTTACTTTTTTTTAATTTCAGCTCAAACCTGATAATTTTATGAGTCTTAAAAGACAATGTGGAATGGTATGAAAACTCTAACACATATCAAAGGATCCTTTTTTGAAACCTCTCATATCATAAATTAGTGTCAAATCAATGACTTTCTATTTTTTTGGCACTTATAGATAACCTATAAAGTTTGGGTTAAAGAAATCAAATTTACACTGAGGTACAAGTCAATAACAATTAAATTATAATTTTAATTAACTATGAGAAATGCATATTATTACATGACAGATGACAGTTATTAATAAAACTTTCTTACCATATTTTTCTCTCTTAAGTGAGGATTCCAAAAACAATTTTGTAATAGACTTTATTTAGCAAAATTGGCGTTGAATTTTTCTTTAGTATTCAGTAGTCAAATTGCAGTCCATTTTAATTTCATCATGTGGTTCTATCGGTTTCTTTTTAGAAAACTTCAAACTAACTCAATTCAAAATAATTTATAAATTTTCCTTACATTCATCAAAATTTACCAAAAAATTGCGTTTATTTAAAAACATCCGCCTACATATAGAACAACAGATGCAGTAAATATTCCTTGTCGAATTGCTACTAAAAATAGGAGTTAAGGTTTGTGACTTGACTTTATTTTAAAGTTTATGGCTAATTTTAATTCTAAAACCATCTTCGCAAAGGCTATAAATGGATTTCCCTTCAGTTGTTATAATATTAAAAAAAAAGTTTAATTAATTTTTCCCAATATTCGAGACAATACACTTCTAATGTTCACTCATACTACAAACTAGCACTTCACTTATATAATATCTAGATATAACTAATTTCACTTATATACAAAAGATTATTGGATAACGCTTCAAAAAAGTTATTTATCTATTATATATTATATATCACTTCAAAAAATTTAGTATACAAAATAGGCGTTCCATTTTTTTAGGTTTTAGTAATCTAATTAATGACCCTCATAATTTCTTTATTTACTTTCATCGACCACAGTTAAGTGATTTCTACAAATTTAGATCTATCTACAAGAATTAACATGGAAATCAATTAATATGCAGCATTTTTTAATGAATGTGCGGCATTTTTAATTATACATCATAAATATAAAATGAAATAGATTTTATTTTAAAAATTAAAAAAAAAATATGAATTGAAATATGTGTACATATTTCTTTATTAAATTATTATTTATTTTGCGAGAGAAATAAATCCAAATGTAATTGTCGCCAAACCTACAAATACGTATTCTCGAATTTTTTTGAAAATACCATTTGCTGGTTGCCTATATATATATATATATATATATATACATATATATGTATATATATGTGTATATATATATATATATATATATATATATATATATATATAATATATATTTTATCATGAATTTGTCAACGCATGTACATTTATACGTGTTTACATCAAGATATCATGCAACATTAACACGCTTTACTTTTTACGCTTAATGCTTTAACTCCTTTCCTTATCCATTCGTAATTTCTAACACTTCCTCCTGTTCCTAAACTTCTCGATTGAATTTAATCTTATTGTATAAATCGTTCCAACTAATTTGCGTCAGTATAACATTGAAGATGTACCTGGGGAGTATCCCTTGCTTCCAAGCCACCGGGGATGGCGGTTTCGGAGCATCGGCAGTTTGGTAGCTGGCAGGCCTCTCTATCGCAGAATGGAGCCAAATTACCTTCAGCGTACGCGAAGACTGCGACGACCAACAAAACCAATAATAACTTCATTTCTTGATTCGCCTTAACCAGCCTGTTCTTAAGAAACCAGGTAATAGTTGGTTGTTAGTCTGCTTACATCAGTTTATATACCATAAGTAAGTTCTTAATCTAATCAAATAAAATAATCAAGTGCAGTTTATCTAAACATGTATATGATTATTAACTAATGCGCATTGATAAAAAACTAATGCCGTGGCTCAGTGTGTCGTTAAATCAATATAGGCACGATTAGGCTTATTCGGATATTATCATAATTCAACAGAAATTCATGTTCGTACGCGTTAACGAATAGTCTAGCAAATTTGTCCACAGAAAATGAGTTTCCGAAAATAATTAATATTTTAAAATTTGATGACGGCAGTATACATTATATTAAAATAAAATAAATATCTCACAGTCACGTGGTGCAAATCTTAATTTTATGGAGTCACCTTATCTCAGGCATCAAGAAGACCGAACATTTTGATGGCCAAAAGAGATTTTTTTTATGGTAAGCTAATTAAGTGAAGATTACAGAGCAATATATTATACTGCTCACATATCCAGGGTTAAATTTCAACTTATTCCGAAAATAAAAAAAAACTACGAAAAAGATTTTATTTCGATATTTACGAAATTTCAAAAGATTTCCCATCTGTGCAAATATAAATAATCTTTATGTAATATATTCGATTGAACAAAACTGTCTGTTAGTGCAAACATTATTAAGCATAAGTTACTACTCGCAAATTGTCACAATCAGCATTTTCTTAAAATTAAATATCTCCTGAGAATATATATAAAAAAATATAGTTAATAATATATATGAGCATAAGTTACGCACTTATGTACCATAGTCACTACTTGTGAGGCAAGATCCCGAAAAGTTAAGTTAAGCGAAACACAATGCATCACTCCTCACCACCTCACCATGTTACCCCTTCTGATTCCATCACACACACACACACACACACACACATATATGTATATTGCGAGTTGTTGACAACATCCACAAAAATATATCCCCAAATCTGCTATTTTCGAAAACGTTAAAGTCAAAATCAGAACAAAAAACGTCACTCGTCATTTATCTAATATTACCCGAAAGATAGAGCATTGATTCTAAATTTTAAAGTTTTTAAGATATGCATTGAGGACAGCCATTGCCAGGTGCTCACTGAACTAGAACAAATCTCAGTGGCTTGGAGGAGCAACTGCCAGTCATTGTTTAAAGTCACAGTCGCTATTCAATACCTACAGAGCCCGAAAGTGAAAATCTGGAGCCAAACATTCTTGAGTTAGAAATCAAACCCATAAAACATCTGAAAAATGGGAAAGCAACAGGCAGGGATGGGATACTAATCGAAACCATTAGAGCGTTGGGAGAATGTGGTGAGCATATCTTTCATACCATCTGCAGTAAGATATGGTTGACAGGTAAATGGCCAGCGGAATAGTCTTATGCAGTTTTCACTCCTCTAGATAAAAAGAGTTCAACAAAAAAATGTAGCAACGACCGCTATATTCCTCTGATCAGTCTCACTGGCAACAAAATGCTACGAGCATCTGAAAACATACCTCTCGAGAGAAATAGCGCCCGTACAGACTGGGTTTGTGAAGGGGAAGGGCACCCGTGAACAGATTCTTATTGTTCGATAAATCATAGTGAAAGCTTGAGAGTTCAACAAACCAGTCTATATATATATATATATATATATATATATATATATATATATATATATACTTCGTTGATTTCTCAAAAGCATTTGATTTTGTGAGATGCCCAACTTTGTGGAAAACGCTACTGGAAATGGGTATATCTCGTACTTAAGGAAATTTACAAAGAAAGAATAGCTTCAGTGCAGACAGACAACCTCCTTTCCGATAACTTCTATCCCAAAGCAGGGTATAACATCACCGCTAAGGGTGTGTAACATCGCCTCTTCTATTCAACACCCACACCGAGCTTGTGATGCGAATCACTCTGGAAGACTGGAATGATGGTGTTTTGGTTGGTAGCTACAAAATCACAAACCTGCGTTACGCTGATGACACCACTCTGCGTCAGATGCTCGTCAGATGAAGGAATTACTTCTTAATATGGAACGCGTAAGCCTCATGTTTAGATTGACGATTAGCCGGAGTAAGATCAAGATGATGACAACTTGCCATACGTGACACAGAGTGCGAACTGCGATATGGTACAGTCCTATATATACCTTGGTGCTTTAATGGGCTGCATAGATGAAGTAAAGAAGCAAATAGCGATAGCCAGAACTACGACGGATAAGCTGAAGAAATTATAGAGGAATCATAACTTAACTATTAAGAACAGGTTCGTAAGAACACTAGTTTTCCCCATATTTTTATACGCACCCGAGACGCGGACATTACAAGAGCTGAAAAAGCGGAAAATATATGGCCTATAAATGTGATGCTTGTGGAAAATTCTGGGGGTGTCATGGACAGAATTTCGTACAAACTCCTCCATACTTCAAGAACTCGGGATCACACAGCGTCTATCAACTCCAGTACAATTTCGAAATTTGAAGTTCTTTGGCCATGTTTTGAGGTAAAATAATGACTTCATAGAGCGTTTGGTGATCCAGAAAAGGGTGGAAGGAAACAGACCGCGTGGCAGATCATCCATGCGATAGGCTGATCAAATATAATCAGCAGTTAGGGACTCTCTACATAATGACTCTATACGGCCAATAGGATAAGATAGCGAAAAATTTAGGGGTTACATCAACCACCAATGATGATATCGCCTCATCATGACCACAACCGCTCTATCAAGAGTGACACGACTGCGAAGAAGGAGATATGCAGAATATTTTGACGCCCGTGAATAATATATCATACCAGAACACAGCTGTGCGGTTTCATTCGTCTCTAATAGATAAAAGACGTAACGTAAGTGTTGTGATTGATTAACCGGCTATAAAAAAAGAAGTGGTTATGAATTCGACACTTACATATTTATTTATTTTATATCTATTAACAACTATAATTCAGAGACGCTTCGACCAATTTTCGTTAGTTTTTTGTTAGAAAGGAAATGGTTACGGATAGGTCCGTGTAAATATGATCAGGATCTGGTAATGAATTTCAGAGATAGCCTATAAAACTCTTCAACGAATGAGGGTAGAAGGCCCATTTGCAAAAAATAAATACCGCGTTGAAATCCATTTCTTATGTTTTTATAAGTACTTTATTAACATATGGTGGTCTTAGCATCATTGGACTTAAAAAATGGCGACAGAACTCTTCAAGTAAGACGTAGATTCATCGAGTTAAGATTATCTTGACGTGTCATTTTCACAAATGTTAGTCGCCATCATTTGATGTATAAACCATAATTAATATAAGGTTACCAATTGTTTAAAAAGAAAATATGTATTAACCGATACCCGGTTATCTTGTTACTTTTACCGGCGTCGGTCAGATAGAAGAACGGAAGGGGATCGGAAGAGGTGCGGAGGGATCATACCTGCACGGAAAGTCCCGGATATACTTTAAAAAAACAACAGCCACAGCTTTTTTCCCTAATTTGTTAATAATTTTTCTTAAATGCTTCACAGGAAAAGTTGTTTAGAATGAGGAATGCATAACACATACATATATGTATATATATATATATATATATATATATATATATATATATGATTAGAAAAGAAAAATGGAAAATGTACAAAATGGAGTGTCCTTCAAACTTTAACATGTAGTATTCGAATGAAAATGCATATAAATTCTTGTTTTGTGCCTATCGGTCAATTCATACTAATAAGGTTTTCTGAATCAAGCAACTCAAGAGAATAAAATCGTTATTACAGAAGAAGAAAAATGTAAATAAGTAGCAGTTAACGATCACCTACGGTAGACCAGTCATACGCATTTTCGATAAAAATTTTGATTACCAGTACTAATTGCTTATCATTTTATTACATTAATTCAATATAATATTTAAGTAAATAAAAGTATTGGATTAAGTTAGTAGACTGAATACACTGGGAGTTATAATAACTGATTAATGCAACTTTCATATAATTTATATAATAAATAGCAAATTTTAAATTTGTAAACTTGTTTTTAGAAGAATTGTCGTGTGAAGTGTCGTCGTTTTTCCATGTGTATATAAATTAATAATTTTTTAGGTAATGAGCAGAACCTTGAAATATACCAAATTTTGGCCATCAAGAGAAAATATCATGAACAGGATAGTTTTCATCTCAGAATAAGCAAAGATTGACATACAAAAAACCTTTGTAAGGGCATCGTTCGATGGCTCTTATGCTTGCTAATATAAAACATGGACTTGGGCAATAAAATGCAGATTGATTTATTTTTAATAAATATGTAAACATACAAAAACAACACATATTTCATGCTCAAATGAATACATTCCGATATCTCGCATCCGGCGCAACAACGGCGTAAATGCAAAAAATGGTAAAATTATTAATTTACCGTTGTTGCACCGTATTCGATATCTCGCCTCCGGTGCAACAACGGCTTATCCGGTAAAATGGCAAAATTACTTATATGTCACGAAACGTGTGTGTTCGTCACATATACTTGCTACGTTCACAGCGCTGTTTTATCATATCCATAAGTTATTGTGAAATTATTGAATAATAAACTATCGCGTTCTGTCAAGTTTGGAATTTTAAAATGTTTCTCATATAAAAAATTGATTTTAACACTTGCGACGGTGTTGCACCAATATGCTATATACGAGGGGTGATTGGAAAATAATGATAATCGGATATTTCAAGGAGCCCTAAACATTTAAAAAAATTGTTGTAATTTGCTTATATTCTCAATAGTTACGAGGAAAAAAATCATATAAACATGACATCATTTCGAATTGCTCGGATATCCTCGGGTTAAAGAGCAACTCAGGAGTAAGACATTTGAAAACAATTGTGAAGTGATAGCCGCTGTACAAGCAATTTGCGAGAGTTGAGATGAAATTTTTTTTAAAAGGGATCTGCCCACTTTAGAAAATTGACTGAATGTATTGACTTGTTAGGAGACTATGTTGAATAATAAATAAAATTTAGACTGACAAATATTTGTTTTATATCGATTATGACTACTTTTTGATCAACCCTCTTATACATAGATAACATTGACTGCATTTTATTTTTGTTTTTGTACATTATAATTTTTTCCGGTTAGTGATTCTTTCAAAACTGGAAAATATTTCTTTCTTTATTTTTATTTCAAAATCTCAAATAAAGTTTTTTTTTAGACTTTGAAATTGAAATTGTTTCGAACTTTAAATAGTTCGGAATTTCTATACGATATTCCACTCCATTTTCATACCTATAGTGGTCGAATTTCGAAAAATCCGCACATAAACCAATTTTACAAACATTACTTTGACACAAGCCATATTTAGTACCCATACATGCTAAGTACTGGCAAAAAGATAATACCTATTGGATTATATGTACATTTTGATTTTAAAACCTAAGTTTGTCAACGCCTGTTTCTGTTCTACTTCAGGTGCCTAATGGCATATAAAACTGTACCGAATATACAAAAATGGGTTAAGTGGCAAAAGTAAAATGAAACCTGAACATGTGAAAAAAGTCAAAATGAATGAACAGATTTAAATAACCTCGCAACTTGAAGGGTCAAGTTATTGTATTTAATAATGATGTTGCCATTTTGAGTGGTATTTATGATCACATGATAAACGAATAAAAAATCTATGTTTTATTTATTGAACTAACTTAAATTAATTTCATTCCATAAAAATATTAAAAATAACACATAAAACTTTTTTTATGTTCATTTTAATCCAAATTCAAACTTTTTTTCTAAAAATTTTTGATGTAAAAATAGGTAAGAATTGAAATTAGGTCGGAATATTTGAAGGATAGGCGTGAGCTATAATTCCTAAAATAGAAAAGTTACAAATTTTTTGATTGTTTATTATCGGTAAATAGTAAACTAGTATTAAAAATAGATATTGATCAAAACAAATAAGGCAGCACGTAGTTAAATAAACTATTTAAGAATATAAAGAATATTAACATTGAATCTAAACCTATATAGAACATAAACTGCTACATGCAAATCGTTAGTCATTTATCATCACTATTTATACTAAATGTATTCTGCTAAAAATATAGACAGTTGTTGAAAATATAGAAATGCATATTTTAATTTCAAAAATGCAGCATAAGGATTCCCCGACTCTAATTTCATACTAACACTACTTACATGCAACTCATATTAACCAATATTACTACGCAGGCTAAAAGATACTATTGTCCCTAACTTTAATGTATCACATTCTCAATTCATGTACCCGTTTAATGAAAAAAAAATTGAGTAAGGGAAATATATGAGAAGGTATAGACTTTTCGAAGTATTTTCTTCATACAAATATATTTTTTATTTAAATAATTGATTTCTTTCCGACAACCGAAAAATGTAATATCAGGTTGAACTTAATTTAATAAAAAATGCACCATGTTCGTGACACTCAATCCTCTGAAAAACATCATTACAATGATTGCAAATTGTCTCAATAAAGATAAATTTATTATATTATTATATAAAATATATATATTTTTTTTCTATGGAAGCAAAGACACCGTGGAATACTGCTATTACTTACAAAATTATAAAAATGAAAACAATAAATTGATTTAAGAGTCTTCTTTATTTACAGAAATTATACCGAACAATATAATGACGAATTTAATTATAATCTTCTGTTCCTGATTACTCGAGTAGCTGACTTACTGTCCTAGAGGATTTCCGATCCAGGGGTATACACTAGGGCATTGTGGCGTGCACTGGGTCATGAAGAATGTAAACTAAAAGAATAAAGAAATTCTTAATATTATTGGTTGAAAATGTATACATCAATCGCCATAACTGAACAATTCCATAATTATTAAAGTAGTTTAGTTACATATAAAATTTAAAAAAAATATTTCAATAAATAAGACATGTTGTATTTACTGAATTTCTCTATGTAGGTATTATATGCTACACACACACACACACACACACACACACATATATATATATATATATATATATATATATATATATATATATATATATGGAACCTACATATGAAAAGTACACAAATGCAGAATTCGCTACCAAAAATATTTATTAATAAAAATAACTTGATGAACTTCTCTACTTCTATTACTTTACGTTCTTCAAAATTATCTAAAAAGGGGATGAAATTGAAGCGCTCTAATCTTTTATCATCGCTTCTTAAGATAATTTTATAAAGAGTATCTAAATAATATAAATGAAACATATCTAGTTAATAATTTGTAATACGTTAATATAGTCTTAATGAAACATATACTAACTCCATGGAAGCTGCTGAAGGCGGGACACAGAGAGCTAAAGCAGGGCGGAGCAATTGGCGGCAAGTTGCAGCTCGTCCAGCTGGAAGATTGCAGTTCTCCGAGAGGGATGGGATTCTGTACCCACTCGATCACTTTAGCGGGAGCGACCTGTGTATTGACATCCCTATGTTATTTGCATACCTCTTATTTGTTTTAACGTAACCTTGGGCACATTTTACATATTTTATCTGTCTGCTTGTAACTCTATTTAAGATACGTAAGATAGGATACAATAAATTATTTTAATCCGATCTGTTATTCCATGAAAAAGAGTTTTTGTAATACTTTTAATCATCCTGACTGCGTTTGTTCTCGGCTAAACTTGCTTAATGACCAAGTTCGCAGAGACCAAGTTCGTGAAGCGATTAGTGTTTTAAGATAAATAATATAAACATTTTTTCAACAGTACTCCCGAAATATTCATTGCGAGACTCCGTAATGTAAAATAGCAGATATACATGTTGATTTGCAATACAAAAATTCGCAGTTTCGACACTCGTTCGTTTGACCGATGAAAAATTACTCAACCAAATTAATAAATGATTAGTTGTAAAACTTACCAGATACACGTCGGGTAACTGCGAAAGATGATCCAGGAATCGCAAGTAAGCGATAAAAGTGTTCGGGTTAATCAAAAACCAACTGCCGTGCAAGGAGACTGGAAATGGGGCCCTATTTCCCAAGTACTGGCGTTCGAAATTTTCCATCATGAAATTGAAGATGCCATCCACGCTCTCATCTCTGAAAGAATTGAATTTGAATAATTTTAAGGTAATATGGTACAAGCAGTAGTTAACTTTTTACACTATAAACTCAAAACTAAATTATTGGATTTATTTATAGACTGCGCATTTGTCCACAAATTTCCGTTAATGTGTTTTATTGACAAATATATTTTTAAAAAATATTTAAAAAAATTTATACCTTTATCTCACTGCCCACTGATTAATTGGTATATCTACGGATATACATTGTGTAAAAATTATTCATAAATAAAAAAATATAAAATGTAATTTCGAACAATTTAAACAGACCTTTGCTTTCATTATTTTCAAATCGCAACTTTAAATATTAATTGTGCATTGAAAACCGCTGTTATTTTTTTACCTGAGTCAGTAAATACGTATTTTTTGCAGTCTATAAATAATATTACATACTCGTGAATAATATTCCTTGGCAAATCTTAAAACTTCGTGAATGTTTGAAAAAGCTAAAGAAAAGTTCTCATCGATACTTAAATAAGTTTGTCAATTAAATTTAAATTATAGTTTTTTGTAAAATTATTATATTTTTGCAGGTGGGAATAGCATAAACCGACATTTTAAGCTATATTTTCACGTTGAAAGCGCACAAACTTTCAGAGGTGTCTTAAATTGCACTGACAGTCGCATTTTGATACTACGCATTTTATGCGTAGTTTTTTTCACCTTATGATTTTTTTAAAATTTTAGTTTAATTTTCGAAATAGTTTACACTTACACGTTAAGGCATCCGTCGGCCATAGCACATGGCACATTCAGTTCATCAAACCAATTAAGAACTGGTACTACCCAAATACCAGGGAACGAACCGGTGGGACAGGGAGGGACGGAGCAATCCTGGATACTGGCATAGTCCAGAGTATAGGGCCATAGGCCAGGATTCACAAAATTTTGCGTAGGCCAGCCGTAGTCGTACAAGAAGTTGTTATCTTTCATCATCTGGAACGTGTTATCACCTGCCATCTGGAAGAATGGACTTCTGATACCTGCCATGATGAAATTAATTCAGTAATATAGATTTAATAAGAATATTTGAGCTTAAACAGCCCGTTCCATTGTTAATTTCTCATAAATAATTTCATCAAAACTTTTAAACATTACACCAGCATTTCGAGCGAATAATGTATACTGGGCTTTCTTTCGTCGTTTATATTTTCAAAGCAACTTTAGTTTAACAATTGCCTAGAATTATAGAAACTATGAAAAAGGGTGGGTTAAAGAGACCTTTACTTTCTGAAATATTTTGAATCATCCTACTTCTGGGCAAACATCAGAAATAGTCAAAATATTTTTGCGCTACCCTTAGCCAAGCTGCACGATTCTGAGAGTCAATTTGTCTTTCTCCTTTAAAAGAAACTCTTGACAGGTAGTTACTTTTCCTTTTGAAAATTAAATATAAGAAAATAAGCAAATATTCGTTTAAACGCTGTTATTAATTAAATTTAAGATCAAAAAATTCACTTACCTTTCATGACATTCTGTGGGATGTTGGCAAAATGCGATGTCAGGATACGTTGATCGGCAAATTCGTCAGCCAGAACTTCGGGAGAGGCCTGAGCCCAATATCCTAAATCACTCCTATGGCTGATGGAGTGAAGACCGATCTCGTGACCAAAAGAATACATTTGGTTGACTCTAGAATAGTCCGTATATTCGTGAGAAACTAGAAGAGACATCGAAGCTGGACATCCGTCAGGGTTTTGTCGTTGCAGGAAAGGAATTAGGAAGAAGTTGTCAACCAGATTGGCGGTGAGAGCGTCATCGAATGATACCATAACAAACTGAAACAATATATGATTTCCACGATCTACAATTAATTGGAATAAGAAAAGCGTCGTAATTGTTGCTTTTTTATGTTAGACTAAATATTTTTTTCACTTTTTCCAATTTTAACTTGAAGCTTGAATATTTTTTTCACTTTTTCCAATTTATTCGATGAGTTTTAAAAAGCAATCGGTCATGGAGACTAACATATATCAAATAATTTTCTCATGGCTGTCGTGTCATAGATTGGTGTTCAATTATAACTTGTCTCTTAATCGTCACTTATAGGTATCTTATAAAGTTTTGGGCTAACAGGTAAAAGGCACTAACAATACATTAATTTATATTTTGGTTCGGAGTAATTAAAATTTACACCATGGTGCAAGAGCCAATTGAATTTTCGATTGAATTGGCTATCGGAGAATAGGATATTTATATTTAATTCCTCGGAATAGATCGCTTAATTCGTTTATATTATTGCATCCTTAGAATAATGAGTACTCCAAAAGGCGAGAACACGCGGGATAGTGTATCCAAAAAAACTACGCATAAAATGCGTAGTATCAAAATGCGACTGTCAGTGCAATTTAAGACACCTCTGAAAGTTTGTGCGCTTTCAACGTAAAAATATAGCTTAAAATGTCGGCTTATGCTATTCCCACCTGCAAAAATATCACTGGACTGCAATAGAAACAAATAGGGATTGATTTTATATGTAAATAATATAACTTTATTTAATTTTCAATTACCTATGCAATTTTAAAATATCGGAGTAGATTATTGTTAACAGAAGAGCGCTGTTTTTGCTGGTGTGACACTTAAAAAATTGTTAACCCAAATTAAAACGTCTTAATTGCTTGACAATGAAAAATGCGAAATTTTATCAGTTGCAAAATCGGAATTTGGAAGGTGTCGTTGGGGAATTTGATGGAACATTTGAAATTTCCGTTTTCATATTCAATTTAAGAATATTTTATCTACCTACCTACATATATAACAAAAGTATAATAATAAAGATATATACATTGAAAACATTTAAAAAAAAATATTGATTTAGCGTATAAATTTTCTTAAAATCTTTTTTGTCTCTCTGTATGTTAATTTGTACGGGTATCACGTAAAATCTACTGGATGAATTTTTATGAAATTTGGTATGGTAACAGTATATAGAAGCAATATATAAGAGAAAAAAACAATTTTTTTTCCTATTTACTCGCGAACGTAGGCAGAGCTATTTGCATATAAAATCGTTGTATGTAGGTTACAAAGACGCGCGAAAGAAATTAATGTTACGTTCATTCATTTTTGCCATCTTTAATTTCTTGAAAATATTGTTTAAAATAAGAAGAAATTTTATCACGACATTGAACGCTAATTAACATAAATAATTTTTTCGTCCTATTTTCAATTTCTTTAGTACGGGACCGACTATTTTCTAATTTTTATTGCGGGCTTTTTAAACTCTCTTTAACTCACTAAGCTAATTTTTTTATTGCTGTATTAACAAAACTCACTAAGCTAATTTTTTTAAGCTAAGCATTTACTCACTAAGCTAATTTTTTTATTGCTGTATTAACAAAACAATATTCATTTGCATATCTGCCAAAAAAATTTTGTGTTTTTTGCACACATTCGTACGCACGCTTGCACATACACGTAAACACACACACGCACAGGCGCGCACGCACACATACACACACTACACCCGTATTTAATGATAATGTAGTTTTATACTTATTTTAGTTAATAAAATGGTAAAATGTGACAAAGTTTTTAAATAATTTTAACATAAATACTTTAGTTATTGGTTGTGGTCAGAATAAACATTTTAGAAATTTGACATGGCGACCTTAATATTACTTCATATAAGCTAAGCCATGTACCATATAAATCGATGTAAATGTGAATCGTACTGCCGGCGGGGGGGGGGGTGAAGATTTATGGCTTCACCGCGATCGCGGAGAGATTTGTGAGTATGCGCCTTCCAGATTATTCTATATTCTAAGATTGTATCAACCAAGAAATAAAAAAAAATTGCTATTAGAATTAATACGAAAGGTGGATGTTGTATTAGTTGTTAGGATTCAATAGTCTCGTCTCTCGTAATTTTGTTATATAATCCATCGGTTTACGTTGTGCGAATCTCCCCTGATTGAATTAAAAATAATTGCTTAATTTCTCTCACACGCTGAATTTAACTAAGAACCTTAATTCATATTTTATTTTTTTGCTTAAATACCTACGTCTATAGCGACCAATGACGTGATTATTTCTTGCCAAATTGATAATGAAAATCTCTTATCTAGTTACAACTTTTGATATGATTTTATTTTGACGTTCACATTCATTTCTAATTCGAAAACGATCTTCAATTATTGAAAGTAATATACTGATTTCCCTTCAGTTTTTCACTTAAAATCCACCAATAATATAATTACACAATCTCACGTAAGTAATTACACAATTTCACACAAGTGTCTATAAGTTTAGGAAAAGTCGACGTTTGAGTTCAGCAATTACGTACATGAAATAAATTAAACTGATGAGTTAAATTGAAATAATTAACATGAGTTTGAAAACAAAAGGAATAATAGAAATATTTTTTTTAATTTGGTAGACCTGAGTTTTTACTAGATTTTAAATTCACAAAATGATATGCTTTGAGTTTTTTTCAAATACGCTTTCTTAATTTAAATCAAAAACATACTTTAAACAAACGCAAACGGAATTCCAATAAAAAAATTAATACCTAAAATCAATTTCATTTGTAATACGAGATTCTGAAAGAGATAACAGAAAATCAATAATATCCTACTAATTCATTTCCTCATACTACTAATTGACTTATTTCTCATTATATCAGTTTTTAAGCTAATTTAAATAAAAAAATATTTGATATTAATGTTTTTATAGAAAATGGACGTTGTCTTGTTTTCTAAGATGTTAGTAACCAAATTATGGATCCTCATTAATCCTCCACATACTTCTATTAGCGATTCTGGCTGATTCTCCAAATTTTGAACTACTTGCAGGAAATAACGGAGAACTCACTTGGTATTTAGTACTTTGTTAACATATTATAAATGTAAAAGTTAACAAATAATGATTTAGTACAAACCATTGAGTGATGTAACACCGAATATTTTTTTTAAGAAAATTGCCAAATATACAAATATTTACTAAAATACTATTTATTTTGTTATAGAAAATTGCTAAAATTTGAAAAGCAATCATAAAGAAAGTAATCATAGTGCATAGATCTGTATTAATTTTCTTGAAAATATAATAAGCTACATGAGTTAGCACGGTCAATAATTACTGATTGAGGACTGAAAAGGGTTATTTTTGTATAAGTGTACTTTAATGTATGATACACTAAATGATACGTATACGAAACGACTCGTACATGCATATACTTATATAGGGCATTGAGCCATTTTCCATAATGATATCATGCTATACCAACATACTTTACATCCCTTTCTCTTTTATCATACATTCTTACTTGTTAACACATCCTGTCATTCTGAAACCTTTCAATTAAATTTAATCGTATCGTATAAGTTATCCCAACAAATTTATGTCAATGCAATATTTAAAATGTACCTGAGGAACATCTCTTGCATCCAAACCACCGGGAATGGACGTGTCGGAGCATCGGCAGTTCGGGAGCTGGCAGGCCTCCCTATCGCAGGGCTCAGCCACATTATCTTCAGCGTATGCAAAGGCCGCGACGGCCAACAAAATTAATAATAACTTCATTTCTTGATTCGCACCAATCAGTCCGCGTTTGAGAAACTAAGCAATAGGTCGCGATCAGCTTGCTTACACCAATTTATATACCATAAGGAAATCCTTAATCTAATCAAATAAAATAATCGAGTGCAGTTTATCTAGAGAAATAGGTATATGATTATTAACAAATGCGCATTGATAAAAAATGTAACGCATTGACTTAATGAATCATTAAATCAACATTGGTATGATTAATTATATTCAAATATTATCGCAATAATATAACATAAATTCATATTCGTATTGATGAAAAGTCTAGCCTAATTTTCAAAATAGTTTTACGAATTTAAAAATAGTTTTAAAAAAAACGTAAAACTATTTTTTCAAAATAGTTTTACGTTTTAGAAATAAACAAAAGTAAAAAACAAGAATTAAACAGTTGTGATTTTCATCAAAAGTTAATGAAGGTTATAAAGGGATATGCTATGTCACTCATGCATCTACAGTTAAATTTTAATTAATTCCTGGAATAAAAAGAATAGAAAAACGTTTTTATTATCCCTAGAATTCCTAGAAATTCCTAAAGATATCACTGTTGGTAATTGATATATTTCAATCTAAATAATTTGAGTCGAATATGGTCTATTGAAGCCGGCTATATAATATTTTTAACCTTATAATTAAATTTGCATATATCACTAGTTGAAGATTGTAAAAAAAAAAGCTAATGAAGGTTATAAAGGGACATATTAAACCACTTACGTAACTAGAGTTAAATTTTAATTAATTCCTAGAATAAAAAGAACAGAAAAACGTTTTTATTACCAAATTTATATTCCCAGAGATATAACTATTGGTAATTGATATATTTCAATCTAAATAATTTGAATGGAATATGGTCTATTGAAGTCGGCTATATGATATTGTTAACTTTATAATTAAATTTGCATATATCCCTAGTTGCAGATTGTCACAAAGAGTTATAACCGCTGTTAATAATTCGAAAGTGATTAATAATTAATGAAGTATACAAGCATTTATTTCACACTTAAAAACACAACAGCTACTTCGAGTCTTTTACCTGTTACGGCTGAATAAAGGCGCACCGTCTACATCTGGTGTTGTTGATTGTCCATAGGCCTATAAATATCGTGAATACCTTAGAAGTTAGGAAACTTATAATAAATTTTACAGCTTTCCGGTAACGTTAAAAAAGCTCAGAGCTTTGAGTTCTCTTTTGTTAACGACTATCCCTTAACCCTTTACGAAAATAAGGAGGGGAAGAAATTGTTGAGTAGATTATTTTAGAATTAGTATTTTTAAAATTATCTCTAAAACTGTGTTATATAAAATAATAGTAAAATGTAATTGTTAATAATAGAAGAAGTATGACGAAATAAACTAGAATATAATAAAGAATTTGCATCCATTGCAAAACCTAGTCGATAGTCAGGTTTCAATATATTTAAGTTTAATATGGGATACATCATGTATGTATATATATATATACATATATATATATATATATATATATATACATATATATATATATATATATATATATATATATATATACATATATCTACATAATGTACCCGCTATTAACCTTATTTTGTGTGTGTATGCAAAAACATACATGACGGTTTAAAATAGATACGATAGTTCGTTTCAATAAATGTAAAACTTGACAATGAATTGAAACAAATTTGGAAAAGTACATGTGAAATAATAAACATAAATTCAAAAATGACCAAATCTACTAACTAAAACTGGAACAGGATAGTTAACTAAAGCTCATGTGAATCGTACTGAACCGGCACCTACGACGATAATATCTGAAAAAAAATAATCTAATTCTTCTTCAAAATATGTAACACGTTTGCGTCCGTCCGAAAAGTATGGGTTTATATTTCGATCGTCACGGAACTTTCAAAATATTAGTGGATCACTGGAAATTAATGTAAGTGAAAAATATCGAATCAATTCCGAGAGCTATCGAATTGTCTTAACCTCAATGAAAATTTATTGAAAAATGCTGTAATGAACTTGAAAAAAATTCATGAAAACTGAAATGAAAAAAAAACATTGACGTTTAGTGGTAAAATGTTTTACAAAGTTGTAAATTTGTATAAAAGTTTAGCTGACTTAACTTTTTATTACGAGCACCGAACGAGGATGGTTCCGCGGAATAGGTTGAATCTTATAAACCGTGTTCAGAACGCTAGATCACAAAGACACTCAAAATGATGGTGAAATAATCGCTTGAGTTTTAGAGAACGATAAAAAAGTTTACGCTAATGTGAGGAACTAACTGCCATCCAAAATATTAATAATACCATCAAACAGCTTAATATAAGTGAATAAATAGTAAGCAGAAACTTTGAAACAATGCAATATTTTACAGAGAAGCTAGTAGGATTGTTTAAAATGTTTTCTTTGTAAATTCTATAGAATTATAAAACTAAGGTGTAATGGTTTTAGAGAAACTGACAATATCGGTTCACGTTATATTCACATATCAAATGTCACAAGATAATCAAATACTGGAATCAATCCTATAATTAAACTAAAAGAAATTGACATGATTGTTGATGTCTCTACTCCGATACGAGTCGAAAATTCTCTTGTAGTGTGAATAATTAATATAATAATTTAATGAATTCCTTCATTCAAGTTGTTTTAATAACGAAAAAGAGTTTGTGACTTCAGCATAAAATTAAGTACTATTGAAAATCATATTACGGTTTCAAATTAATTCGTTATTTATAATTTGTATCTTGTAATCAAATATAAATTAATAAACTCAAATTGATGTAATTTGTGATTATAATTAAAATTTCTAAAAAATTTAAGAATTTTAAGGAGAGAAACTAACTATTGTCTCAACAACTGAAGATATTTTTCAGTCCTAACAAGGGAGGTGTTATATACCAAGTGTATAAAATGATCCATAACGGTCTTCAATATACCACGTGTATAAAATGATCTATAACGGTCTTCAATATACCACGTGTATAAAATGATCCATAACGGTCTTCAATATACCACGTGTATAAAATGATCCATAACGGTCTTCAATCATTCCATAATCAATTCAAATAATATACTTTTTAGAGTTCAAGATTTTATATTAGATAAAAATGTTTCAACGGAATGAATTGTTTCTATAATCGCATTACGTCAATCAAAATTTTGCGAAATAATGCTAAACGAACCCGTTAATCAAAGATAATGTTGTTTACTCCATGATATAAAACCCTGACAAGGCTACTCTTAATTAGTTATTCGATCGTCTTCATTCATCTAATTATTATCATTAATTAGTGATCTGTTATATTGAGGCCGAGCCCGAACTAATTTTGCTAAGGCCAAATTAGTTTAGAAAACGAATGTTAAATAAATCTAGTCTAATCCAGAAAACATCAGTTTCTGCTAATAATAAAATTTACTCTTCAGTAACGCACACATACACACACATACACACACACACACACACACATATATATATATATATATATATATATATATATACACACAGTGAAATAAGTCTGACTGAATTCCCATGAGTTGCCTATGCAAATAAATGTTATTAGGTAGTAAGTAAAATACTCTTGAATCATCTAGAATATCCAGCCTTTCTCAGGAGGTTAAACAAAACATTTAAAACTGAAAAGGCGATTTTTGCAAATAAGACAAAAACCGTTCAAAATATTAAACGAGTCCAGATTGATGAAAATGTATCATTGTTTAACGTTGTCCTGTAAGTTAAAAAGTCGTTATCTTTAAATATGTTATTGTTATGGATACGTGTTTCTAGTATCCTCACACGATGTTCTTTTGTTGCAATAAAATTTCAATTCCTGTAATAATTTTGTGAAAATACAGTTGTAAAAAAGAGTTTGTCCTCAGTTAGGTAAAAGCATGTGAATTAAATTCAAATGTGGTAGATTGACGAAAAAACAGGCCTACTTAGTATGAGTAGAATCAATACTATAACGGTTCCATAACATTTATATATATATATATATATATATATATATATATATGTATATATATATATGTGTGTGTGTGTGTGTGTATCGTCTTTATTAAACTATTTGCGAATATTAATAATATTATACAAAATAAAAATGTGCTATCTGTCAAGTCTTCATTTAATTATCGTGAATTTGTAAAAATCTGGGTGGAATCATTTCATCGATACCGCTTGGACTTCTTGTCGACAAACGTAAACCAGAGTTTGGTTCAACAAATGATGGTAATACTGCCAGACGATTTTTCAGAAACCCAGAAATTTCTACTGAAATACATGCCGGTAACACTCCACAAGATATTGTTTCATGATATTGACGTAATATTTAGATGCATCCTACTAATAGGACAACTGTCAGAAGAAACGTTGAAAACTCGTAATAATGAGATCCGAAAAATACGCGAACATCACATTCGGAAATCTTTACGGGTTAATATCAATAGGGACTTGATGAATTTGCTTCTTTTGACATCAGATCCAAAAATTTCACCTCTTTGAAAGTGTATCAAACCTAAGGAAAAATTATCAAGAGAGGTTCTGAACTATATAATATGTCCAGAACCAGCTTTCCTACAACGAGATCCCAGGTCGCCAATTTCGAGGATGTTAGTTTTCGGATTTTGATGACTCTCTTGACAGCATCGGCAATCATTTTGAAAAGTAAACCTTTATTGTTATCGGAATGAATTAGATCTAGATGTAGTTATTTGCAGATAAGTTAATTTTTATATATTATCGTTTACAAATATTGAATATATTTGGCGTTAATTTTGTAGAAATTCATTATTCACAATTAAATGAAACTATGATGACGTTGTAGTGACGTGATATAATATTATTTCTACTTTATTTAATTTCTTTACTACGACCTAGGTTTCGTTGTATTACAACATGCAAAGATCTTTGCTAATAGCCCACCTGAAGATGTAATACAACGAAACCTAGGTCTTGGTAAAGAAATTAAAGAAAGTAGAAATAATGTTACATCACGTAGTTTCATTTAATTGTGTATTATTGTTTAAGTAATTTCTTCTCATTAATTTTTAATATTACCTAGTTTATAAGCAAGTATTCTCTTTTTATTATTGCGATACTTTAATTGATTAGAGATATATTTGAAGTAATATTTATTGTTTTCTTCTGTCTTAGTGTATTCTTTGTTTTAATAAAATTTTCGAAAATTAAGCTGTGTATTTTTAATTTTTTAATATTCTTTAGAAGAAATTTTTTTTACTATGTAATACTTCTTCGTATACTATATTATTTAAAAAATCATTACCTGGACTATAGTCTACGACGATTTGAGTAGATTTTCAAATTTGCATAATTTCGAGCAACCACTGGTATGGGAGTGGACTACTGTGCGATACTGATGAAAAGATTTCTCTTAAAAATACTGAAGAATAAATATTTTTTATTCTATCACTTTTAAAATTTTTTTCTTGAAAACGATCACACAGGAAAGTATTTAATTGGTTAGCGGCATTGACTGAATAATAAATCCAACTTAAAATAAGATGTGAATGTTAATCATTTTGTTTCCTGAGTTTATAATAAATTACCCGGATTGTATTGCTGTAAACAGCTGGGTTGCAATTGAAATGATTCAAATTAGAACGCTACGTATATGTATGAAAATTATCTACGTAGTTCTTAATTTCAATACACCCTTGTCATGGGAAAACTTAATTTATAAATCATAAAGAAATATTTCTGGAGTAGAGCAAAATTGTTTACCTCTAATTAAATAGCTGTATAATGATCAGCTGGTAATATTCTAATTGCTAATTTTTGACCGCCACTTTTTCCCAAGGTATTGGAATTGGTCTATTTTATGTGAAATTGTTTATACTTTTTTAATCCATAATTTATTATAGCAACAGATTAAATCTAATCAGTATTATAATTGATAAACCCAATCATTTGGAATACAAAATATATCAGGTACATTTCCCCCTAAAAAATATGACGATAAGAAACGTAAGAGGTGTGAAAAGTATCATCAAAACATTATGTTAATATATTATCACCTAAAAATTATTAGCTTTGTGATAAATGTATTTTTCGAAAAACACACGTAATGCGTGACGTTCAATTTCGTGATGTTAACACATTAAAATATTTCGAAATTCGTGCCATATAAAATGTTTGAAAAAATTAGATTTACAGTAAAAATGAAAGCAATGAGTTAATAGCAGAGGGAATAAATTATTCTGAAGAAATATTTATTACAGTTGGTAGCGAAAAAACGTTCTTAAATATATAAAATAAGAATCAAACAACGTAAGTTTTATGCATGTGTACAGGACTACTATCAGCAATCCCACTAAAAAAACAAAAAGTTTGATGGAGAAATGTGATTTATGTATACAATAATTACACGGAATTTAGAAATTAACACAAAAGTTCAATAATAATTTTTTTCTTAATCTTGCAGCCAGTTCTCTCAATTTCCAGTTCTACCTCAGGCACGTCCCAGTGGATTTCCGACCCACGGATAAACGCTGGGGCATTGCGTCAGGCATTGGGTCATGTACATCGTTAACTAAAAATGTAAACCATAGATTAATTACATTGATAAAATTCTTATATTAAAAACGGAATTACGATAACATTTCTAAAACACTGGCGTATATTTAATTACAACAAAATTAAGAAATAATACGAAAAATATTTAACCAATATTTGTCATATATTTTAAATACTTTTCTCATCGACACTAAGCTATTTTCTGTAGAATATATTCACTGCTTGAATAATCGAAAATATTTTTTTCAGGAATGCTTTTAATTAGATGTTCTTTAAGTTTATTAATACAGTGGAGGTACATTTTTATTAATTAAATACCTATTAGATAAATAAACTCAAAAAGCCGACATTAAAAACCTTACACAAGTGATGAATTCACTACTTAGTGACTTAATATCTAATTCACTACTAAATTCTAAATAATCCAAATAATTGTACTAAAAATCTAAATGTTAATATGTTTCGTGTCTCAATATTCTTTATCTCTCTTAAAAATTTGTAATACATTGAAATATTTTATTGGTTTATATACTAACACCGTGGGCGCTACTGAATCCAGAGCATGGAGTCCTGAAGCAGGGCGGAGCACTTGGTGGTAAATTGCAGCTCGTCCAGATGGAACACTGCATTTGTCCAAGAGGAATAGGGTTCTGTACCCACTCGATCACTTTAGCCGGTCCAACCTACGTATCGACATGACCATGTTAATTTCATATCATTTCTTTCTTTAAACGTATTATTATGTAATGTTATATATATAAAGGATATTAAGCCAATATTAATTGGGATGAGCCAAACATTATTCAATGTAAAAATTTTCGTATATTTTGTGGTATAATTTTCAGAAAAAAGGTTAAATGTCTAAATTTTTAATTCAATATTATTATTAGGTGAAAATCTATATGTGTTATCAATGGTAAATTTCGTTTAAATTTAAATTGTTGAAAAAAGTTTAATTATTTTTTATATGTAAAATTTTGCAAGTATAGTGCTGCCACCTCCACGAATTTCAACGTACTAATTGTAAAGAATATAACAGGCACCACAAACATTGAGAATTGTTTATCACGTGTTATATCGCGATATATATTAGTCATGTAAGTGTTTATGCGCCAGTATCGATTGTAATATTTATTTGATTTTTCCATTCGCTCTATTGTATGGGAAAACTTTTTCTTTTCTTTCACCATGTTAATGTGAGAAAATAACAATTAATTACAATTTCATAATTTTGGCCACGTTCGTTCTCATCATACGTATTTATAATATTATTTAAATTGTTTTATAAATCTCTCTGTTTTATAAATGTTAATAATATCTCTCTTATGTTTTGTATAAAAATAATTGAAGTATGTAAAAAATAATTCATAACTTTATATTCATTATAACAGAGTTTCGCAAGTCAGCACGAAATACGCTCGAGTTTGTCTAACCAATAAGGGTGGTAGAATAAGTCCGGGTATCAATTACTCAAACGATTACGGATTATATAATAAATATTCAGTCCGGGTATCAAGTATTCAAACGATTACGGATTATATAATAAATATTCAGTCCGGGTATCAATAACGCAAACGATTTCGGATAATATAATAAATATCCAGTTTCCCTATACATTAATTTTTTATAGTAACATTGATATCATACGCAGTGAGGATTATGCATGACGTATTTTCTTGCTTTTTAACCCTTTCCTTCTTGCTTTGATAAAAATAAAATTTCTTTTTAAACTATAATTCATTGTGGTTGCGTCTTACTGGTAAAATTACCCATAATAATTTGAAGCAAGATCAGGTAAATCAGAAATTTTAAACAAATACATTATTTGCAAGCCACAAATGATAAAAATTTAACGTTAATTTGACAAAAAGTTTACCAAATACACGTCAGGTAAGTGCGAAACATAATCCAGGAATCGCAGGTAGGCGGGGAAAGTGTTCGGGTTGGCCAAGAACCAACTGCCGTGCAGGGAGACAGGGAATGGAGCCTTATTTCCCAAGTAGTGACGTTTGAAGTTCGATACCATGAAATTGAAGATTCCTTCCACGGAGTTTTCCCTGAAAGAATATATATTGAATGAGATGCAAATAGAAAAATATATTGTCCAGACTATGGATTTACTTGCGATGTTTACTCATATATTTTAAATATTTTATCAAAGTCTACTTAATTAAGACGTTCAGATTGAACCAAGGCAATGAAAAAGATTGTTATCAAAAATTCATTGACACCGATTTCATAAGTAATTAGTTTTTAAATTTAAATGTTATTTATATACTTAAATAAACTTATTATCATTTATTTTTTTCAAAGTGGTTATAAATCTTGCGATACTGGAAAAAAAATTTAGTACAAATAGTTTTATAGACGAATAAGTTTGCCCTTACACATTAACACATGCATCAACCATTGCGCAAGCGACACCATTATCATCAAACCAATTAATAACTGGCACAACCCAAATGCCTGGAAATGAATCTGTGGGACAGGGAGGGATGGAACAATCCTGGGTACTGGCATAGTCCAGGGTGTAGGGCCAAAGACCTGGATTCACAAAGTTCTGCGTCGGCCAGCCATAGTCATAGAGGAAGTTGTTATCTTTCAACATCTGGAATGTGTTATCACCCGCCATCTGGAAGAATGGAGCTCTGACGCCTGTAATGATTCACATTATTCACATTCAATTTATTCATTTTTTTTAAATTCACGCTGTGCCCCATGATTTCACTCGCGTATAATTCGGCATAAGAACATTTTTTTTCTCTCATATGTGGGTCTAAACTAATACCAAATTTTATAAAAATCCGTCCAGCAGATTTTGTATGATTGACGCACAAAATAATATACAGACTGACACAAATTCTAAAAAATGGTTTTCCGGTTTCTTTTAAGATTCTATAACCTAAATCAATCGCTTGTTTTAAACTATTTTCCATGTAATAAGATATAAAAAATATAGAATTTACTCTGTTACAACCGTATTACTTGTATAGATTGCCAGTTAACCTAAAGCTCTGGCCTATAACTTAGCTTTTCGCTTTTTATATTAATTGATTTCTCCTCTTCACATTCCGGTTTAACAATATTGGTTTTCTAAATATATTCCATGCTTAAAAGACCGTTAAATTCCCAGTCATGAAAGAATTAAAGAAGACGTTTCCTTCAATCTTCTCTATCAGTGCAAATACAATATGAAACTGTCGGGCTTAGAATGGAAATTTAAAAAATAGATTAACACGTCGCGTCAAGTTTTTTTTTCATTTCAGCTTTTAGGTAATATATAAAATATTTAATAAATATTGATGTTATATAGAGAAAAAATGAAAATATTAAATGCCTTTTATGACGTTCTCTGGTATATTAGCAAAGTGCGATGTCAAAGTACGTTGGTCGGCAAACTCGGCAGCCAGAATTTCAGGTGTCGCCTGAGCCCAATATGATGTGTCACTCCTATGGGACACGGAATGAAGTGCGATCTCGTGACCGAAGGAGTACATCATGTTAAGTTTATCATAGTCTGTGTACTCGTGTGACATCAGGAGAGCCATCGAAGCTGGACATCCATCAGGATTTCGAATTTGTAAGAATGGATGAAGGAAGAACTCGTCAACCAGGCGGGCAGTGACAGCATCGTCAAATGTTACCATAACAAACTAGAACAAAATAAAATTCCAATAAAATCTATTTAATTTAATGAAAGGTGCTTTATAAATACTACCACTTTTTTTTGGTAAATAGAATATTTTGCAAATTTATAAATTTTTTTAAAGACTTAAAAAAGTTCATAACAGTAAAAAACTAAAAATCATAATCATATCTCATAATAATCTAAAAATCAGAAAATAGTGTCATGAAACTTGTTATATATTATTTCAATGTTTATTTATAACTTGCTTTTTGATCGTTTCAATTAGGTAACTTATAAAGTTATAATCGTAATGATTACAGTTTCGTTAACCAAAAAATTATTCAATTGATAATAATTTCTCGATTTCCGTCACATTCATTCAATATATATATATATATATATATATATATATATATATATAATTTCATAATAATTGAGGAGTCTCTCTATATGATGAATGTGGTGTTGGCTTGAGCAATGGCTTCAATACGTACCCTTTACAATTTTGATATAATATATATTTTTTTGTTCTTGAACATACTTACGAATTTTATTCTTATTACGACCTGAAAGATTCTGGAATCTCTTACATAAAAAGTATAACATTCAGTGCACTTATTCTGTGTCGTATTTCTAATTAATAAAAAGCCAAAAATTATTGAGATGCATACGACATATTGCATTATGAAATTACAAACGAACCGAAAATTATAATTTTCAATTCCTACTTTATTTTGAAAAGCATGGATATTTGAAAATGTAATTAAAAAAAGAACTGTGAAAGATTTTTGAAGCTAAACTTTCATCACATAAAAATGAACTCAATTTAGGAAAAAAATAGGATGAACGAAAAGAAATAATTAAGATAATCATGAGTAGCACTTTTTCAGACTACTACGAACACCATCTGTAATGAGAAAACACCTGGTTACAGTGTCTGATTCCAAAGTTTTGTCGCATGGATAAATAAAATTTCAAAATAAAAAGATACATATTTCGGAAAAAATGGATTGTGAAGGTTTTGAGATCGTAGACCTGTTTTACAAGCAAGACAAGCGAAATGTTTCCGCTCTTGGATCATGAGTTGATAAGCAATAAAAAAATCAAATTTCAGGAATGAAGTTTTTGTATTCTATTACTCTTATTAAATTCCCCTAAATCAATTGATGTGCGGCATGTCAATTCTGTTGCGTCATTATATCCATAAATAGATATACATAGAAAATAAAACACTTAACAAGAAAAATTTTACACCCTCCTACTAAAGTAATTAAATATGAATATTTAAAACAGATTCAAACTTTAAATAAATTGAGGAAGCAAAATAAACTTATAACGAATACATAGAAACATTTAAAAATTTTAGGTATTGAATACGATTAATACAATATGATCCTTTTATCCATTTAAAAGGTCAGTTCAAAATGGATTATCAATTTTTACGTGATACAAGCAACAACACACGAACGGAAAAAAATTCCAGCGTTAAACTCTTGGTTCTATTATATGAGTTATGTCCAAATAGTAGAACAAAGATTTTTGTACTGGAAACCAGAGTTTTGCTCTGGTTTCCAGAGCCAAACTCTTTATTCTGCTATTTGGTAATAATTTTTTCGTAATAATTTTTTCATAAATATATTCAAAATCACACACACACCAATTTTGATGCTCTATTATTTTCATAAGCATTATATGGAAACGATAAGGATATTGATTGGTAGATTTCATTAGTTTCAAATCTTTAAACATTTGAGTTGGAATGAGTCGCACAGATTTGAAGTCGTTTTAATTTATTGAAAGATGGTTCAGGTTGAATTCGGAAAAAAAATATGTGTATAATTTATAAAAGGCTGGTCATTTTGAGAAATACATACATCAAATTAAAAAGGGAGATAATTTTAAAGACATTTGAGATAGTGAGTTTCAGAGAAAGTCATAGGACTAAGGCCATTTAACTAATTAATGAATTGTAAAATGCCAATAAATCAGTAGTCGCAAGAATCCAAGATCATTCATAGTATATAAGGAAAACACATTAAGTAGTCGTTAATAACTACTTGTGATAGATCGGTCAAAAGTATTTTTTATGAAAGTTTTGAATTTGAATGCTAAAAGCATATAATTCTCCAGTATTCATGTACACTACGCGATCTCAATATATTGATATAAATCATAATAAATTATTAACGTAAATTTGAAAACAAATGGAATGATGAACGTGAATAAAAAAAATTACGAAAGTCATAAAGTTGAATTTTTAGAAGATTTGTTATTTAATTGAATATTTGCTGAACGCACTTTATTAATTTAATTTTTAAACGTGACGTAACGATGTATGACAAAAGATTACTCCATGAAATTAATTTCAAATTCAATTATTTTACAAGTGGAACATACAATTAAATCTGTAATTAATCAGTATTTAATTGTAGAAGATGTAATTAAAATGTGGCAAAAAACTTTTACTAAAAACTTCATCGCCAAGTCTTCAATTCTAAAAGATTGGGAAACAAATTTGAATTCGGCCATGGCCCATTTCCCCTCGAATTAATCTTAATTAATTATTTTGTCAAAACATAGAAGGGTTTGCTTATGATTTTTTGAATAATAATATAGGATACACATATTATCACGTTTAATACCTACTAGCTTCAAAACTAATCATTTATTTCTAATATGATGTACATGGTTAGAAACATCGTCATCGTCATCGTCCATCGGTTATCTGTAAATCTAGAATCTAGGACAATGAGCTAGTTTCATCGACATATTAATTGATTTTAACACTTCCTTCCCTTATGGATGTTCCTTTACTTCCTCTACTCTTACATGTCAATACTTCCTGTCATTACAAATTTTTTCAAATAATCCCATGGTAGATTTTATTGTATTTCTTTTTAGCTAATATAATATTGAATTTTTACCTGAGGAGTATACCTCGCTTCCAAGCCTCCGGGAATGCTTGCATGGGAGCATCGGCAATTTGGGAGCTGGCAAGCCGCCACATCACAGGGTGCAGCCACATTGCCTTCAGCGTATGCAAAGGTTGCTACGACCAACAAAAGAAATAACGACTTCATTTCTTAATTCCTCGTTACCAGTCTAGTCTTAACAAATTAGACAAATAGTCCGCTCTTAATCCATTTGCACCAACTTTTATACCATAAATGAGTCCTTTAATCTAATCAAATTTAGTAATCATTTGCAGTTTATCTTAAATTGTACGTGCACATCATAAATGCACGTTCATATTAATATCCGTTTTTTTTAATTTATCATAAAATCACTGTTGGTTCGATTAGTCGAATTTATGAATAATTATGCTTAGTGTTAATTTACATACGTGCCCGTTAAAAATAAGTCTCATATCACACCAATAAAATAGAAACAATAAACGATAAAATCATTTTAAAAATTCATAAGAAATGTGTGATTGATTATAATATTAATGATATTTGAGTTATTCAAATGAAAAGCGTAAATTCAGTGTATAATATTTTCTCATACTTTAATGAATATCCCAACTCTGATAGCCCAACAAAAATCTAATCGGAAGGGACATATTGCAACGCGTTATAAAATAGAAAAAGCATTATCTGTATTTTTCCTAATTTAATAAAAATGTTGTTTATAAAATTTTTAACTACAGAAAATTTAATTTACCTAGTTTCAATGAAATGTAGAAATTCAGATATTTTTACTGCTTTTCGAAATTAACATAAAATGTAGTCCATGAAATAGGGTTACTTCTTTGATAAGACTACTATTTGGATTACGTTATCGATAAGCAAACAATATGATAATGTTTATTCACCAAATAATATATGAGTAATTATTTCCCAGACTTCATACTTAGTCTTACACGTAATAAAAATTGGCAATGCAATGCTTTATATTATTATTCCCATTTCATTCTTTATCTTCCGTACTGATTTTATTATCTGCATTTCCATGAAATGTAATTTTGAATCGAGAGCCAGAGAATTATACGGCATAATATCCAGAGAGAACGGTGGGTGAAGTAGCATCCTGCATCCATTTGAAAATAGTTTTTCACGCGTTACTTTTGTCACTGAGGTTGAACATTGTGATCTAAAGAATAAAATTTGATTTGATTTGAAGAAAGTTAAGCGATTACTTTGATCAATTATAATAAATTTTAACTGTAATTGTACTATTAACTTGAAAGAGTTCCCAATGAATAAAACAATAAATAGCTCTCCACCATGCACTTACAGGTACATCTTTTTCCTTAGTTCCTAGCCATTAGCATTTACGCTAAAAATTAACATAAGCCACCCATTTTTATCCTAGACAAACCACCAAACGTGGTGCATATAACCAGACACTTTATCCTCCGTTATTACGATGGAAGACAGTAGCTTCAAGCACACATTAGCTCTCCTCTGAAGTTCAAAAGGTGTTCAAAGGAATATTTCTACTTCTTTCTCAAAGCATGAAGATATTTTTTACTGCAATGTGAACTTAATCCGGGATCTGTTTCAATAACACTTTTAATTTTTTCTAATTCAATTGTATAAAATAACACTTTTAAATTGCTGGTGGATGAGGTTTATCGGACAGGTCAAAATTTCTTTCCTTGAATCTTTGGAACCGGTGCTTGGCGGTGTCGTAAGAGGGCATAACTTCACCCGTCATTGTGTATATATTGCGTAATATTTTGTTGGTTTTTCACTCTAAAGAATATCCAGGAAAAAAGAGTCCTGTAAATTCACTTCGAAATACTTCCATTTTTAATTTATCTTTCACTTGCCGATTATTCAATCGCAATAAAAACAGAAGTTTGAATACCGCACTCTTTATATACCATACAAGATATATTCTGTAACAATAAAAAATCGGTTGAAAATAGTGGCGACTTTATAAGTTACCAACCTAATATTATATTAATTTTTTATCTATATATTAAATTTAAATATAAGTAATTATTTCCTTTCGTTAAGACCACGTCTGCCTTTCCTATTTCTTGCCATAAGTACTTAAACAACCCTCAATAATTTTGTGGTATATATAGCAGTTGAATTATTTTCAGTCTATTTTGCATAATTCAAAATATAACTTAATCAACAAGATAACCTTTGGATGCATCATAAAATATGAGACAGTGTATCGAGAATTTGGAAATATAGACAAAAGGAACACCTAATAAGTTTCTTTTTGGCATAACTGTGGTTTAACGAGAGCTCAGAAATGTTTCAACTGATTGATTTTTTTTATACTGTGTTAACATTAGAGTATAACAAGAAACATACTGTAAAACAATTGAATGGCTACTATTCACCGATATTCTAAAGCAGAATTTAAAATGAGTCTTCTTTTACAATGGCAATTTATTTGTGTTCTTTCAATTGATAATTCATATTGCATTTGTAAAGGAAAGTAAAGAGTGTAATTTATCTGTTGCAATATTATAATCATAATTGTTGACCTCAAAATGGTCGGCTTCGTCAGCAATGCGGATACAAAAGGTAATTTTCTGTGTATGTGTGATAGCAGAGTTCGTGAAAAGCATTACATGGAGTCGAATTAACCTCCAAGACTTGATGATCCAAATATTCTACATGAACTACTCGTTGGCAGAAAGAATATTTCATCCCTGTTTTGTTACATAAATCTCTCTTGTGGTAATTTGATTAAACTTCGCCAACTAAAGAAGGTTGTTTCCAGTAACTAATGTTATTATTTCCTAGAATCTCATTCGAATAGTATATTTGATGAACCTCAAATATGATAGCTTATCAAGGATGAACTATTTATTCATCGGCATAATGACCTTGTTATGGATTTTCTTTCAAATATACGGATACAGAACTACATGGAGGAACTACTTGGGGAACTTCAAAATATTTGGTTGCCACATGAATATTAAGGTCAAATTTCTGCACAGCAATATTGATGATTTCCTGGAAAATCTTGATGCAATCAGTGATAAGCAGGGTGAACAACTCCATCAAGAGTTTAGACCATCATGAAGGTACTACATCAATTTAGATGCGGTATAAATGTGATGAATGAATATTAAGAAAAGCTATGAATAATGAATGGCTCAAGAAAAGCACTGGTACAAATTTTTATCTTAACACGTGTATTTGGTACAGAACTTTATTACTCATATATGTATTTGTTTTTATTTACTTTGACTATATGTGATCTTTGTACCAATTAAATACCTCTAAAAATATGTTCAAATAATTTTCTTCTTTATTTTCCTTTCTACGTACATTTTGCATAATTTTTCGGGTCAAAGGGAAGGTATCCTATGATTTAAAACCTTGTTATGATAAAAACAAACTGGGTTCATTTTTGGATTTACGTGTCAAAAGTTAGAAAAAGTATCACACTTATTATAAAAATAGTTTCCTAATATTATCTTTTAAATAATACTTTATAATTTTCTTCTTCTTTATTGGCCCTATATGTTTATGATAAATGAAGAATTTTTTTAAACACTAAATTGACTTCAAAGGTTTATTTTTTGGTAAATATACATAGAAAATTAATTCAAAAAAATTAAAAATTATAACAGATTTATAAGCGAAACATTAAAGCCATTTACTAATGAATACTTAGGACTATTCTTATTCAACCAATATACTAGGCTATAATATTTTAGCTGCACTACCAGATATTGGATCCTTTACCCGAAACGTTTCGCAACTGTTTGATACCTCGTAATTCAGTTCAAGAGAATGCCGTAAGTACGTTGCTACTAGCAGTCGAAAGACGATGTACATGTTTCTAACACATCTTAAATTATATTTTGTAGTAGGATTTGCATCTATCAAATTTGTATCTGTAATAGTTTCAGACATATTTGGCATAACAAATTGTTAATTCTGCAGCTTATCCCACTCAGTTACATACTGATAGATCACTAAAACCCATAAGTCACGTCCAGAAGATACAAACACTTGTTAAACAAAAAATTAGTAGGTAGTATAAAGGAGTTATATTTATATTACCTACTACATCAAGAAACCAGTAACTCAGAAATCTGGAAATGTTTAATCAGAAATAAACATAAAATTTATGTTATTATACAACTCAAGTTCAATTACACTTAGATGATTTCTACAACTCTGTATATATGTTATAACGACAGCTATTGCCCCAGAAAATATTATATCAACAAACTGTATGTTTAAATGTTTAGAACCGTAGACTAGCTTAATACTAGTAAGCTTATATAAACTAGTACTGCTTTAGTCGTATTTTACTGCGTATGGCCTACTTCCTTATTCAGGTACATATTCTTGTCACTTATGGCAGTTTGTAACCGCTATAGCGATTTAATTTTATACATTGCCTTTGGAAAACTGGTTTTGACAATTGATTCACTTTTTATTCTACACATGTGGTGCATTTTATAAAATATACTCACTTACTATGGTAAATTTTATTGCAAGAAAAACTTAGTTTTTATGTTTTGCTGATGATCAGCGGTACGTTTATCATGGGATAATTAACATGCGAGCATGAAAATCAAGTTCATTTCAATTATATTTATATTATGCATATTCCTATTTTTATCCTAGTAATTTTCTAGAGTAAATTTCTAGAGTTGGACCAAATAGTATGCAGCATAAAGAGGTTCAGATTTGTAAGATTTAAAGATTGTCAAAAAATAAACGTATGAAATAGGTTTCCTCCCAATACAAATATTTGGCGATAAGAAACGAAGGAATTGGGAAAAGCTTTGTGAAAATATTTCGTTAATATTATATCACCTACACAATTTGTATCTTTCGGATAAACCGGAAAGTAGAAATTTATTTTTAAAAAGATACACATTATTCATAGCCCGTCAATTTCAAGATGAGAGTATCTTAACCCATTACTAAAGTTATGTCTGTAACCGTAATAGATATTGTTGTTCAAATAAAAAATAACCAATAATAAAAAAGACAAATCAATGAGCTGACAAGTATGTTCGTGAATTGGAAATAAAATATTCTACAATAATTTTATATTCCAATTAAAATTCAAAGATAAAATTTTTCGAATATTGAAAGCAAGGGTCATGCAACGTAACGTTTATGCACGTATATATACAGAGACTCCCTTAAAATACCACTAAAAGTGCTGAAATTTTATTTACATGCAGTAATTTTATAGAATTGCCAAATTAAAATTTTCATTTATTCCTCAGACACATCCCAGTGGATTTCCAGTGGTACACGCTGGGGCATTGTGTCAAGCATTGGGCCATGTGAATTGTAAATTAATACTGTAAACCATATATAACCAAAACTGGTATTGAGGCAACATTTCTGAAATACTGGTGTAAATTTCCTTAATGATAAACTACTATGGACTACCTTTCTTTTTTAAGTACTTGTTAACTAAATAAACTCAAAAAATCTGGTATACAAAACACTATGCAAGTTATGAATTCACAACTAAATAAAATTACTAAATATTCCAAATAATTGAACCAAAAATTTAAATGATAATATGTTTTGTGTTAAAATATTTCTTCTCTTACTTTACATTCGATAAAGTTCCGTGTTTTACAAGTAAAAATAAAAATATTTACAATTAAATGAAACTACGTGATGTAGTATTATTGCAACCTTCTTTAATTTCTTTACTACGACCTAGGTTTCGTTGTATTACAACATCTTCAGGTGGGCTATTAGCAAAGATCTTTGCATGTTGTAATACAACGAAACCTAGGTCGTGGTAAAAAACTTAAAGAAGGTTGAAATAATACTACATCACGTAGTTTCATTTAATTGTGAATAATGAATTTCGACAAAATTAACGACAAATATATCTAATAAAAATGTTCAGTAATTTTCACAATGTTTAAAATCAATGCTGTGCGAATTGTCTTTTGTAGTAAGTGCGTATGAAATAAATTACGTAAAACGTCTGTAATAAGTCAAAATATTTGAGTGGAATGTATACTAACTTAGTGTGCTACTGAACGCGGGACAGAGTTCTGAAGCAGGTGGGTCACTTAGCGGCAAATTGCAGCTTGTCTAGCTGGAGGATTGCAGTTGTCTGAGAGTGTCAATATCCAAATTAGAAAGGCAACATAATTATTGAGGATGAAATCTACATGTTTCATAAATAATTAATTTTCTTATAATATTCATTGTTGAAGAATCAAGTTCAATTATTTTCTATACCGCAAACGCAATTTTGTCTCCTCCAAAAATTTTATGAAAACTCAAGCACCACAAATATTGAGAATTATTTATCACCTGTTACAACATCAGGATCTATGTTAATATGATATTCATATTAATGTTTACTCGTCAGTATTAATGCCTCTGTCCTGTTTATGTGAATTTTTTTTCCATTTTGTCCACTTTTGTTTTCATTATATGTACAAATAAAATTATATCCACAAGTTGTTTTATATTAAGGTTTAAAAAATATTTCTGTCACATTTAATTTTTTATTAAATAATTGTAATAGTCATTAAATAGCCTCATATTTTAGACTTAACTATATAATTAGATAAATATATCAAAATAAACCGAACTTTCCATTAAACTGAAATGGTGTGTAACATAATCAATATTATATGCAAACGGTTATTTAATATTCTTGACATAAACGACTCAGGACATTTTTGGAAATCAGATTAAAACATTTTTTTACGAAAAAATTGAAATTATATTAAAAAAATCTTTTATAATATTGCACTCATCATAATAGAGCTAACACGAAACACGCTCAGCTTATATAATCGTTTAGGGTCGTAAGATCGACTAAACTTGGGTATCGATTGTAAAATCAATTAGGTCGAAGTAGTATAATGAATACCTATCGTCTCCTTTATACATTTGTGTTTCGTCGTAATATTGAAAAAGTTGATAACGTGAACGATTTGAAGAATGCACCATGTTTTTATGTACCTTTTAGCGGTTTATTCGTCGTCCTATTTGAGAGAAATAAATTCTGTACAGGTAAGCATTAACAGTTACTTCCAATCATAGATAATATGAAAGAAGATGTATACTTTAAACATAACAGACAATTTTTTCCGTTTTAATGTTAGAGAGGTAAAAAATTTGTAGTGAGGAAGGGTTTTCTCCATTTCAATATCAAACTTTATCCAACATAAACAACTTATTAAATATTGATATTATCTGAAAGTAACATAACAATTCTATTTGCCTTTTATAACATTCTCTGGCATATTGGCAAAATGCGGTGTTAAAATTGTGTCGTGTCAAAATTGTGTAGTGCCGACCAACCTGGTCAGCAAATTGGGCAGCCGCTGTTCAGGGGTCGCCTGAGTCCAATATATATTCCATGAGACACGGAAGACCGTGTGTCGGTGAGACACCCTCAAATGAAATGAAATAAAATTTGGATAATATATATTCAATGAAATATAAATTATACCTAGTACTTCTCTCCGAGAAAAAATATTTTTTTCCTTTCGTCCCTTGACTTAAGTCATAGATTATATAAAAATAGCCTAAAAATATGTCGAAGCATTAATATATTGGAAAGTCGTTTCAACAAACTCGTTATATTATATTTCAATGCTTCATTATACGAGTAACTTTATTTTTTATTGTTACAATTAAGTAAGTTATAAAGTTATAATCCGAGTGATTAGTGTTTAGTTAGCCGATTTAATTGCTGATAGAGGCTAGATAACAAATTTATTCACTTTAGGACAATCTTTTATTTTCTGTCATACTCAATCAGTTTACATAAGAATACACTCACTTAAATAAAATACGTGTAAAATAATAGGCATTCTAAATAGGTCTTGCCGAACTTTGACCGTCTTATTTTAACTTTCATTACTATTGTTAAGGTTTTTTAATTCTATGATGGTTTGGCATCTTCCTTAATTCTAAATATGGTGGTGGATTATGAAAAGACTTCCGGTTTAATTTTAATATATTTTTTATTATTTTTTTTTATATATTTTTTATATATTTTAATATATTTTTTATTATTTTTATCATTTTTTTATTTTCATACGTACTGAACAATTTTATTCATGACATAGCTATGCCGACAACATAGTATTTAAATTATTTTTCTCTCATATGTTGCTCTTAATTATAAACTATTACCATTTCATTAAAATCCGTCCAGTTGATTTTGCGTGAGTGACGAACAAATTGACATCGGAGAAAATTTCTAAAAACAGATTTTCTGGCTTCTATTATCATTCTTTATGCTAAACAATCACACTTTTTAAAATATTTTCAACGTATAGAATTCACTACGCTACAATTTCATTATGTGTATATGTAGAACAGAGATGTTCGCTGGAAGATTCTGAAAACTTTTTGGCAGAAAGCATAAAAGGCAGTTCATGGTTAAAAATGGGTGAACTGGATACCACATCTAACACATTATAAACTTATAAACAGAAGGAAAACTATAATTTGCAATGCCTGTATTATTTTGAAAAGCATAGCCAATTAAAAATGTTATTATTTAAACGGCTACGAAGTATTTTGTGAAGAGGCACTTTAACCAAATTAGCAATGAATTGAATTTAGTAAAATTTAGGTCAGAGGAAAGGTAGTTGTTAAGATAACGAAGAGTCGAACTTCTTCAAACTACCACCGACACCATTTGTAATGATGGAGTGCCTGATTACAGGATGTAATTGATTCCAAACATTTGTATTTCGGATTAAAAAGATGTTTGTTAGCCCTGGATGCAGGTAGCCCTGGATTTCCTCCAATCAATAACTTAATTAGTTATCATTTTACATCCGATATACTTTTTGAAATTTGCATCCTTTTATATTTTGTGCTTTGTGCTAAATTATCCCAAATGAGCTCCAGAGAAGAAGTGTATGCTACATTTCTTTCAATAAAAGTGTTTATTAAAAGTGAACTTTAGTTTCCAAACCTCCAAAAGTTTTCAGACGTTTGATAGAATATGCTACGCTACAGGTATGATAATCAACATCATTTACTTGAGGTTGCCAGCTAAGATGTTAATGGATTTGCAAGCGATAGTTTTTTATGAATACATGTCAATTAAATTAGTTTAGAACCAAGCATTGGATATAAATTTGATGAATTATTTATAAAGCGGTTTTTGACTACTCATGATGAAAATTTGGAATTAAAGTAATTTATTGAAAAATCAATTTTATAAGCCGACTTGGGTTTTATCTTTGAATTCTGCCAATTTTTCGTCAACTCTTATATAAGAGATTAATTTATAATGTGATTACTTAACGAATAGGGTGGTCAATGGTACAGGCTAAATAAATTTCGTCAATATTGGAAAAGGCAGGAGCAAAAAGATAAGTATAAAAATTTACATTTTGAGTACAAAATATAATTGAAAGATTGAGAAAGAGATAATCATTTTAGCCGTAAATGGTAGAAAAAGTTTTCGGCAGTCGTCACGTAACAGAGTTTTCATGCCAAATTTATGCGCAAGATATTGAGATTGTCCATAAGCGCATGAGAATCTAATAACACATAATATACCTGGAAATTAAATTGTCAAAATTAACGACATATCCGACATCGGGGAATGAATACCCTAGAGAAAGCCTGAGAATATATTTGTTTCACAGAAAGACATTTTATAATAAAATAATTCATTGAGATAAGCGGTCAGTCAGGACTGATCCCATAATTTTAAAGAGGCGATCATATTGATCATTATTAATGATACCACCACCACTATCATTATGGTTCAATATGAAACCTCGAAATGAATATAATAGAGGGGATTGAGGGTATAAGCTACTTATCCTTGTGATAAACCACCAGGCTAAATCATAATAGATAAAAAAGGTGGAGAGATCTGAGCATTTTTATGAACTAACTATATCTTTGAAGACTACGATAAAAAAACTAACTGAAGAATAACTTATCAATCTAAGCTATGTAGGCATAAAAAGTAGAACGTAAACAAAAATATTTACCTGCTTTTGTTTATTTTCTATCCGCCAGAAATAAGATCATACAAATTGACATTACAATTATCAAACTCAATAGAAACACATTTTATAAAAAGATCTTTATATATTTTTTTCTAACATGTTTATTTCTAGTCTTGCGTAATGTGAGAACAAAAAACAGACAAACAAAGTTCCAAAAAAACTTTTTTTACTCTATTACTTTTGTAATGGTTCCCTAAATAAATCTCTGTACAGATAAGTTTAGTCTATCGTTTTATTATATCTATAAATAGACCGAGACAATAAAGTACGTAACAACCAAATTTATACAGTCTGACACTAAACCTACGAAACTAATTAAATTATGAATATTAACAGCAGATTCAAATTTGAAACAAATTGAGGAAATAAAGTATACTTGTAATTAATATATAGAATATCGAAAAATGTTATTTGCCCAAGACGACAAACAACATCATATGCTCTCACGCGTCTGCCGGCATTCGGATTACTTACTGAAGAACTTATCCTTCCCTTATCACTCCACACTTCACCAGTTGCCATGCCTATTCTAATAATATATGTCTGGGTGAAAAATATTAAGTACTTTAAAACTCGCAGTCTATTGACAAAAAGCGCCATCTAATGATGTACAAACAATTTCCATTTCTTCTGTTTGCGTTTACCGATTGCAATGAAATAGAAACTAAATGCAGTGATTAATATGGAGATCAAGGTCAAGTTGGCCCTGTATTCATTTACATTTCAGTCCAAATTGAATGAACATTTTTTTACATAATGAGTGTTACAAACACAAAAACATACAAATATTTCTAGAGCAATATTTTGTTCTATTGTGTTATGTCCCCTAAATAATTTCCTTGTAATTCATAGTAATTATAAAAATGGATAGTCTATATGTGTACAACAATAGATGACGCTAGGTTAATTTTAAATCCCGTAGTATTTTCCACCATGATGAGCAATGTAATTGCTGAAATGGTCACGGCCAAGTGAAGTGAGAAGAGGTGCAGGAATGATAAGTTCTTAAGTAAGTAACCCAAATTCTAGCAGACACAGAAGAGCAGATGTTGTCGTCTGTTATCTTGCACATATGGAATACAATATAGATTCATTATAATTTTGCTTCTTTCTCTCAATTTGTCAAAAATTTTATTCTCTTTTCAATATTAATAATTTAATATTTATAAGTAAATGGGGTCTTTTGGTCTTTATTGTTTATTTCCATCTATAGTTATAATGAAATAATAGATTAATCCTGTCTGTATATTGATTGATTTAGGGACAACAAAAGTAATAGACGACAAAAAGTTTTTTTTGCAATTTCAGTCTGTATTTTTATTCTCAAATCACGCAAGAATAGCTGAAGTTTTTTGATTAAGTTTTCACTGCCGGATTCTGTTAAGTCTGGGGTAACGATACGATAGAAAGATATGGGAAATTGATGTTTAAATACAAAGCGCATTTACTTAAAAAGTTTATTTAGTTACTGAATAAATGACATAACTTTTAATAATTTTACAGTAAATTTAGATATTGAATATATTTGGCGTTAATTTTGTAGAAATTCATTATTAACAATTAAATGAAACTACGTGATGTAGTATTATTTCTACTTTCTTTGATTTCTTTACCACGACCTAGGTTTCGTTATATTACAACATCTTCAGTAAGTTCAGTAATTGTGAGTAAATTTAGAAATATTTTCCAAAGGTCCACCGAACGAACTCGCTGACATATCTTATTATTTCTTTTAATTTTTTACTTTCTTTTCTCACTGATACAAGCTCTAACACCAGTTAATTTTTGATGATTCAAAATTCATAAATAAAATATGATTTTTTTGACAATTGTAATGTTAACTAGTATAATTCAATTTCTGATAGATTTAATATGAACAGCCGCCAGTAAATCTTGTGTTTAAATTCTAGATTTCATACCTATATACCTTAGGTTAATAAGTCATACGTTAGCTAGTGTATTTTTTCGTCATCATAGTTATGCCACATAAATGATCAGAGTATTACATCTCGTAAAATAATTATGTTTTGGCCTGTAATCTACCACAAAGTTTAGGCTAAGTAGCTTATGCTTTCAGTCTTCTGTAAGATATTTATTTCGTTATTTTGTATCGGTCCACAATGGTCGTCATTGCTGGTGTAGTGGTAATGTCAGAATTAATAATCAACATGATCATTTAATCAAAAATATTGCAACAGTTCTTGCCGACCGTTTATTACAATTAATTGTGTTGCGCGTTCGTTCCCTGATATTTAGTTTTACGTTAATTTTTATCCCCTGTTTCACCCTTCGTCCCCATTAATATCCCCTTCTCGATCTTTTTCTACATTTTGTTCTAAAATGTAGGTTCCTATTCTTAATTTTCTGCTAATGCTCTTTTCCATTCTCGATCTAATTTATTTATCTTATACTATGCACTATCCTATTAGTTAAGCAAAAATTAAAAATCAACTTCCTTCCTTTTCCAAATGACAATATTTAACCAATTGTTGAATTTATCCTAACATTAAGTGAATTAAAATTAAGGGCAGAGCAATTTTAGGATTAAAAGCCTAAATAAAAAGTAATGGATAAGTGGATTCGTGCCAAGTCGAGGGATGGAGTCAACGCCTGTCTTTTACGGAAAACATTTAAAGTGAAACATTTCAAGTGACAATTAAAAAATTGTTCAATCACCTTTTTCCCAAATTAGTATATACTTTCTTTAAAACCTTTTATATATTCAAGCTATAAAATTATTGAATCAACTGAATTCTGTAACCGTAAACTTTCCCGTTACGAATGATTTCAAGGGTAGTCTGAAAAATTCCTATTCTTTTCAATCTTAAATAGAAATATATATATATATATATATATATATATATATATATATATATATAATATATATATATATATATATATATATATATATGTATATATATACGAATATATACCCACACATACATCTCTATGTAACTCGGTCAGTTGACCCTCGAAGAAATTGATGCATTTAAGATTGGCTCAGAATGGATTGGAGACTAATTTGGGGTCAAGCGTCTATTAAAAATTTATTCGACTAACGAAACATTAATCACTCCAATCAAAACTTTATAAGTTACCTAATTTATTGAAGCGACTTTCTGATGTTTTAATGATTCTACATATATTAAGATTATTTGTATAAACTGTTGAATTGGTTAAGTTTAAAAAAAATTAAAATACACTTTTACGGTCTCAGAGAGAAGAAGCAAGTAGTGGTCAATCTTCCTTCAAAAGAAATAAATATTAGACTAATTTTATTTTTCTCCAGTTTATTATGACAACATTTGACGATGACCCGCCTCATTTTATAGTTTTTCCAATCCGGCAAATTCAAAACCCTGATGGATATCTAGCTTCAATGGTTCTTTTTATATCGCATGATGATTATGCTAATCTCAACGAAATGTATTCCTGCGATTCCGAGATTGCAGGAATACATTTCGTATCTCCTAAGGGTAATATAGCATACTGGATTCAGGTAACCTCTGAAGTACTGGCTGCCGAATTTGCTGACCAGCATAGTTTGACATCGCACTTAGCGAATATACCGGAAAATATCATGGAAGGCAAGCAGAATTTTATTTCACGTTCATATAATGTCAGTATTTAATAAATATTTTATTTATTGGGCAGAAATTGATTATTAAAATGAAGAAAAGCTTTCTGTCCGTAAGTTTCCTTTCTATCTGAAATTGAATGTTGAAACGGCAAAAACTTTCTATTGTGAATAAAGTAAATTTCCCCCCACATATTAACTGATATCGGAGGAAACTGAGGTTACAACTATTTTATGAGTATAGAGACTATTCAGAATACTAGTATTTTTAAACCAAACTATAAAGACGAGAAAATAATTAATACACAAAATGAAAAGATAAGTTATAGGCCATAGCTTTCGATTAACGTAAAATACTTAATTAAATTTTATAAGTAGTTATTTTCGTATGAGTACGAACGAACATATTTCATCACTATTGGCAGAACTCTATTCTTTCAGACAGCAGTGAAGGTAATAACACATTTCAAGTGTTGATGTGCAACAACTTTCTGTACGACCACCTACGCAGAATTTTGTGAATCGAGACCTATGGTTCTATACCCTAAACTACGATAGTACCCAAGATTATTTCATCCCGATGAAATAATCTAAATTCATGGCCGATGGGTATGTTAACGTGTAAGCGCAAACCTATTCGGTTGTTAAACTATTCGTACTAAAAATTCGCATGTAAATGTCAGTTAAATTATAAAAAAAAATATATTTGAAATCTGCAAAGTACAAGATTCTTGCTTTCAATATCTATTAATTACTTTTTAATTAAAAATATTTTTAATGACATCGCTCAGTCTTTTCAACTTAAGTGAACTTTGGTAAAATATTTTAAATATATTGGTAATTACACAAAGTATATCGATAGGTTAGACAATACATTTTTCTACTTAAAACTTACTCAATACAAATTCTTTCAAGGAAAACTCCGTGGAGGCAATTTCTTATTTCATTATATTTAAATTCAAACGCCCCTACATGGAGAATAAAGTTTTGTCTTAATTTTCCCGGTACGGCAGCTAGTTCATATCCAACCCTAATACTTTCTCCATTTACCTACGATCCAGGATTATATTTCCCATTTACCTGGAATATATTTGATAAACTTTTTTCCAATTGCTTTTCCGGAAATCTAAATAGTTTAGTAATGAAACGAATATATAAACATTGAATTTATACTTTCTCTGAACCTCCGGCACCTCGCCACAAATTATTACTTATAATTTGATCAATAAGTAAGAAGTGCCAAGAACAGAAGCACCTGTAATGAAGGAAAATTTAAACGAATAAAAGTTAGAAAAATACATAATGTGAGCTATGTGCCCTGTGCATACCAGCAAATTTTTCAATACTTCCATAAAGTACAAATTTAACGAGGAGCCTCTATTTACAAACTTTCGCAAAAAATGGGCATCTAAAATTTGTTTAACGACAATGGAAATCTTTAAAAAAAGAAAATATTCGTCTGCGTATTAAAGAGTACTAGTCGGTTAGATTAAACGTTTTAAATGTTAAATTTATTTAAAAATATTCGATTGGAATTAATATATTTGTTAACAATGTGTGATTTGATTTTGTGTTACTTTCTATAAATAACTGTTTAAGTAATTTTGTATTAATTAAAATTGATATTGCTGTTAATATTATTGTTACATATTTTATTTTTGGATTCAATTTCGAAAATTGGGTTTTGAAAAAAAGGCCCATTATCAATTACAGTATAGTTCAGACCAAGTTTCTGATCCTAATATTTGGTTACAGCATATGCCACATTTATAGGTGTTACGTTCATTGTATACAATCTCACTTGACTATATAACAAGTTCTGTTGTGACACTCAATTAAAAAGTCCTTTATGGACTTTTTTACAATCTTGTTTGTTACATAGTTTGGCAGGGTTAAGGTTTTTTAACAAAATAATAATAAATTAATACTTATTTATGTAGGGGAAACTGCAAAGAATTTAACTAATCTCTCAAATAATACAAGGCACACAATAGTTGGCTTGAGATGATGCATATATTTTTGAAAAAATATTCCTACTTGCTCTTTTGTAAATGACAAAATTTCTTTCGCTGTGAATCAAACAAGTGACATACTTATATTGTCAATTTCTGGATGAACTTTATTAATTAATGTTTGCAGGTCATTTGAGAAATTACAGATGTTTTGATTATCGAGATTAATTTTGCCATTGTTCTACGGTAGTTTTTCATTATCGAATTTAAGTAACAAATCTGTAAAAATTCTGTCTTCTACTGATAACAAAACTTTTATGTTTTAAGTTCCAGTTTATTTAATATCTTTTCAAAGAAGCATTAACTTAATCGGTGCGTGTTCCTCGTTATGCAGCGATAAAATTTGACAAAAATATTTGAGAACAAAGTTGTAGTCACCAAAAGAAGAATTCATTCTACGCAAACTTGTTCTCTCTAATGTTCTAACGGGAGCTTCGTTTGACATTGAAGCCGCCAAATATTAATGGGCAGCCCCGAATAAATTTGGTAGTATTGCTTTATATGTGAAATTATATATTCACTGGTGATATTACCATTGGAAAATTGTAGACCAAGTTTGAAAAGCGAGTGGGTAGTTTGACCCCCTTCCAAAAGTGTAGCTACAATACACGATGATGCGATGGCTATTACTAGCTTTACAAGTAGATTTTAATTAGACAAGCAAAACATTGTTTAAAACTGTTTTACCCTTGTTTCGTCAAACATCGACCAAATTTATTTTTTCTTCGTTACTATGTATGAATGACGTTTAGGCGTTATATATTTTTCTTTGATCAGTGTTCGTCTTGAATAACCACTTGTAATATTTTTGATTTATTATACGAAGCCTCTCTTGAATATTCAGCATCAATCGCTACCAAATTCGTTATATTAGCTAGTTTAAGATTAACAGGTTCTAATTAATACAGCAAATAATTATTAATTTCAATTATATCTCCTCTTATCTATTTATTTTCATCAGGACATTATTTAACATTCTCCGGCAAAATGAGTCAAATTGAGTAAGCGGCAGTGTAAACTTCACAATTCCTGATAGCTATGTATTTTAAATATCATGATAGCCGCTAATATCATTCCACGAGAAACGTAGGAATTTTACAGAACTACCAGTATTACTATCAAATAGGCTACCTAGTACCCGATTCTCACATACTTCAAACGTGTGTGATCAATTCACATACTGACGCAAAACTAGAGCATAACTGGGGTATAAATTCTTAATAATCTGGAGTTCTTTAAAATCTTATAAATCTGAACTTCATTTAGTTGCACAATGTTTAATCTGTCTCTAAAAATTTGCTCAGTATTTATGTACATGGAATAAGAAATAGCTGTATATTAGGAATATATACTTTCCTATCTGGCAACCCCGGACGATTCACTGTCCCCGGCTGGATAGACGAGATGAGAAATAGTTTCTATTAAAGTAATTAAATTAAAAATATCAAGTCATTTTCTAATGTAAAGGCATATCAGCATAAAATAAATACGACGTAACTCCTGATATGAGAATTATCCTATGGTTACCATCCATCTGACCATTAGCAAGGTATGAAAACTAAGTTTTTTTTCTCAATAAAATGCCTCATAGTAACTGAGAATATTTTATCAGATGCACTACTTTTACTGACTAAAAAAGGGTTCTTTTGATTTCTTAAAGAAAAAATCTCATTAAACAAGACCAATATTTTTCAGACATTTTACGTCAAACTATAAAATATAGTTGGTTTTTCAATTTCTGTGTTTCAAAGTCTAAATGTGAGTTTTTAAGATCAAATTGCTATCACAGTTGCAATATATCACACGTAATAAGAATATGGATGTAAATAAGGAATTCATCTATATGTAGTAATACAACACAAAAATATTACGAATTTGGCGAGCATAGGTGCACTAAGCGAATCCATAATTCTAAAAAGTTAAATATACCGTTTGTTTATGTAATATTTTCTAGTCACAGCTGTTGCTATAAAACTAGGACAGTCATGGATACTATAAAGGATTATTTAAAGCTTTATACGTACAATAATATGGACTCTATGTTGATTTTTAGCTAAAAAATTTCACATTTCTTAATTCTACCTTTATTGATATAATATATAGTCAATGGGTCCACTAAATTCCAAGTTTTATCTCTTCTATGAATGACCTATATATTTGATAATTTATCAGTGAGTGACAAAATGAGTGAACTAGCTACAAAATTTACTTATATGTATGCCTAATATCTCTGAAACTACTATGGTTAGAAATTTGACAGAGACAAAAAATACTGTAGATACCAATTTATGATACGTTATATTTTCATCTTCTGACCTGCAGAAAGAAATAGACCTCCAGCATTTACTGGAGCTGATTATGAGAAAAAATAAACTGCAAAGGGCTTGACTTAAAAATCGGCTTCTGATAAATAGTCAGTTAAAAATTGTGTGTAAATTTTAATTTCTTTAAATTGGTTTTTTATATATTAATGTATGAAAAACAAAGAAAGGAACTTTTCGAAACCTTTTTTCTTTTTTAATCAACGTATAGGACCGAGAATATATTGAAAAGAATAAAATATTAATAAAAAAATTATATCTGACACTTATTTTCACTAAATTTTATCATATGAATCCAAAAATAACCCCAATTTTTCTCTATATCGCCGAATTTTTAGGGTACAGAAGACCTTTTTGTTATTGGAAAAAACAAACAAATTGTACGTACAAAGAAAATTTTATAAAAATTACCTAACTATATTGGTTACTTAGGTAAAAGCCATATATTGTTAATATAAGGCAAAACAAGTACAAGAACGAGTAATAATATTCTGCTACCAAACGTATATTAAGGTAAAAATTTACACTTATAACTTTTCTTGGAGTGTTCGTTATTTCAAAAAATTTCGTTGAACCTCCAATATATTCACCTATCCCCCGTACGCCCAATTTACCATGATATCGTGCCTTCATGGCCTTAACATCAGAGCGGAATAGTTCACTATGCTCAGTGACTCCACCAAGATTTTCCAGGAAGTCACTAAGATGGTTAAGCAAAAAGTGTGCCTCGATGTTCATCTTGGAACCAAGCATTTTGTAACCCTCTGAGAGTTTCTAAATGATTTTCCTGTAGTTCTCCGTCAGTATATTTTAAAGAAATTCCATAACGTGCATCTTTGATAATTTGTAAAACCTGTAGTCCATCAAATAGTTCGGCCTTTAACTAGTTAAATAAGAGGCTAAAAAATACTAAAATTTGTTGAAAAAAATAAAAACTTGAAACAGCTTTTTTGCTTGTCAAAGTTTTCACCAATTTTATATGCAGAAATTGAATATAAAGTTCTTTCTTCCAAAAAATGTTTAATGTGGGAAATTTGAATCACCAAGTTTAGATTTAGATTTTGGAGGCGAATTCGAGTTCACCCGATGGCTTTCACAAGCTGTTCCGTGCTGCTGACCAAGAAGGAAGGGGACCATTTTAAGGTCAAAACGGATGACCTAATTGCATTTGTGATCCACAACAGATCAATTACTCTTTTTACCATTTTATATTCTTCACGAAGACAAACAAATAAATTGATATTGTGGAGGATGCATTTCAGGATTTGGTTTGAGCTGTAGATGAACAGTCACCATACAGTTGTGTTACAGATAAAAATCCCGATTTCTCCAATTAACCAACTATGTTAAAGAAACAAAAAAAGCCACCGTCACTACAAAAGTACTGCAGCAAAAACCCTTTTTCATGTTCGAGAATAGCATGCCTTGAATTCTTTTCAACTTAGTTTTTCTCAAACAGCCTTAATGCTAGAAGTACTGAAGCCATTTTGGATAGTACCAAACTTGGTGACAAATCAATTAACTCATGCATTTCAAATCACTTACAAACTGAGTCTATTTCGATTTCAAAACTTTCTTCATTGCTGCTACATGCATTTTTTAAAATACATTTTTTTTTCGAAAGAGGATACTTTAACAAAAACTAGTACAGGGATTTCAGCTGAACGAAAATGGACATTAAGCTGATGACATGTACAGAAATAAAAAATAAATAATGCTTGCTCCTGGTAAATAAATAGGAATTCGGAATGCGGATTTTCGGAAAAATATTCACTATATGGAAATACATATTACCTCTTACAACACTGTCCAATATTTAACTGAATAGCATAGACGAGTATGAACTCGTCACTGACCTTCAAGTCCATCGCTCACTTCTTCCGACGCGAGAGAGGTTTTCTATCTACTAATAGGGAGCAGAGTGCTTCCATCAATCTAAACTTCATCCAACTTAAAGAAGCAAACTAAATACTATTAAAATTTTATTCGGCTTAATTAGATTTAAATACTATTTTAATCTAATTAAGCCGAATAATCGAACTCAAAAGAATAACGTTAAAAATAGTTTACGAGTCAGAAAAGTTTTATAAAAAATGGATATTAATGAAAGTAAGATGGAAATTAGCAATAATATTAAGCCATGGTACTGTACTTATCGAGATTAATTTCATTTAAACTCTTCTAAATCAAAGACGCGGCTCAGGTCAAGATAAGTAAAACGATTCAATATTTTCTGTTTGCCGGAGTTTGGAAAGGAGGTAATAATACAATTATGTTACAAGCTTCAAGATAACCAATTCTTTGTTCATAATATTATGATGCTACATATATATGTATATACACACACACACGCATTCACACACACACACACACACACACACACACACATATATGTATATATATATATATATATATATATATATATATATATATATATATATATATATATAGCATTCTTTTCTCACATTTCTAGCAAATAAATATTATTTGCTTCAAATATGACAAAGGATTGCTGTTCAACGGATTGAAGATGACCTATCGCAATGTTGGCCTGTCCTTCGCTTAATTTACTTTAAGCATAGATTTTTAGATTTTCTTGTGTATAGTTTTGAACTTTCTGAAACATTACCTTCTTTATTCCAAACATAACTATGCCGCGATAAAAGATCACATCTCAGGTTAGGCTTAGCATGTTCATAAAGTTTTCGTTACGATTTGCTTATCATCGATTATTCCTCGGAAATTATAAGTGATACGTGCAACATTTTCATATCATGATATAGTTTAAGACCTAATCGAAATGCCACAAAAAATTATATAGATATTATATAAATGTTATAAAAAAAACAATACACTAGGGTCGTATTAAAAATATCGTAATTAAGAGCAATAGAGTGCAATAATAAGGTTTCTGGGATTTTTCTTTGTTTTTCTGAAAACGTATCATGTAAAAACTGCTGACCTAAACCAAAAGCAAAATCCAACTTAAACCAAAGCAAACCTTACTGATTTGAACACAACTCGGCCCAACCCAAAGCAAGCAACAAAATTCAACCCATACGAGTACAATGTAACCCAATTCAACTCAAAACCAACTTAAGAGAACTCAACTGAAAGTGAATACGATCCAACCTAATCTAAATGAAATCCTACCTAATCCAATTCAAAGCAATTCTTGGTTTGGGCCAAATTTACTTCTGACTTTGTTATCTTGGCGTCTCTAACCCAAATCAAACCAACTCAACCAAACTCAACGCAACAAAACAAAACCCAACCCAATCCAATCTAACTCAAACAAACTCAACCCAACTCAATCCAAAACAAACCAAAACCAACCCAACCCAACAAAACCCAGCTTAACCCAACCTAATGCAATTCAACTCAATGCAAACCCAATACCACCCAACCCAATTAAATCAAAACGCAAATAGCCCAAACCAATCCAACCCAACTCAACCACACCCAATACCACCCAACCCAATTAAATCAAAAAGCAAATAAACCAACCCAAAGAAAACTCAACCAAACCGAATCCAAAGCAATCCAAAAGCAAACCCAAATGAAATAACATTATTGTTTTAAATTAATTTTAATGTAAGTAATGAATGGAAATTTCAAAGAAAAGTTAGGTTGTTCACAAGGCGTACGGTCTTTGAAAGCACGACGCACCAAGTTCGATTCCCTTCCGCTCGTCGAGCTGGGAGCTGCTTGGTTGTAAGAGATTTTTCTAGTAACAGTGAGTCTACAATAAAGTACGTAAAACAAAATGAAATAAATACATTTTGATTCGCTGCGCATACAAATAAGTTACATAATAATACATTGGATTCTTAGATTGTTATCTTGACGTCCTCTATATTTAAAATTATATTTTCAAGGAATTGTAGATAATAAAACCCGTACAAAAGATAAGGAATAAAATGGATACGTCAATGTAGAAAGTTGCATTGTGAATTTTTTTATTACGCGCTACCTTTATGTGAGACTCAGTACAGTCTCAATAGTAAGTACTCATATATTCAATGCTTTATTTTGTTACTAAACATTCTTAGGTATAAACGATTATTTGCGATATAATTTGCTTGTCGACCTATGGGGCAGCCCATTCAAAGAGACAACATGATTTGAAGAACTAAGTATTGCTGCAATTTCGGAAAATAATAGAAATATCTTTATTTTTATGTGATAATGCAACTAGGTAAATTAAATTGCCTCTAAATACGGATTTTACAAAGAAAATTTGCATTTTAATAATATTTTTCAAAAATATTTTTCAATTTTATATTTTCGTTGCAATATGTACCTTTCTGATAAGATTTTTTTGACCCATTAGAGTGGCGATCTTCTTTGATGTCGGAGAATCAGGGTAAATTACGCTTTATATTTTAATAGCTCAAATACCACTAATATGATAAATAATCTCAACGTTTTTGGAAAATGTTAACTGATTATTATCGTTTTTTATTCTGCTTTTTGATATGATATAAGACTTATTTTAAATAGGCACGTGTATGAATTAACACTAAGCATAATTATATCCCGAATACGACTAATTAAACCAATAGTGGTTTAACGATAAATTAAGCAACTGGAATTACAATCATATGTTGTGCATCTACAATTTAAGATAAACTGCAAATTATTATTAAATTTGATTAGATTATATTCCAAACTGTCATTGCTCTGAAGCAAGCATTCCCGGTCGCTTGTCAGCAAGTAATACTCCTCAAGTAAACATTTAATGTTATATAAGTTGAAAAGAATTGTAATAAAAACCCTATTGAACCATTTCAAAAAGTTTTGAAATAACAGGTTGTATTAACAAGCAAGGACGGAAGAAGTAAAGGAGTATTTGTAAGGGAAGGAGGTGTCAGTGCAAATTGATTTCCCGATGGAAGTATATAGACGATCGATGGGCGATGACTAGAAACGTTTTCTAGCTTTGTACATAATATTAGTATTGAATGATTATTCCCGAGGGCACCAGGTATTAAACGTGGTAATACCGTAATACCCTATATTATTATTAAAAAATTAATAAACATGTTTTTGCAAGGTTTAATATATACAACAATAAATGATATATATATATAATTAATTAAGACTGATTTAAGGGGAAGTGAGCCATCATCGATTCCAATTTAATTTCCCCGCTCTTTACGATTGAAGACTTGACGAAGAATTTTTAGTGAGAGGTTTTTTGTCAGATTTAGTTATGTTTTCCACAAATAAAGTTTGAAATTTATTTGATTTGAAATTAACTTCATAAAGTAATTTTTGAGATGACTTGTTTAATTGTGGATCCTTGAGCTGCCTTTATAAATTAAATTTAGAAAGTGTGTGAAGGAGCTGTGAAAGTAAATAACAAATCTTCTAAAAAATTAGTTTTATAACAATTTCAAAATATTATATTGATTTTCATAATTTAATTTGTTCTCAGATTTGCATTTATTATCTATAATGGTTCAGGTCAACCTATTCAGTTCATTTGGATTGAATTACATGCAGTCTGTTAGTTTTTTACGCAAAATAGAAAAAAAATTATATAAAATATTTATGTTCTGTCTATTACACGTAGTTATTCACAACTATAATAACTTTTTCCTTTACAATATAAGAAATCTTGAACTCTCGAGTCTCCTGACCTTTTGCGTTTTGTATGATATCTTTAGTTAATAAAATATAACAAAATAATCCCATATACCTTTAAAATTATCTCCTACTACAAACCATAATACGTATTTCTCAAAATCGAATATGTCTGTTATAAATTATACAGGTTTGTGTTGCCGGAATTCAACCGAACAACCTTTCAATAAATTAGAACTGCATCAAAATCTATGTATTGGATTTATATATGGGCTCAGTATGTAATATTCGTAATATATCTGACTTGAAATCCATAAATTAACATATTTTATAATTTTTGTACAATAGCCCACATATTCAATACAATTTTAAAATTGGCATGCCTTCTTTGTTGGTGTTTTATTAATGCTATGATAATGAATTTTGGAAAAAAATCAATTTTCATTTCGTCTGATTGAATTAATAGATTATGTTGAAGTAAAAACTAAATGTGATGATGAATACAGCGATCAATATCAAGTGGATCCCCATATCCTTTTAAATGGTCAGTCTAAATTGTATGACCAGTCTTTACTTAATGCAAGCACAAACAAATACATGCACAGATAAACATTTCAAGAGCAACACTCGTATTTATTTGTTCTGTTACTTTTATTATGTCTTTAAATAATTTCTTCGTAAATATCTTTAATCTCCAGACAGGTCAATGCCAAAATTTCATTTTATTTGTGGATATTATATAAAAATGATAAAAGTGTAAATTTTTCCAGTAAAAAATTTTATCAATATGTTATAATTATTATATATTAAGGCCGAATAAAAATCGAATGTATAGATTTTGAAGTCGTTCTAATGTATTAAAAATTTGTTAGGTTGAATTCAGATAACACATATCTTTACAATTCATAACAGGTAGAAGTCAATTTTCAGAAATACCTACTTTGTTTTGAAGTGAAAAATAATTTTAAAGACATTTGAGATAGTGAATTTTGAAGAAAACAACAGAAGTAAAACCTAAGAAAATAACAGGAGTAAAACTAAGTATGCCATGTAAAATACTAACAAATCACTAGATTCAAGAGTACAAGATTTTTGTACTGTAGAAGGAAATCAAAATTAAATAGCCGCTAATGACCACAGTATGTAATTACTAGTAATTTCAATACTTTTAATAATACACATGCGAAGTAAATTAAATGGACTGATGTTGACCATAACAGATAATTAATACGAATGTGAGAACAAATAAAGTGATGTAAATCAATAGAAAATTTTAAAAAGTCGTAAAATCGAATTTTAGAATATTTGTTATTTAATTGCATAGTTCCTTAACACACTTTTTGATTTTAATTTATAAATGCCGTTCAACAATCTAAAGCTATAAATTTTATCTTGAAAAAATAACTCTTTTAAACAGATTTCAAATCAAATTAATTTTAAAATGTTTAATTGTGGAAGATATAACTAAATCCAGTACAAAAAACAATATTCGCCAAGTCTTCAATCTTAAAAGATGGACAAACACACCTGGACTCGGTCATTACCCAGTTCTCCACAAATTAGTCTTAATTAATTATTTAACCTGCAAGAATATGTTTGTGTATTTCCGATGATAATTCGGACAACACATATTGTTACGTTTAACACCTACTACTCTTAGGAATAACCTTTCATTTTTAATATGATTTACATAAAAGTTTATAAACATTTCATGTCGGTTGTAGGTATAGGACTATTAGCTATCAATCGAGAAATCCATTTACGCTAATATTCTTAACCTATTTGCAATTAATATACCATAAACGAGCCAATTTTATAATAATTTACAATTTATCTTCAACGTTACGTGCACATCATAAATGCAAGTTGATAGTAATGGTCGTTGCTTAATTTAACATTAAATCACTGTTCGTTTGATCGGTTATATTCAAGTACAATTATGTTTTGTGTGAATTCATATACGTACTCGTAAAAATAAGTCTGATATCATATCAAAAAACAGAAAGAGTCGACGATAAAATCATTAAATATTTCGTAAAAATGTTGCGATTCATTATGCTATTATTGGTATTTGAGATATTAAAATAAGCATAATTTCGGGCTATAATCTTGTCTCTGATATCAAAGAGGATCACCACCCGGATCATCAAAAAAAGTATTATCTATCGAAATAACAATATAAGAACCCAATGTATCGAATTATACGCATTGACTGGAAAATTCGCGAATTATGGGTTATCTGTGTCATCGATACAGCTGTGGGTGTTGGGTATGACAACGTCTATAATGAAAAGAATAAAAATCATTTTGCAATATACTATGTCTATTTTAGTTAAAATTTCGATTCGTTACTTACATTAAATTTAATTTTAATTTATTTGGATTGTGTTAGGTTGGGTTTGCTTTGGAATTATGTGGGTCGAGTTGGGCTCTGTTTTGTTGGATTGGGTTGAGTTTCGTTGCGTTGGATTGAATTTACTTTTAGTTTTATTGGATTTGATTGGTTAGGGTCGGAATGGTTTTTTCTTGTATTGGAATAATTTGGGTTAGGAGTGTTTTTTCTTTGGGTTGGGTTATATTTGGTTGATTTTGCTTTAAGTTGGGTTAGATTTGCTTTAGATTGGATTATTTATTTGATTATAACCCTACCCAGCCCAACTTAAAGCAAACTCAACCTATCTCAACCAAAGCAACCCGTTTAGATTCGGTAAATCAAATCCAACCTACCCAATCATACCCCAAAACAAAAAATGCCAGCATCTCATTTATAAACTTACAGGCCCGATGTGTTTGATGGTCCACTAACTTGGCAGCTCATGAAGGATGAATCATTCATCGGGACAATATCAGAGCCCCAAAATAATAGTTAGTTTTCATTCAAAAACTTTGTTAAAGACATTCTTTGAAATAAAGATATATATATAACTGCAAGGAAATTGTCCAGAAACTCTTAGAGAATTTCCAAATCTTTCTAATTTTTAATAATGTATTCAAGTAAAATTTCTTTATTTTCCTTTAAAGGTACATTTCCTATATTTTATTCAGATAAAGGAATGGTATCCACGCCTTGAAAATATAGCGTGATAGAAAAAAAATGAGGTTATTATTGGATTTACAAGACTAAAAGCTAATAAAAACCAGGGTTATATTTAACTGAAAGCAAAATTGTGTTTCCCAATACTATCTTTTAAATGACCTTATTTTTCTAAAATACATGTTCAGCCCTTTAGGTTGATTATAAAAAAAGTAATTTTTTCAAATAATATTTGTATATGGAGCACGAAAAGTTCATTTTTTTGCTAATTATATATGGAAATTAAATTTAAAGAAATTTAAAATTACAACTTTTAACTGAAGCGTTAACCGCCAACATATTTGTTAGTAAATACTTAAGCTCACCAGCGGATCGTTTCGACTGTTTTGATACCCTCATAATTTAGCCCAAGAAAATACTAGAAGCTTCTTGCGTCCAGCAAGTGGGAAGATTTAAATGTGATTATGACATATCATCATTTTTTAATTATTTGTGAATAGTATTTGTTCGAGGTCATAATCATTTTTTTTCTTTTTCTATGTGCTTCTATCGTTTTTCCCTAGTTAATATATTTAATTTCCAAATTTTCAAATTTACCGTTTATGTTATTGTTTATAGTTCTCGGTATGCTTTCGTCTATGACCCGCAAATTGTTTGCGTGTTGATCGAGTTTTTATTGTAATTCTTTTATCATTTTTATTAGCTCTTCCATTTTTAATATAATTTATTAATATCGCCTTCAGATAGCTAATAATATAAGTAAATATAAATACCTCTGCTGCTTTTAGGTGCGAGCGCAGTAAAAAGTGTGTGGCGTCCTCTATTCCTAGAAATATATATATATATATATATATATATATATATATATATATGTATATATATATGGAAACAAACATCTATAAGGAAATGTACACACCTTGAAGAAGTAAAAGATGCATAAGTAAAACGTGGAACAAATTTCGGAATTTCAGAGAAATATTCTAATTGAATTTAGAACATGCATATAGAATAATTATATCAATATAAAAATCCAAATATGCTGAAGAGTAATGGAATGAAGTGTTTTAAATTAAAACAATTAAACAAAAAAACATTGAAATTAGAGAAAACCAAAACCGCAGACACCTGAAGTCATTGTCGAAGACTGAAATGAAAATGAGTTAGATATGTAGCAAAAATGCAAATAAATGGAAAAAATAGTGACAGTCTGGTACCGCTCAGGAGACAAACAGACGGTAGGAAGACCTCTAGTAAGGTGAAAAGACAAAATTATAAAAATAGCTGGACAAGACTGGATGAAGACAGCTGAAGACTAAATGTCGGGGCACGAGAAGGAGGAGACGTTTACCCGCAGAGAGGTACTTAATAGACAAGAAAAGCTCAAACTTTATCAATGTGAATATTCGGTATAAAAAGAGTTCATTTCATGATTTATGCACTCACTCGATTACACGGCTCGTCAAAATCTGTAAGTCGCGTCCAAAAGGGACATAAACTTGAAATGTAGATTAAATATTATACCAATAAAGGAAGAACTCAGAAATTTGGAAATTTTAACCTTGAAACATAAAGTTTATATTTTTATACATGTAAAGTTTTAAGCATATCTGGATGTTTTTTTTGATCCTGTGTATGTGTAAAAAAATTGTGGTTCTAGAAAATACTATATAAACAACGTACACTTAAGTTTTTAGAACTGTAAATTCGTTTAATACACCTGTGCTTATATAAACTCGTAATGCTTTAGTTTTACTTTACTACATATAGGCTATTTCCTTATTTAGATCCATTTTCTTATTACTCATAACATTTTGTTAATGCGATAGCGATTTAATTTTAAGAAATAACACTTCGGCTTTGGAAAAGGTAAACTGGGAAATTGGCAATATTATAGGATCTGATATGACACGAAAACATTGGTTTCGTTGAACTTGATTTTTTTCTTTATTAAACCAATTGATTCCTTTTTGATTGTATAAAAATGTAGATGCATATGATAAAAAATATTTATTTTCAATAGAATGATTTATCGCGGAAAAACCTTAGTTTTTACATCTTGCTGATGGTTAGTTTTATGCTTGCAATAGGATAATTTACATGCCAGGTGCTCAGGCTGTTATATTTTTTTATATTATACTAAAAATGAGTTTGATTTTTATTAACTCCATTTATTTAATCGGAACTCTTTGTTCAAAACTTTTACTAGCTGGCAGTCTACGGTTACAGATAAGTTAAATATCTGGATTTTCTAGATATGAAATTACACATCCTTAAAACATGCTATTTATTATTCCATGTACAAAAATACTGAGTAAATTTCTAGAGATAGACCAAATATTTTGCAGTCAAAAGAAGTTCAGATTTACATTTTATTAAAATGCTTCAGTTTATAGAAATAATGTACTCAGGTTATGCCCCAGTTATGAGTCAATATACAAATTCATATACCTTTGAAATATATGAGAATCGTACACTAATATTTGTTACTGATACTGGGACCTCTGTTCAATGCCTGAATTTCTGGAACAATTTTTGCGGAATTAATGAGTTTTATCGAGTTAGCGGGTATTATGTTTGCACCGCCGCAAGTTAATTTATATGTTAAATGGCTAGAAATGTCATCATTAAAACTAACCATTGCTTACTTCATAGATTGGAACCTGTTAAGGTTTAGTTCAAGATTATCAATTATGCAATCCATCTAATAAAAACAATACCCTATATACGCTGTAACTCTATATAAGCTGTAATTCGGCATAAGCTGTAACTCTATATAAAAATCAGGAATTTGGTCCGAATTATGTCCCAATTGACATCAAGTCCACTGTTTTTTCAAAAACTAATTGTTCGAAATGAAATTGACATATGAACTAGCTTTCCTCCTAATACAAATATTCGGCGATGAGGTAAGTAAGGATTGTGATGACCTTCATTTAAATATTTCATTTATATAATATTACCTACACAATCAATGTCTTTGGAATAAATCTGGAATGAAACATGTATTTATAAGAAGACAGATTTCTTTTAATTTTGAGACCAGAGAATCCTAACACATGAACCAGAGAATCCTAATTTTAAAAAAATAATGATGAAAAACTTCAAGTCAGTCAATACTTAGGTAAAATTTACAAATTAAAAGCAAAAGTTAAATAATTATTATAATGTTAATCTGGCTAGCTGCTTCAATCTCCATAACTACCTCAGGCACTTCCCAGTGCATTTCCGACCCGCGGGTATACGCTGAGGCATTGTGCCAAGCATTGCGTCATGTACATTGTAAACTGAAAATATAAACAATATATGAATTATATTGATAAAATTGTTACAATTAAAATGGCATTACGGTAAAATTTCTGAATCCTTATATAGTTTTATATAACTATAAAACTGAAAAAAAAACAATACGGAAAATATTTAATCAATATGTCATGTATTTTAAATGCTTTGCTATTAGCGTGTAATATAAATTCTGTTTAAGAAATAATTTTTTGTTGGTAACCTAAATTTTTTTCATATATATATACATATATATATATATATATATATATTACATTTACCTTTATGTACATTTACATACTAATTTATGTGCCTACTGATATTCTAGTCGCTACATGTCTTTGCATGTATCTCTATTATCTTTATTTACCTACCTAATTACGTACAAATGTTAAGTCAATTCCTGCATTTGTTTTTTACCTGTACTTACGTATCTAACTACCCATTAATAGTTTAGTTGTTTTATTATTTTATATACTCTTGTTTATATTTAACTACCTATATATTTTGCTATTTTCTTTCTTACGTCAATGTAAGTGAAACGAGTCCATACTTGATGAAATTAGTCCTAATAAGTGAACGATTCCTATCATCATCGCTCTGTTCTATCACTGTACCTTGATTTTACTATTATGCCATGATTTTACTATATCGGCAGATTTATGCCGCTCTTAGTAGTAAAAATTAGTAGTCTCAAATACAAAGAGATTTTGTTAATAGATTTTGTTACTTGATTATTAGGGCCATATCAGCCAAACTTCCCGAACCTATGCTGTATATGGTTGAGGCATTCTTTGGTATATATTTTGATTCCTTGGTCAAATTCTAACAATTTTTTTATGGTACTACACTAAGGCCATTGAAATAAAAAAAATCATCCAAATTGATTAATTTGAATTAACATACGCAAAACAGGTCATAGTACTGTAGTCTCTGATGGTGGCATTGGAATCCGGAGGTCAATGAAGAGTCTCTTTCGGAGTGCTTGGGAGCCATAATAATAATAGAAAAACAGCCGGTCCTGAAGTTCCTCGATTTAAGTAAGCAGTATGCCCGCAACATGTGTATTGAGAAGTGGGAACGTGGAGTTTAATAATAGAGTCTCTGCTTGAAGTTAGCAACATCAATTTAAAAACAGCAGTTACTCAAGTCTCATGGTTTAAGCAGACAGTACATTAACAGTGTCATACCTGAGGAGTTGGAACCTAGAGTTTCGTGGTAGAGATTATCCTTGAGAATTAATTTTAAAACAGCGGTTACTCAAGTCTCACGGCTTAGATAGGCAGTATCTCTGCATTATCAGAATTGTGAAGTTGTAACCCGGAAGTCAAAATTAGAGTTTGTGCTTGAAATAGCTGATCCTCAAATCTTAGGATTTAAGGCCGGCAGTTTCTCTACAGCGCCAATACTGAGAAATTGGAAATCAGAGTTCTGTGGCAGAGCCTCTTTTTGAAACCAAAAATATTAATTTAAACACAGCGGATTCTCAAATTTCACGGTTTAGGCAAGTAGGAGTTTCTACTTGAGATCCAAATGCTAATTTAGAAATAGTAAACACTCGAGTCTCCTGATATAAGCAGGAAATACTCCCACAGCCTCAAGGCTGAGGAGTTGGAGCTCGAAGTTTAAGAATAGAGTCTTAGCTTGAGACGCACAATTATATTTTAAAAAGAGCATATCCTCATCTCTCAGGATTTAGATAAGTAGTTCTCCCGCAACATCAGGAGTAAGCAGTTGGAACCCAGAGTTCAGTGACAGAGTCTCTGCTTAAGACCAACAATACTACTTTAAAGCCAGCAGACCTTCAGAGCTTTCGGTTTCAGTAGGCAGTACATATGTAGCATTGGGATTTATGGATTGAAGGTCAAAATTAAGTTTACATACCCGTATACAGTTATCTGCCCATTAACTCTTATTAATTTGCTGCTACGTCAAGACGAGTCAAACGAATTCAAACTCGACGAATATACTTCATATCACTGAAGAGTACTTGTCACTATCTTCCAACTCCACCAATGTGTAATGATTTTGTTGAAGAACAAATTTACGTCACCCCTAGTCGTGTCTTATTAGATTATCATTAGACCTACGTAATCGAAATTCAATCACCACAGTTATGCTGTTCAATGCTCAGTAATTCTGTAGTACATCTTCAGTTTCCATATTCAGACACTCCTGAAACATTTATGGGACTATACTGGAAGGTTACCCTTCCAAACATAAATAAAAATCATAGAAATTGGTTAGACTTACATTATTAATAAATGAATTAAAAAAAGTCGGCACATAAAACAGGATTCAGCTAACAAACTCTAATCTCTGTTTTGTGTTAATGCTCTTTACCTCAGTTCACATTTTGTTAAGTTCGGTGTTTTAGAGGTTAAAAATTTCTAAAACAAATATCATTTCTAAAGTAAATGTCGTACGGATTAAATACTATAGTTAGTGCAAATATGTAAAATAAATTACTTAAAAATTCTTCGAAATATTTTAGTGGAATATGTACTAACTCTGTGGGTACTACTGAATGTGGGTCATAGAGTCCTGAAACAGGGCGGTGCACTTGGCGGCAAATTGCAGCTGTTCCAGCTAGAGGATTGGAATTGTCCGAGAGAAATGGGGTTCTGTACCCACTCAATCACTTTGGCTGGTTCAACCTGCGTATCGACATGACTATGTTACTTTCATTTCACTTATTTCTTATATATATTATTATTACATATATATATATATATATATATATATATATATATATATATATATATATATATGTAACACATAGTCGTATATAACACGAAGTCAGTGTTTCAAACCTTTATGTACATTTAAGTACTAATTTATCTGCCTACTAATATCCTAGTGGCTACATGTCTTTGCATGTATCTCTATTATCTTTACTTACCTACCTAATTGCGTACAACTATTAAGTCAATTCCTGCATTTGTTTTTTACCTGTACTTACGTATCTAACTACCGATTAATACCTTAGTTATTGAATATATTTGGCGTTAATTTTGTAGAAATTTATTATTCACAATTAAATGAAACTACGTGATGTAGTATTATTTCTACTTTCTTTAATTTCTTTACCACGACCCAGGTTTCGTTGTATTAAAACATCTTCAGGTGGGTACACCATCTTTGCTAATATCCCACCTGAAGATGTTGTAATACAACAAAACCTAGGTCGTGGTAAAGAAATTAAAGAAAGTAGAAATAATACTATATCACGTAGTTTCATTTAATTGTGAATACCTTAGTTGTTTTATTATTTTATATACTCTTGTATATATTTACCTACCTATGTATTTTGCTATTTTCTTGCTTACGTCAATGTAAGTGAAACGAGTCCATACTTGATGAAATTAGTCCTAATAAGTGAACAATTCCTATCATCATCGCTCTGTTCTATCACTTTACCTTGAGTTTACTATTATGCCATGATTTTACAATATCGGGAGATCAAAGCGCATAATTGTCTAAAATCTACTTGCGCCTCTTCTGGATTATACAAATATATGGTATCCGAATATAATCAAACAGCTTTTTAATAAATAAGAACGACTTCAAAATGTATGCATTCGTTTTATATTTAGCCTCAACATATGATACTTGAAATACATCTGACTATTGCTTACAATTCAAATGGTTAGGGACTCTTGAGAGACTACAAAGTCCTTAAAAATTCGTTTGCTTCTTCTTTTCCCTGATTCAATTTCTAACATCTGTCAACTTATATCCTTAGACTGCTTTCTAAAGGGCTTCCTAATCCTATGACACAAAATTTCCATTTTGTGGAGCGTTTTTTGCTACATATACCTATAAATATGGAAATAGATAAGTAAATGTATATGTTTGTATATATTAATATACGTGTGTGTGTATATGAATATATATATATATATATACATATATATATATATATATATATATATATATATATATATATATATAAATATTTATTGAAAAAAAAAGAAAAAATAATAAATAATATATATATATATATATATATATATATATATATATATATATATATATATATATATATATACATACATACAAATATATGTATAAATTGCATTCTTAAAAGTTTTGTGATATTGTAGAATCTAAAATAATATGAAGTTGCAAATCAATGTTTAGCGTACCTGAATCAATATTTATTAACCTGCACTATTATTTATAATTTACTGAATTATAATTAGAAAAAATAGTTTTTGTGACTATAAATCATTCATCCCTGCCATTGTGCTTAGATTTCCAAATGTCAATAAATAAAAGATTTTTTGGTGAGTTGAAAATTAGCAACCGATGGTAAATCAACTTATATTGTATTTTTCAAACGTACAAAACTTACGTTGATATATTGTTATTCAATATTTTTTTGTCAATCAGAGTTATAAGTCAGCTCTCAGCGTATTCCATCTCGTTACTCATACATGTTCACAAGGTTTAGATTTTAGGAGCAGGAGATTTCATATTGATTCGTAATAGTCGTTTTATGGACACTGTGGCAGGGACAATTTATTGCTGATCGACACTTCGTGGATACAGAAGTATTTATTTATAAAAGAGTCCTTCTGATAAACTAATTTACTCTCCTGCACTTACCCTCCGATATCTATTTGGAAAATTAAATTTTTTTACATACTATTTTTTCCCCATACAATAATATGTGATTTTAATATCTGCCACTCTAACACGATATGGACATTAGGAAAAGTGATATCCGTACTTTAAAATTAACCTTTTAAATAACCTTCCAAAGATGAAATGAACTTGTCATTTCCGAGATATATGATGGTCAAAGTATACCTATTAGCGACCTTAAATTTATTGAAATATAACTCTGATTATGACTGATCAAAATTTTATCACTTGTAAGTACTAGATTTTCAACGCATACTTATTTTACTACTTCAATTGGGAATCTTTAAGTGACTTGTTCACACTTGGCTTTTTTCGGCTTCAAAACTTCACAGTTATTAGACTGGTTTAGGAAAAGCAGCATATTATGTACGACATGAATACTACCTAATTAACAACCACTTTTCATGATTTCAGAAATACATTTAACCCCATCGATTCTGATATTCTTTTAAATTAGTTAAAGTGTTTGCACTTTTTTCATTAATCATTAAACTGGTTGAGCTCATATCTGTACGGTTATAGATAATCTGTGAAATCTGCATGTACCTGTTGTGAATGGATACATTACCGGTTGATTTACTCAGGGAGGATTTTTCCTACATTTTATTTATTAGTGTTCATTGCTGAGGTTGTTAAAAAGAAAAATAATAATGGCTATCTTATCACTGATGCCTCGTAAATATGTTCCCATATCGATGTGCACTAACAACTGCTATTAATACTCTCAAGAAGAACCTTATTGTAATCTCTAGGCGAGCTCGTAAAATTGATTTGGTAATTAGTCGAAATAAATCTAAAGCTCTCACCGTTAGCACTCAATAATTTCTTTCTAAAATTAAGCTACCAGATTGTTTGCATCCAAGACAAAATTACAAATTAGTCTTATTGAAGTCAGTCGTCGAAATCTTGGGTCTATAAATAGAAAAAAATCAAAGTTGGTAACCTTAAGTAAATAAGCATCTTACAAAACTTTGTAAGTGTTGAAACTGAAGCTCGCTTTTGTTAAATCTTTTTATTAAAAGGAATGTAGGTCTGTGGATATTTACGCTTGTTTACAATATTGTCTAAAACACCGAAGTTATCAAAATCTGAACTGAGATAACTATTCGGAGGGTTCAGTATTTGTATTTATAAGTATTTGTTTTTAGAGTTTATTACCTGAATCCTCTTTTATGTGCCGACTTTTTTTAATTTATTTATTAACCGGCTTGAAAAAAAGGACTGTATTTTTATATGTGTTACCTCATATCTTCGGCTCTTTTTAAGGAATTTGGGTGATTTTTTCCTTATTTAGAAGGACAATCGGCCTTAGTGTAGTACCGTAAAAATTTGTTAGAATTTGACCACGGATTTAAATATAAGTATTTGTATTTAGAGTTTATTAACATCTTCAGGTGGGTACACCATCTTTGCTAATATCCCACCTGAAGATGTTGTAATACAACGAAACCTAGGTCGTGGTAAAGAAAGTAAAGAAAGTAGAAATAATACTACATCACGTAGTTTCATTTAATTGTGAATACCTTAGTTGTTTTATTATTTTATATACTCTTGTATACATTTACCTACCTATGTATTTTGCTATTTTCTTGCTTACGTCAATGTAAGTGAAACGAGCCCATACTTGATGAAATTAGTCCTAATAAGTGAACAATTCCTATTATCATCGCTCTGTTCTATCACTTTACCTTGAGTTTACTATTATGCCATGATTTTACAATATCGGGAGATTTATGCCTCTCTTAGTAGTGTCAAACTCACATAGACTTTGTTACTAGATTATTATTAGGGCCATGTCAGCCAAACTTCCCAAACCTATGCTGTATATGGTTGAGGTATTCTTTGGTATACATTTTAAATCCGTGGATAAATTCTAACAAATTTTTACGGTACTATACTAAGGCCGATTGTCCTTCTAAATAAGGAAAAAATCACCCAAATTCCTTAAAAAGAGCCGAAGATGTGAGGTAACACATATAAAAATACAGTCCTTTTTTTCAAGTCGGTTAATAAATAAATTAAAAAAAGTCGGCACATAAAAGAGGATTCAGGTAATAAACTCTAAATACAAATACTTATAAATACAAATACTGAACCCTCCGAATAGTTATCTCAGTTCAGATTTTGATAACTTCGGTGTTTTAGACAATATTGTAAACAAGCGTAAATATCCACAGACCTACATTCCTTTTAATAAAAAGATTTAACAAAAGCGAGCTTCAGTTTCAACACTTACAAAGTTTTGTAAGATGCTTATTTACTTAAGGTTACCAACTTTGATTTTTTTCTATTTATAGACCCAAGATTTCGACGACTGACTTCAATAAGACTAATTTGTAATTTTGTCTTGGATGCAAACAATCTGGTAGCTTAATTTTAGAAAGAAATTATTGAGTGCTAACGGTGAGAGCTTTAGATTTATTTCGACTAATTACCAAATCAATTTTACGAGCTCGCCTAGAGATTACAATAAGGTTCTTCTTGAGAGTATTAATAGCAGTTGTTAGAGCACATCGATATGGGAACATATTTACGAGGCATCAGTGATAAGATAGCCATTATTATTTTTCTTTTTAACAACCTCAGCAATGAACACTAATAAATAAAATGTTGGAAAAATCCTTCCTGAGTAAATCAACCGGTAATGTATCCATTCACAACAGGTACTTGCAGATTTCACAGATTATCTATAACCGTACAGATATGAGCTCAACCAGTTTAATGATTAATGAAAAAAGTGCAAACACTTTAACTAATTTAAAAGAATATCAGAGTCGATGGGGTTAAATGTATTTCTGAAATCATGGAAAGTGGTTGTTAATTGGGTAGTATTAATGTCGTACATAATATGCTGCTTTTACTAAACCAGTCTAATAACTGTAAAGTTTTGAAGCCAAAAAGAGCCAAGTGTGAACAACTCACTTAAAGATTTTCAATCGAAGTAGTAAAATAAGGATGTGCTGAAAATCTAGTACATTCAAGTGATAACAATTTGATCATTCATAATCGGAGTTATATTTCAATAAATTTAAGATCGCTAATAGGTATACTTTGATCATCATACATCACGGAAATGAACTTACTTTGGAAGATTATTTAAAAGGCTAATTTTAAAGTAAGGATCGGAAAATATTAAAAGATTGTAATTCATGGTGAAGAATAATTTATACCTCACCACCCCCAGATAGGATATATACCGTTCTAAGTTTTCGACTTAACATTTATATCGATCGCGATATTTAACAAAACAAAGAGTTCAAATACAAAAAGATAAAGCTGGCGTGGTGCCTGATATACCAACTCCTAAAATATTCAGAAACTTTCAAATATTTGTTGGAGAGTATTTGCTTGTGGATTTTTAAATGCAATTAATTTTTTTTGTGTTTCTCATTATTTCCGACAATTTATTCCTCTACTCGCTAAATGTTTCATCTAAGATGGAATGGCGATCACGCTGTTCCTCAACTGGGCACGATCCTGTATCCATAATTTTGCTTATCCATAGCTTATCATACAGGCATTAAACTCAAAGGCTTGAGAGCAGCATGTTATCGTTAAATTTAATAGCTTGTTTGCCTTGAAGTTACAAAATTAGTTGATTTTGAATGGTGACACTAAATTGTCAGAATCATGAATAGGACCGGACAAACGAACTTGGTCAAGTATAGAAAAGCCGGGGGCAGATAATTAACCATAACAAGTAGGTTTTTACGACAAAATATAATGGGTTGAGGATGACAATTTCAACTGTGGAAGGAAGAAAAGAGCTTTTTGGCAGTTATCACTTTCCCTAATGTTCACATCGTGTTAGCATGACAGATATTAAAATCACCTATTATGGTATGTTAAAAAAATTTAATTTTCAAAATAGATATCGGGGGGGGGGGGTAAGTGCATGAGAGTAAATTAGTTTACCAGAAGAATTATTTTATAAATAAATACTTCTGTACCCACGAAGTGTCGATCGGCAATAAATTGTCCATGTCACAATGTCCATAAAACGACTATTACGAATTAATATGAAATATTGAAAAGCATATGCTTGAATGTATTCAAGGTGTAAGCTAGCTAGCCTAAATCTTGTGAACATGCCTGAGTAACGAGATGGAATACAAAAAAAATATTGAATATCAATATATCAACGTAAGTTTTGTACGTTTGAAAAATACAATACGAGTATAACTTGATTTACCACCGGCTTTTAATTTTCAACTCGCCAAAAAATCTTTTATTTATTGACATTTGAAAATCTAAACACAATGGGAGGGATGATGGATTTATGGTCACAAAAACTATTTTTCTCGATAATCACAATTCAGTAAAACATAAATATTAGTGCAGGTTAGTAAATATTTGATTCAGATACGCTAAACATTGATTTGCAACTTCATATTATTTTAGATTTTACAATATCAGAAAACTTTTAAGAATGCAATTTATACATATATTTGTATGTATATATATATATATATATATATATATATATATATATATATATATATATATATATATGTATATATACTCATACACACACACGTATATTAATATATACAAACATATACATTTATTTATTTCTTTCCATATTTATAGGTGCATGTAGCAAAAAAGCTCCACAAAATGGTAATTTTGTGTTAAAGGATTAGTAACGCCCTCTTCGCTTTAGAAAGCAGTCTAAGGATATAAGTTGATAGGTGTTAGAAATTGAATCAGGGAAAAGAAGTAGCAAACGAATTTTCAAGAACGATGTAGCCGCTCAAGAGCCCCTAACCATTTGAATTGTAAGCAATAGTCAGATATATTTCAAGTATCATATATTGAGGCTAAATATAAATCGAACGCATACATTTTGAAATCGTTCTTATTTATTTAAAAGCTGTTTGATTATATTCGGATACCACATATTTATATAATCCAGAAGAGGCGGAAGTAGATTTTAAATAATTATGCACTTTGTATAAAAGTGAGAAATAATATTAAGGACTTTTCGGAGAGTGAATTTGAAGAAAATCTTACAACTTTTAACGAAGGATGTTACAACAGTCTCAAATTTTTTATACAGTAGATGGAAAAATATCAAGTAGTCGTTAATGACTACCTATGGTTGATTACATACTAGAAATATTTTAAGAAATGTCGGTAAAATTTAGTTTTTGGGAGATATTTTATTTAATTTCATAGTCTTTGAACGCTTTTCTTGAATATAATTTAACAACCAACTTCACAATCCTTAAGTAAACAAGTTATCCCCAAAATAACTGTAGAAAATTAATTTCGGATAACACTACATGAAACTAATCTTGATAACTTAATTTATTAAAACATGTAAGAAGAGATTTATGATTTTTTATAAATACCGCAAGCTTTAGTTGTTATTATCATATCTACTACTCTGGGGAATAATAATTAATTTGTCAAATTATATATTACAAGGCTAGAAACAATGTTGTCGCACATCGGCCTTTATACTCATTGTACATGTGCATTGAGCTATTTCCCATTCAGAAATCAAGGGACAATTATATTTCTTCACCTTACAGATGCCATCTTTCTTCGTCCATTCTTGCTTGTTAATACTTTTAATCATCCTGAAACATTTAGTTTAATCTCATTTCTATATTATTTTCCAATTCCTATTCCCGATGTTATTTTTATTTATTTATTTATTTCATTTATTTCTGCCAGCTCAGAAAACTACGTATACAGTGGCAGACTTATTGCTACAAGAGTAATATCTTACAGCCAATCACAATGAATTGGATGAGAACATTAAGTGTTGTGGCAGACTGTAAGTGATTTTTAAACATTAATTAATTCTACTTCGAATATTGCGAAGCAATACAATATATATATATATATATATATATATATATATTTATATATATATATATATATATATATATATATATATATATATGATAATATTACGTAGTAATAAAATAACATTAATTAAAAACCAGAGCAAAACCACACTTTAGGAGTAGGGAGGGACAAGGATGGGTTATAATGGACGGGATTAGGATCTTCCAAATTATGATAGATAATGTATTTTCAGACGACTTTTGAACACAGACAACGAGGGCGCACTTTGTATATTTGAAGTCAGTTCATTCCACAATCGAGTAGAATGTGCGGTGAAGGATTCGCCATAAAATTCTGTTGTATGTTTATGAATTAGGAGGGTATACTTATTTTTGGATAGTAGTTCGAGGTCGTGTGATGACAGATATAGGAATCTAGATTTAAGGATGTAGGTGCATTGGAATTGTTGAAGATAGTATGTACAAAACAGAAAATTAAGGTTGCGTCTATTACGAATCTTTAACCATTTAAGATGTGAAAGATACTCGGATACATGGTAAAATTTTTTGTGACCGAAAATGTATGGAATACATAGATTTTGAAATCATCTGAAGTCTAATTTATTGAGTAAATGTTCATTTAGATTAAAATAGCACACATCCCCATAATCAAGAATAGGCAGAAGTAAAGTTTGACAAATTTGTATTTAAATTCGCAGTGGAAGAACATTTTGAAGCCGTTATGTTGTAAATAATATTTAATCGTATTCTTTCAATATAATATCTGGTTATATTTAAACTCCATTTCAAATACGTCATGTAGGTTGATATCAATATATATATATATATATATATATATATATATATATATATATATATATATATATTTATAGTAAATTTTTGTCTATAGCAAATACATAAAAAACATGTAAGTCACTTCCTAAGAATATAAACATTTGTAAGTCACTTCCAGAGAATATATAAACTTGAAATTTATTAAATAATTATACGAAATAATGTGCCAATAAAAGAAGAACTCAAAAATTTGGATATTGTGCCAATTAAGGACGAACTCAGAAATTTGAAACTTTTAAGCTAAAAACAAGCATAACGTATATATTAGTGTACACATGAAATTTTATACATATCCAGATGAATTCTATAGCATACGTACATAGATGATAACAATGGTTGTTGTTCTGCAATATGTTAGGTATATAAACCTTATATTTAACTTTCAGAATTGTAGGTTCACTCATTACAACTATAGTTACGTAAACTCGTAATGATTTTGTTTTTACATTACTACATTTAGGCGACTTCTTTATTTATACTGTTTTGAAAAACGGGAATTAGGAAATTGACTATATTGGATGGATAATAGATATTAAATATGTGAAAAAGTTGAATTGAATGGAATTTTTGGTTTAAGAAAGTAATTGGATCATTTTTATACTATAAAAATACGTGCATAGGATAAAAAACTTAACTTTTTTATCTTGCTAATGTTTAGCTGTGTATTAGTCACGAGATAATTCCCTTGCCATGAAGTGGGTAATGTTTATTTCATGGCATTTCTTGTTCCATGTACAAAAATACTAAATACATTTCTAGTCATATCAAATACCATAAAGAATAAAGAGCACTAAATTTATAAGATTTTAAAGAACTTTAAATTTGAAGAATTTTACTTAGATTATGCACCATGTGTTCTGTTGTGGGGTAGTACGTTAATTGATCACACACGTTTAAATTTTATGGGAGTCGTTCACTAGGGGGTTGATTTGATAATAATATTACTGGTCGTGTGTATATAACAAGAATTATGTTGTTTTGAACGTATAATATTTTGTAGTAAAACTTCTTTAGATGCAGCTAAAGAGTAACTCAGATTTTTTTTCAGACGCAATTAACGTTCAGTAAAGACTATAGTTCGCTTACCCAGTTTCCTATATTGGAAAACATCGACAGACCCGAATTTCATGACTATATGTGTTAGAAACACATATATACTTGAATTTTTTTCTATTTTATTTTTTTACTGGTAGTTGTTACTTCACAAAATAACTACGCCATCAACCAAGTCTGATGATGCGTTTTGCAGATTCAAGGTATTTGCTACTGATTACTGTTACTTTGCACAATAACTGCATCATCAACCAGGTCAGAGCCTGATGATGGATTCTGGAAATGAAAATAAGTACATCATCGACCAGGTCGAAGTCTAATCGTAAGTTCTCGAAATGAACAATGTAACTCCTTAACGCATGGTAATAATTCAAATGTGCTTCAAGATATTGGTTACAGGTAGTTTTTACTTTGTACAATAACCACCATCAACCAGGTTAGGATCTAATGATGAATTCTAAAGGTAAATAATGTAAATCTTTAACGGATTCAAGATGTTTGCTACTTTCTCTCTTTCTCTTTCTGCCTTTCCACCCCTTACCACATACACATTTTTCGAATCCATTATTTAAATTCCAAACGTCCGATATTATATTTGTCAGTTTACCACATCTCACATGCACCGGCTGACTGTCATGTTAAGAATTGATTTGATTCTTTAATTGTGTTGACTTTTAGATTAGTTATTCTGCTGAAGTTTTGGTGACATGTTCCTTGATAAAAAAAAGTATTCTTAAACGATAGAAAACCTGTATATCATTCGCAAGGTAATTAGTTTTAGTTTAAGATAATTCTCTCGACTTATAAATTAATATATTTTTCTCCATTTCATTATAATTTTCAGTTAGAAATTTCTATCATATATTATTGCGACAACTGTTCGTGCCGAAAATAAAAATATCATGTATGAAAGAATTTTTCAAAATATTAGTGTAATAGAATTTTTTGAAACTAATTTATTTAACTTCGTTAGAATATACTTTAAAATGTTGATTGAAAAAATTATGTCACATACTCTAATTATTACATAATAAAACTTTTTCTCTTCCCCTTTAATGCATTGTATATACATCTACACATTTTTTTCCCATAAAATGTAGAATAATGGCAATCTCCATTTTATCCAGTTATGGCAATACTTTAAGTAAATTTACAGGAGAATGTTTAATTATATCCTAATGACAAATTATCATTAAAATCAATTTTTGCAGCTGTATTAATTGGAATCAGTTAAGACTAAATTGAGATTATTGTGTGTAGCATATATTATAACTAAATACAAAAGGCACGAACTTTATCAACAATGTACCAATTGTCATCGGGCATTATTTAAAAACTCAAATATCCCAATTTAATTAGATTATTATATTTATCAAAATAAAAGATATGACGATATGAAACCTTAGAGTTGTGAAGAGCTTCATCAGAACATTTCATTAATATATTATTAGATATGTAATCAAGAGATCTGTTACTAACCTGAAATCAACAATTTATATGTCAGAAATGGATGTGATGCATGGCCATCAATTTTGAAATGAGACAATCTTAACATATAACCAAGTTGATTTTGGTAGCCGTAATAAATATAAAATATTTAATAATTTAAAGAATATCAAAATGGGATACAAAATGGTATATATAGTGATAATTGGCCCCTGAATATTGAAGGCAACTATAGTGAAAGGTAAGTATTATTCACGTACGCACGAGTTGAACCGCCATCATTTACATTACCACTGAAAAAGAAGATTAATATAGAAATTTTATTTTATTCACAGTAATTATACACAATTCAGAAACTAAAAGCAAACATTCAACATTCTTTCTTTAATCTCGTATCTAGTCTCAATTTCCATTTCTGCCTCAGGCACTTCCCAGTGGATTTCCGAGCCACGGGTAAACGCTGGGGCATTGTGGCGCGCACTGCGTCATGTACATTGTAAACTGAAAATTAAACCGTATATCAATTATATTGGTAAAAATTTAATTTTAAAATTGGCATTACGTTAATTTTTTTGAATTATTGAGCGTTGTTTTAGTTAATGATGAAATTAAAAACTCTAAAGAATGTACAAAAAATACTTTTAAAAAAATTATCTTATTTTTTACATGCGTTTCCGATGTATATTTTGCTACTATCTGTAGAACGTGATTACTATTTAAATAAACAAAATATTTATTTTTTTCGGGAATATTATTATTACATATTTGGCAACTTTAAAAATCTATATGTCAATATATTTTGAGTCACATTATTCTTTCTATCACCTTGCACTGTATACAGTTCAATGATAAGGTGTTGCACGAATAAAAATAAAAATGCAATTTATATAGAATTTTCTACCATTTCTAAGATCAAAGATTATCTTTTTTACTTAATAATGAATTACTTTAAAATTATTAATATTTCAAAATATTTTAATGTAATTTATACTAACTCCGTGAGAACTGCTGAATAAGGGGCATGCAATGCTGAAGCAGGCCGGTCCGCTTTGCGGTACATTACAGCTCGTCCAACTGGAAGATGGTATCTGCGAGAGAGGGATGGGGTTCTGTACCCACTCGATCACTTTAGCGGGTCCAACCTGCGCATTGACAATATTAGGTTATATTATAGCAGTTATTTGTCCAAAAGTATCATGTGCAATATTTTAAATAAACCGCTTTTAGTCCATATCAATTAGGACGAGTTTCCACTGGTATTTAAAATTTATGTATTTTTCTGGTATAGTTATTACAAAAAGTAATCTAAAATTAAAATTTAATATTGCTATTAAAGATGAAATCAACATGTGCCATCAAACACCAATTTCGTTAAAATTTAAAGTGTTGAAGAAAAAACTTGAATAATATTTTACATATAAAAACTTTTGGAAGTATGACCTCAACAAATTTCAACGTGCTAATTACTAACGAATATTATAGGCACCACTGATATAGATAATCGTTCACGTCATACCTGTGCGATGTTCGTATTAATGTTTACGTGCCAATTTTGATCATAAAAATTTTCATGTTTTTTCGTCTTTTTCTGTCGAACGAATCAATTGCGAAAAATTATATAATCATAAAAGAGTTTTGTGAAATTTATAGCGCTGAAGGAAAAAAACTTGAATAATATTTTATATATCATAATTTTTGGACGTATGATACTGCTACCTCAACAAATTTCAACGTACTAATTATTTACGAATATTGAAGGCATCACTGATATTGATAATTGTTCATATTAGTCCCGTGCGATGTTCGCATTACTATATATATGTGAGTTTTAATTGTAACAATTGTCATGTTTTTTCGTCTCTTTCTGTCGAACGAATCAATTGCGAAAAATGTAATAATTATAAAAGAGTTTCGTGAAATTTATAGTGCTGAAGAATAAACTTGAATAATATTTTACATATCAAAATTTTTCGAGGTATGACACAGCCACCTCAACAAATTTCAACGCACTAATTTTTTACGAGTATTCTAGGAATCACTGATATTGATAATTGTTCATATTAGTCCCGTGCGATGTTCGCGTTAATGTAAACGTGCCAGTTTTATTTGTAATAATTGTCATATTTTTAACTTAATAATCACAATAGAGTTTTGTGAGTTAACACGACTAGTATGAAAAACTTTTTGACTTCGGTTTTATAAAAGATTACGGTCTTATCATTGGTTAGGCTCGGATGTCGATTAACTAATCAAGTTCTGTATAAATATCGCTGGTCTTCTTACTACATTCGTCTTTTATAGTAGTATTAAAATATTTTATGACGTTCACAATATAGCTCACGCATAATGCATTTCTGTACCTTTGAACTGTCTCTGTTTCATTTTTTAGGACTAGTTGTCTCTGGCATACATTTGGTATAAATAAATTATTTCATCTCAATCGTTTACGTGGAAGTCATATAAACGTGTGCATTTTTTAAAATTTTCTTCATTATGGGTGCGTATATTCTTGGCTATGCCTGTTTACTAATCAAATTATCAGTGACCAGTGGGTGATCTTCCTACATACCGCCTTGCCGCATATCGCCGATAAAAAATTTGAATATATAGATGAGTTGCAAACCGCAAATGGTACGAATTCAATGCTCGTTTACTTGGTTGATAAATAAACTATTTTAATAAATGCATAAATATATTCGATAAAATATTTACCAAGTAAACATCAGGTAAGGAAGAAACATAATTCAGGAATCGCACGTAAGCGGCGAAAGTATTCGGGTTGGCCAAGAACCAACTACCGTGCAGGGAGACAGGGAACGGAGCCTTATTTCCCAAGTAGTGACGGTGGAAGTTGCGCACCATGAAATTGTAGTATCCATCCACAGAGCTCTCTCTGAAAAAAATTATGTCGAATAGATTACAAGTTATACATTGTAAATTCTCATTGACATACTGTCAAATAAATTCAAGAATAGTCAAGCCTATAAATATATTCTGCGCATTTACCAAACAAATTTCAAAATATTCATTCAAGATCCGTTTAACTGAGACCTTAAGACCAGACAGCGTAAAAAGTCTTTTTTTATCAAAAATATATTGGTACGTGTTTAGAAAACAGGAGTTTGGGAAGCAAATTGAAATATAAACAATGCTTCACGCCTTCCACTAATTCTTATGTATGTAGATTGCAATAAAGTATTTCGCATATTAAAATTAACCGAAATTCAAAAAAGTTTTAAATAAAGGTTTTCACGGTTATATTTAATACATTGATTGTACATTGAAGTAGCTTGCATTTTTTTATTTTTGATGATATAGAAACACTTTATAAATATCTAAATGTACTACAAGATAATCACAAGCGACACTACTCAATGAGCCCGGAAAATTTTAAAAGGACTAAATAAGTTAGGGAACTTTGTCAGACATTAAGCCTATTTTTATAGATTTAAATGATAATTTTACTTGTTTTAATACTCGAATAAATTTTTATAGAAATATTTTCGGAATTAAATACTTTTGTACTTACACGTTAACACATGCATCGGCCATTGCACATGTGACGCCATTATCATCAAACCAATTAATAACTGGTACTACCCAAACGCCAGGGAAGGAGCTGGTAGGGCAAGGCTGGATAGAACAATCCTGGGTACTGGCGTAGTCCAGGGTGTACGGCCATAGACCTGGATTCACAAAACTCTGCGTAGGCCAGCTATAGTCGTAGAGAAAGTTGTTATCTTTCATCATCTGGAATGTATTATCACCTGCCATTTGGAGGAATGGAGATCGGATACCTGTAGTGATAATATAAGTTTGTTAATAAATTATAATTGATTGAAGAATGAATAACATTCTTACACTATGACAATTATGAATATTATTTATATTATGGTATGAATAATATTTATATTATGGTATGGAATAATATTTATATTATGGTATGGAATAATATTTATATTATGTAAAAAATGAATAAATAATTTATGGTAGGGCAATAATTTTTTTCTAATTTCATACATACTTACGTCTAACCTATTTTTTATTCGTTACAAATTACAAAAGTTTATTTTTTTAAATTGTTTCCCAAATTTTTGATGAAAATAACAAATACCAATCTCGTGGAGGATCACATTTTCCATAAATTTTGTTACAAACGCCATTCTTTGCCAAATATATCATTATAGTTTTTGGGATACGATTATACATTGTCACTAAATACAATTATTTACAAAGTATTTATTATACATTGTCTCTAAATAGAATTATTTAAAAATACATTAAGAGTCTTGAAGAAACATTAATGGTTTATTTACCCAGAAAATGTATGAAAAACTATCTCATATACTAATTCCAGATTACAGAGCATAGAGCACTATGAATGTGTGAGGAGAAGGAAATATTTTGGATAATTACGAAAAAAGTGTATTCAGATTTATTGAAAATATTGAAATATTTATTAGGTTACAATTGATAAATAATTTCATATTGTATTAGCTTTTTCCAGTAACTTCGTTCCCATGGACAACGCAAGCATGTAAATGGATTTGTCTTTTTTACTATTTTTCTGTTTTGGCGATCCATAACTTAAATAAATAAAACTTATAAGGTCGCTCATATGATCGTCTATCGATAGGCCTGTCTATGTCACTTTTTTTAGAAATCGTTTCGTGTAGAAATTCATAATTCTTGACATTATTCCAATACAATATTTACAAAAAATACTCTCCATAGTTAATTAAATATTATCCATTAACCAAAGAATAAAGCTCTGGGCCATGGACTTATATTTTCATATTCCGTTTTAATATTTATCCTCTTCACAGTTCAGTCTGACAATATTGTTCTTCTTAATATCCTCTATGCTTTCAAAACAATTCTAGTTCCAATTGCGTCAGATTACAGAAAATGAGAAGAGTATATTCAAATTGCTTCACCGCGTCAACGAAAATCCAATCTTAAACAATTAAGTGAGAATGGAAAGTGTATAAATAATTTATACACTTTATATATTTTTCCCTTTTCGACCTTATGAAATACATAAAATATTTATTAAATCTTCACATCATATATATAAACATAAGATGAAAATCTCACTTGCCTTTCATAACATTCTGTGGTATATGGGCAAAGTGCGATGTCAAGATGCGTTGATCGGCAAACTCGGCAGCCAGAATTTCAGGGGTTGCTTGAGCCCAATATGATGTGTCACTTCTATGACTCACGGAATGAAGTGCGATCTCATGACCCAAGGAGTACATCTCATAGACCTTGGCATAGTTTGTATACTCGTGCGACATAAGGAGAGCCATCGAAGCTGGACATCCATCAGGGTTTTGAATTTGTTGGAATGGAGGTAGGAAGTACTCGTCGACCAGGAGAGCGCTGACAGCATCGTCAAATGTTATCATAACAAACTGAAACAAAATATATTTTGACACCTATATTTTATTCCAACGGAATATGCGTGATATTTACCACTTATCTCTAATTTAACGAGAGTTTCTTTTCGTTTTCATTAGTATCATTTTGCGAATTTCATCTCAGGTGAAACTCAAGGAGTTCGTGAAGATAATTTAAAAATGCGTGGAAGCATAAGATATAAAAAAAATCTTTGCTTTAAACTTGTTGCGTCATATTTTAATATTAAATGATAAGTTGCTTCTTTATTTTTGCAATCATTTAATTTGCAAAGTTTAGATCTTGATGACAAAATTTGCCGTAGCCGATTCAATTGTCAGTGGTTACCAGAGTACAAATTGAATCATTTAAGTATATTCCCTTAATTAGTACCACCCTCATCAATTTTATAAAAAATACGATATTGCAACTATGCCTCGCCAAGTGCTTGTCAACGATGATGGTGCTAGATTTTCAAATTTATTGTTTTATGTTGTTTTGGCGTTTTCTCAATCTGTATACATGTATGAGTGTGTATACACACACACAAATGTATATATATATATATATATATATATATATATATATATATATATATGTATATATATATATATATATATATATATATATATATATATGTATATATATATATATATATATATATATATAATATAAACTAATGTATGTTGGTAACTACTCAATTTTCCCCACAACCACCTACTGCCTCCACCCGCGATTGGGGTTGTATATAGGTCTTAATCTCCCATCGATGCTAAGAGGGTTTTGTAGCGGTGGTTGTACGTGGATGGGGAAAATGTATGAATTTATGGAATATTTACTAAGAATATTCTAGTTCTTTTCTAGAAAATTTCAGAATTTTCTAGGTTTCATAATGTAGTGGACATTACGATCTTAGAAAATTCTAAACATCGTAGATTTCTCGAATACACCCGCCTTTCTAACTCCGGTACACTCCCTAGCCCTCTTTCCACTTCCTCTCGCTCGCAAACAAATATATTCAAGAAATTTGATTTAAATATTCAAGAATGTTCTGAAATCTAAATTGTACACTTTGTGTGCTTTAGAAATTTCGATTCTTAAAGATATATAAGACGAACATCGACACGCGTATATTGCATTTAGTAATATTTTTGTGAGGAACTGGAACGGGTCGAAGAAAATAAAAAGCGTAAGTTCAAAGTAAATTTTTTGTTTTTTTATTTTTTCTTGTATATTTTTTGTCTTTTGTAGTTTTCGTCGCTGAAATCTCAAAAAGTAATTTAGTGTTTATATAATCTCTAGCAAAATAGGAGAACAACGCGTAAAAAAACAAGAGAAGAAAGAAATAAGACAATAATTAAAAAAGGAGTGCGTTGATACAAGAAAATCAAAGTGAAGAATGAAGCGGAATTATTAATGTATAATAATAGTTAAAATATTATACACGTACAAAGCCGAGCAATGCAGCTAAATCAAAATATTTGGTTGCCTTAATAATGACTTTAATAAGAACTTTAATATAAGTTTCTTCTTTATTTTTAGTTAGAAAAGTCTAAAACACAAAAAGCATATATATATATATATATATATATATATATATATATATATACAATTTAAAAATTCAATTGTCTAAAAGGTTTTTACAAAATTAAAAATTAATGTAATTTAAAACAAAATAGGATCAGATAGAAATAAGAGAAAAGATTATGAAGAGTAGGACTCGGGGCAAAACTTATTCCAAAAGGATATTGTAAAAAATGATAAAAGATATAGATTTTGTCTGTCTCAGGCTCTGAGCTCTAATTGTTTGAGATGTAAGCAATTAATAAATTATATAACGGTGTACACATATTTAGGCTAAAAGTAAAGCAAATGCACAAATTTTGAAGTCGGCCTTATTTATATTTATTTCTCCATGGCTCTTATTGTCTGGTACTCTTTCTTTTTTTCGATTTGCTCTTGTTTATTGTTCGGTTCCCTTTTATTTACTGTTTAGTTCAATTTAGAAAACATATATATCTACGATCCAGAGAGGGTAGAAATAGATATTGGCAAATATGTAATTTGTTTTGAAGTGGGAAATATATTTAAAGATATTCGAGAGAGAAAATTTTGAAAAAAATCTTACAACTTGTATACGAATACGAATGTCCTTAACATTTAAGTAACTATGCTATTTACATGCTGGTCAATCAGCTGACTCAAGTATCTAAGATATTTTAAAAAATAAAAATAAAATTTATTAAATAACCATTAATGGCCACCTGTGGTATATCAGTCATGTGTATATTCGATAATTTTTTTATTTCAGATACTAACATCATGTGATTTAATTGGATTAATTTAATACTTACGTGTGCAAAGTAAACTAAACAGAGCGAAGGGATTGAATGATAAAAGTCAATAGAAAAATTTAATGCCATAAATTTGAGTTTTTGGGAATTTATATTTAGGTTCATGGTCTTTCCAGGCACTTTCTGATATTAATTTATAATGTAACTCAACAATCCATGAGTAAACAAGCGGTCTTAAAACATTATTATATGCAAAAAATTTAAAAACAAAATTAATTTTGATATGTGACATAGCTTAAAATAACAAACAAAACTTAATTTTTTTTTAAATTTGTCGCGGTCTTAAATTCTGAAAAGATGGGTAATCAATGAAATGGCCTGGTCTCTTTCAATTAATTTTAATCACTTGTTATATCGAATCTTACGAAGTCAGGTATATGAATTTTTAACAATACTAAAAGATGCAAATGCTATCACCTGGGAGAATCCATTAATTTTTATTTCATCCATTGATCTATATAGGTATGCATAGGATATTAGGCTACTTTCCATAAAAAAAGCAAGCCGCACTAATACTCCATTTTCTTCCCTTACTAATACTCCATTCCCTTTGTCCAGTCTTGCTTGCTAATGCTTCCTACAATTCTTTACAATACAACATTGAGTTTTTGTACCTGAGGTGTATTACTTGGTTGCAAGCCACCGGGAATATTTGTATTCGAGCATCGGCAGTTTGGCAGCTGGCAAGCCGCCACATCACAGGATGCAGCCACATTACCTTCAGCGTATGCGAAGACGGCAACCACCAACAAAAGAAATAACGACTTCATTTCTTGACTCTTTGTAACCACTCTACTCTTAAAAATTAGGCAAAACGTTCGTTCCTAATCCACTTACACGGACTTATATACTATAAGTGAGTCTATAATCTAATCTTATTTATTAATCTTTTGCAGTTTATCTTAAGTTGAACATGTACATTGTTAATGCATATTGATAGTGATGCCCCTTGCTTAATTTATCATTTAATTGGTTGGTTTGATTGACTTTGTTCGTGTACGATTATGGATATCATTAGATTTTAATCAGGAAAATATACATTGCAACACCATTAAAAAAGAAACAATCTCGTCGGTAAAATTTCTAATTTAGTGCTAATATGACGGGATTTTAGGAAATTTAATTTATCTAGTTTCAATATGGAAGAATTGTAGGCATTTCGACTACTTTTCGAAATGGTCATAAAAAGCAGTCTCTCAATTTTGAAGTGTGCATTCTATTGGCGAGTAAACGATGTGGCAAATACCACTTTCAATCTGCCGATGTTTATTAACGAAATTGTTCAAAACTCAATTTCATCTTTTTTTGAGTATTTGTCATTTCCATACTTCACACTAAATGTCACGTTAGCGTAGCGTCTAAAACGATTATCGATACTATGCTCTGTATTGTTCCTTCCATTTTATTACTGATTTTCCGAAATAACATAAATATAAAAATATCAGAATTTCATTTATTAACGTGAAAACGTCTATTTGCTCGTTAAGTACAGTGAACTTTCTTGTGTTACAAAATATCGTCAGATTTCAATCACTAATAACTACGATAATAACGCGTTAATGGACGATAATGTGAATCTACAATAAATAGAGCATATCTGTACGTGTTCATCGTGCAGTATTCGTTTTTAATTAGTGTAGATGTCTCCTATTGATGGTTGCTAATTAGAGTCGTGTAAAGTTATGAATCAGTGTAGCGTAAAAACCCGTTTAGCCATGATATTGATTTGGGTGTCATTGTGACAACCTTAATTCTAGGACCCAAAGTGAGACAATAAAAATGTTCTTAGGGACATCGTTGAAATCCATTTTGAATGGAAAATTGTATCAAAATTTAAGTTTTTGTCCCATATGAAATGTAAATCTTCTCGGGATTGTAGAAAACGTAAATCAAAGGATATTTTACGTCAAGAAAATCTAAGAAATCTGAAAAGTCCGGAGTTGATCAAATATGAGAGCTGAAAAACGATGCAAAGTGATTACGTAACTGGCCCATCGAATATGAAGCGTTCAGCAATAGTCTCCGTTATAATGCTCTGTGTAACCATTATTTTAAAGAGATTGGTAATTAATTGAATCTATAAATTGCATGAAAAACATGAAAAACTTGTCATGATTTTATCTCGACGTTGTCTCGACAAATCTATGGCGCTGACCAGGATTGCGCTTTTTGGTTTCTTATTAATAATTGATCTCATAGCAAATGAAAATTCCAAAAAAGGAAAAAATTATTAGGAAATGCAAGGTGCATTTTTAGGAAGCCAATAACTATACGCAAGAATGACTAAACATTCGAATATAGATGTTAACAAGTTAACCCAAGGATAAGTAGATTCCTATACTTCACGTATTTTTCAGTTGAACGGTGTTCCTTTGCTATATGTTAAAGTGAAAAATTTGAAAAAAAATTAATGAATTTTCGGTTAATTATAAATTTTTTAAGACCCTACAATTTTTGACTAAAGATAAATTGTATTCCTTTTTGAAGTGAAAATTTGTCACCCAAGGAGGGCACATTGTTTAACATCAGAAATGCAGACGATGAGAATAAAGGAAATGCTAAAAACATACAAACATCCAAACACCATCTATTAATTTCTATTAATCGCTAAAATGATAGTATTTGAGTATTATGTTGTGAAATATCAAACATTTTTTTTAACAGAGGTTTCAGTGACACGTTTCCTATTATATATAAGTTCCAAATGCCGAAAGTAGTACATGTTCCAAAATAATACATGAATAAAGCAATGTGGATTTAATATATCAATTTATCCAATCTTCGGTTAAGCAAACTTATAGCCAAAATACTTTACCCCCCTAAGTTTCCGACCAAAAAATTATTTATCTTAAAGTTTATAACAATATTTTATTAATAACCTCTAAATGATAATGATGAAAGATATTTTATTAATAACCTCTGAAATTGATATTTTCCATGGGAGATGTCAGTACCCTCGTCAGCATTGTTAATTCCTATTTTATTTTGATAAATATTCATTTTTAAAAATACTCTATTACTTTTAAAATAAGCATTAGAAAATTTCATTAAATATATCTATGATTTGAAACGTGCCCTACACTTTGTTTACCAATAAAACAAATAATACCAAAACAATTCATTCCCCCTTGAGAAATACTTCAAAATGTTCAATATTTATCCAAGTAAATATACGGAAAATGGATTTAACCAAATCAAAAAGTGTACACACACTTTTACTGAGCTATTAATCACCAATACGTACTTTCTAGTAAATATTCAAGACTGTTTTTATTCAAGTGATTGTTGATTTTGAATAGTTTATAATCTCGGCACACAGTAATACATCAAGTTTAAATTTCACTACTCGACACAACGCCCTTTGTCCGAAGTATTTCACAGTTAATTTGATACCAACCTTATTCAGGTCCAGAAAATGTTTGAAGTTGATTGCATTCAGTAAGTTGGAGATGAACATCTGATTAGGGCATCTCCTAAATTCGTATCCAGAATCATTTTGGTATCTATCAATATAATTTTTGCAGTTGTTTCGAAATAGAAGTCTTATTCACTCTCTCACTCACTCAATCCCTGACAAATCGTCCGAACTGTGGGACACGTTCAGAAAAGACAAAAACTTGAAAATGGATAAATATATATCGTTTATAATATAAATAAAGGAATATCTCATATTATAATGTTCTGTAACGACAATAATTGAAAGTTTGTGATGTTACAATGTCTCATATAAAACACCTAAAATTATTGGTTGAGGTGAACGTGATTTTGTCTTCAAGAAAGCAGATGGTAATTTTTTTATACTGTAAAAGTAGATGTGTATAAAAAAATACCTGTTTACTAAGGGCGTTTTGTGATACTAGAGATCGTCTTATTCTGCCATAGACGTATCAACTGGTTCATTAAACTTTTAACAATCTGGGTCCGTTTTTTTATTTGTCGCCCGCTTCCTCCTAGGTCAGTTAGTAACGATCTGCGGTAAAATATTTCCTCACGACCGTAGATCCGAGAGCTCTCCAGTCCTAGAGAATTGATCGGTTCTGTCGACGATCATATCTTTTGTCTTCGACCTGTTGATAATTAGTTCAATTGGTTTACTCTTGTCCACTCTGTGAAATAATTCAGCAAGATATTCCTCTGATGAGTTAGTGTAGGGTGTCGCCTAGGCATAGGGGGTTGCTGATTTTAAAATGTTAAAAAATTGTACAATCAGGGGCTGATTCCGTGTTGGATTACGTGACTTCGGCGCCGTAAGTAATCCCAATCTACAGGTGCTTCTTCTAACAACCCTTGTATTATTTACATTAAAAATAGACACACTTAGGCTGATATGAACAAATGGGCATATAGTATTTTATTTAAATATTCACAAATATTAATATTATTTTTGGCCTCATTAGTTTTGAATTTATACGTGCAAAGAATTTCTCGATCAAGGAACTATAGGAGGGACTCTAAATATATTTGGTATTAATTCCTGTATTTTTAATATTTTACATAGTTTTTGAAAACTTTGCAAAATGTCATTTCACTAGACCAACATAACTCCTAATTCTAATTCCTATAATTCATTTACCAATTTTGTGCTCCTCTTCTGATCTCCCCCTTTGCATGTCATCTGCAGTTATGGCATCTAACGCAACTAAAGTTTTATTAAATTGCTCCAAAATAACAGTAATTGCTTCAGTATTTCCTTCCCGATAGGACCTTGTTATTTCCAATAGGGCCATTAGCACATGTCCATTTTCTTAGTAAAGTTGTTAGTTTTTTCTGATTTCGAGTTTTCCTTAGTTTCCTTATGATGGCTGATTTTTTGAGCACTACTTTACTACAGATACTTCATATAAACATTTTATACGATTGTATTTGAAATCTACTTGTCATATTGAATAGAGAACACTTGGGAATTTGTCTATATGTGATTTTACTTATAACTTCCTTCCCACGGAGTTTATATGAAATCGCCATTTAGGTTATCCTATTCAGTTCCTGTTCCAGGGATCGAGAGTACCGAGAAACGTTGTCTCATAGGATATTGTCATCTATATTTCATCTAAGGACATATAAGCTATCATCTAATGAAAACCACATCTAAATCTAGCTACCAGATATTACGGGATGCGCTTTTCTGTGGATATACAAATGGACAAACATTCAAAAAATTATTTTGTTGTTATCTTAAATTTAATAGTTAAATAGTCCTTTGAAGTAATGGGCCTTAAAATATGAGATTTTATTGGATTTTCTGTTTAATTTTTATTGAAGAGTTAATGACTGAGTTAAAATAGAATATACCTGCAGATTGAAAATCTTTGAAATTGAATGAGATCTGCAATGAAAAGGAGAACATTTTTTCGAGGTCGATTAAAATAGTTTAATTTTTTTAATAAGTCGCTATCTATTAATTTGTAGCCAAATACATAACTTAGCTAGTGTTACAGTATGTAAGTTATTAAGTTAGTGTTACGGTATGTACAAACTACTAGGCGACGTAAATGTATGTTATTAAATTTCTCATGTGTTACGTCGCAGAGATTCACAGTATAATTTGCTAAAATACACAATAATTTCTGGAAAATATTGAATGAAAACTATCGAATTTGCAATTATTTTGAATGGGCCGGCGAGTAATGGGGGTGTGGAACATAGTTCACTACAGCTTCTGTCATTGCGTACATAAGCCGATGTGATATTAACTGCGCACAGATTAAATACTCTAATCTTGAGGACTTTGTAATATATATCACGCTTCATTTTACGAGTTATTTATGTTTATTTACTTTTAAAATCGTTAAAAAAGAGTAAGCAGACCTCCTCATGATCTAGGTAACATATTTTTTTTTTGTGATGAATATCAACTTGATGGTGATACTGGGGATACTGTGGAGAATTAGCAGGTATTATGGTGTCTTGCGCTAGTGTCAGTCAGTTTTCAGGATGATGTTAAATAGTATTATGTTGACAATGAAAAGGATAGAAAATTATTATAAAATTTAAGCGTTGCTTGCTGGATGCATCTTTCAAGATTCAGCTGGAGATAATTGAGAGAGCATACACCCATTGAACACAATACCCTATATATGTAATATATGCTACTAGCATATGTAAGAGCCAGAAAAATATTCTCAATAATGACGTAATTGACATCGGGTCCGTTGTTATCCCCGAAAACTAATTGTTTGAAATAAATGGCACATATGACTTATGTTTCCCGGTGATACATATGTATATATATATATATATATAATGACAAGATAAATATAAATGGTAAATAGACTTATCGAAACATTTCTTAAAAATATCATCAACTAATCTAAACTATCGGTAGTTTTGTGATCAATACAAAAATAGAAATTGTTTTGTTCGAAAAGACGTGGTCGTCAATTTCCTGTTGAGTATATTTTATTACATTAACAAATTATTCTTAATAACCATGATATATATTTTTGTACTATGTAAAATTAAAACAATTAAATATTGTAAAAAAGATCAAAGCAATCGATTGAATGTTTTTAGCAAATAGAACATAAAATGCCAGATAAATAAAGGCAAATAGAACATAAGTGTAGCTGCCATATACAGATTATATTTACAAATATTAACGTAGTTTAGGTTAACAATAAAATTACAAGTAATATAAAAAACTTACAATAATTATTCAATAAATCTTCGTCTTTTTTTAATAAATTTCCTGTGTACATTTTTTTCTATTTCTGAGGAATATAAAAACCAATTAATTAAACAATGTAATCTCTTTTTCGTAAAAGTTATTTTTACGTCTGGCTTTGTTTATTAAAGAGCTATTAAATAAGTAAATCCCCTAACACTAGATAATTGCACCAAAAATCTAAATGTTAATTTGCTTCATATTATAATACTCTATCTCGTACTTTATATTCTGTAAAATTTGGTGAAAAAAGTTTTTAAAGAGTAAAAACAAAAAGGCGACTTCTAGCATTTTCCACCATTCCTGAAATCTTTGTGATTATCTACTGTACTTAATGTGTGTAGAAAAAATTAGTTTTGCATATGGATATCATCAAAATGTTTTAATGGAATGTATACTAACTTCGTGAGCGCTACTGAATGCGGGGCATGGAATGCTGAAGCAGGACGGAGCACTTAGCAGTAAATTGCAGCTCGTCTAGCTAGATGATTGCAGTGGTCCAAGAGGAATGGGGTTCTGTATCCACTCTATCACTTTATTGGGTCCAAACTGCGTATCAACATTACTGTGTTACTTTCATATCAGTTAGTTCCCTAAACGTATCGCTATGCGATATTTTACTTAAACAACATTTATCCCATATAAATGGGATCGTTTGAAGCATTATTTAGTGTAATACACTATGGTACAAAACTATTAAAAGAATTGAAATGAAAGATAGTTATTAAAAATCAAATCGACATCTCCCATCAACCATAATTTCCATTAAAATTTAAAATGTTGAAGAAAAAATTTAAAGCATTTAAAAGATAAATTAACTATTTAAATTTATGAATAAATAATTTGATCAAAGTTTACCAAATACACGTCAGATAAGTGCGAAATACAATCGAGGAATCACAGGTAAGCAGGGAAAGTATTCGGCTTGGATATGAAACAACAGCCGTGCAGGGAGACTGGGACGGAGCCTTATTTTCCAAGTATTAATGTTCGAAATTGGATACCATTAAACTGAAGATATCATCCACGGAGTTCTCTCTGAAAGAATTGGTGTTGAATAAGTTTCAAGTAATTCAGGGTATGTTCTCACTAACGTGCTGTAAAATACACTCAAATATAGATTACCCAGCCTATCGATATATTCTGTGTTCATTTACCAACATATTTCTAATATCATGTCAATGTCCACTTATCTAGGACGCTAAGACTAAACAATGCTGTCAAAAGATTTTTTTTGTCAGTAAGACATTAATACGCATTTAAAATAAGGATTATAACGAAGTGTAAAATCCCTAAATAATATAGGATACTCATTACTGACACTACTTGACAAAATCCTGAAAGTTCATAGATAACTATATAAAGTTCTGAGGAATTTTTAACATTAAATCTAAAGCCATTTCGATTTAAATGCTAATTATACTTGAATGAAACTTATTCTTTTTTTTTTCACAAAACAATTATACCACTTTTGGCATTTAAATAATTATGAATACAAATAGTTCCATGGTCGACTAAGTTTGCACTTATACGTTGACACATGCACTGGTCATTGCACATGTAACATCATTATTATCAGACTAATTAATAACTGGTATTACCTAAGTACCTGGGAATGAACCTGTGAGTCTGGGAGGGATAGAAAAATCCTGTATACTGGCGTAGTCCAGAGCATAGGATCATAAGCCTGGATTCTCAAAACTCTGTGTATGGCTGCCATAGTCATTCAGGAAAAGTCATGTTATCTTTTATCATCTGAAACGAGTTGTCACCTGTCCTCCGGAAGAATGGAGCTCTGATACCTGTATTGATAAATCATATTTGTTAATATCCATTGGATAATGAATATTTATTCAATTTAAATAAATATTACCACAATATTAAACTGTCGGGATGAGAAAGGAAATTAAAATAATTTACCACCGTATTTAAGTCAAGTCTGCAAAGTATTTGCGATATTTAAGTCAAGTCTGTCAAGTCTGCAAACTATTTGCGATATACAAAATAGTTTATTAAATATTTTGTATATCGCAAATAGTTAAATACCCACAATAGTGATCATTACGAACTAATTTGAAGCCTCAAAATTAATATATAAAGTTTAAGCTACCTAGCTTAAGTCTTATGGCTAAATCACCCGGCTAAGATATAATTGAGTAATGGAATGGAATATTTAATATAAATAAATATGGTTGCCATATGTCATACCTGTGTGCGTCATACGTGTATATGCACGCACGCACAGTGCTCGCGTGCGTGCTTATGTGTGTGTGTCTACATATATTAATTTCTTTTCATGTTTATAACTGTGTAATGCAAATAATTATCCTTAAAATGCATTTTTGTGCTGAGTCATCGAATTTGAATAAAAAAATTCATATGATAAAACCATAATGGGATGAAAAAATATTACCGACATAATTAATCATTTCAGTGCAAATACTGTATGTACCATAACTAATGTCAAAATAGGTTTATTATAATTTACTTTGAACGAATATAAAATATTTCTATTAATTATAAATTTACAAAAAAATGCGGTAAAATACAATTCTGCCAAGCGAGTTACATTTAAAAATTTATCCCTTGAGTTGTATTACTGGCAAGAAAACGATATGGCAAATATTAATTTTTATCTCACAATGTTTGAATATTAAATATTTTTTACCAAAACTTCATAAGCAGTCGAACATTAACGTAATTTTTAATAAAAAATTAACAATACAATATTCCCGGTTATTTTTTTGTTATTTTTTATCTTTCGTAAGGACTTTATTTGGAAAAAATTACTTAAATATAATTGTAAATGGACATGATATCATTATAAAAATGTTACAGCCTAGTTTTTTCCATAAATTACTACACACGCAGGGAATAAATATAATTGTAAGTGGACATGATGTCAAGATATATATGTTACAGCCCAGTTTTTTCCATAATTTACTTCACACACAGGGAATTAAAATTTAACGTAGACGTAAAGATGATAATAAAATGATTGAGCATAAATTCCTTTAGAACTTATCATACATTAAGATTACAAGTATTACTGGTCCCAAACTAATGGTTGGCTTAACAAATTACTACATATGAATTAAATTTATCCAACTACAATTCGTTAAAGCCGATTTACAATCAATTAAATTTCCTACGTAAATTTCTGAACAAAAAATTGTTTGCCTCAAAGTTTATAACGAAGTAAATATTATAAGGAAATATTATACCACTTCGGAAATGTTGGTTACATTTCCGAAGTGGTATAATATTTCCTTTTCTAGCTCTAGCTATAAAAATTTTGAAATTTTTCCACATATCTTATTGCAGGTGTTAATATCAACATGAACTATATCTTTGATGGATAAGGTTAAACGAAAATAATCCCAATGTTTTTGTTAATTTCTATTTTAACTTTGTTAATGACAATCATTTATTAAATTTCCAATACAACTTATTTGTAGCCTTCAAATTGGTTATTATTTTTTAAATTAAATATATCGAAAACCAATTTAATGTAATAAAAAAGTACCACAAATTCTTAGTCATAATATTAACTACCAATACATACTTATATGTAAATACTTTCAGCACATTTTATTAGATCAAATTTTAATCTTGATTAGTAATTAATTAGGGTGGTAGTTTATGTAGTTTACAACTATGGTAGTTTACAACTAAGTTCCGGGTACTACCCCCTTTGTCCCAAGAGTTTCGCAGATATTTTAATGCCACATGATTCAGCTACACGAAATGCTAGAAGTATGTTGCTTTAAACAAGGAAAAAGAAAATCTAATTATGATGTGTCGTATATGTTAGGTTTGTATCTACAGTAGTTTCCGGCCGAGGTATTCGGCATCAAAAATTATTAATTGTGTATCTTATTCATTAATTTTACCATTAATTTACGGACAATCAAAATGAATTAGTTTCCTCCAAAAAAGAAGAAATTTTGAGTCGGCGCAAGTTAATTTACGAAAATTATATTTAATGGTATCCGGATGACATAGAAAGATTAGAAAAATAGGAATTAAATTTAATAGTTTTGTTACATGAAGTGAAATATATTAAGACTAAATATGAAATTATCAATAGATCCTACAACCATTGAGAACTATGCTGGATACGTATGGTCTACGTTACAACTATAGTGACTTGGGCTTAAATATTCCCTAATTAAAATCGAATCTGCTGTTTTCTCCTATGAACGAATATAAGTCATATTATCTAAAGTGAAAATAACGTCCGCTTAATTAATATCCATTCCAATAATATTAGAATGTCAAAGTCAAGTATTTTTAAAATCAGCTGATTAAGAAGAACCTACAAGCAGAGGATATCATAGGGTATTTCTTAGCGATATTTTTGGTTGTTGTACCTACATTAACTTAAATATTTAAGTCTGAAATCATTATAAAATTCATTTGGGAAAAATTATTTGTGAACTAATATACATTAGGGCTATTTATAAGAAATCCGTAAGCTTAAACCGAAATACTAACATAATAGGCGCCTTACTAATTGAAAGTTTGTGGCTATGGTCTCCTTGCAGGCAAAGCAATAAAACGTGTGAGCAAAACGGAGCACATTGTGCGATTACTCGCACTAACAGGTCTTATGGTAACTGTTAGTTATGCATAACGTTCATGTCGTAATATTATCAACAAGTACAAAATGAAACTCAAACATTGTAATTTAAATATCTCTAACCCATGTGTACATATACATACAATAGAATTATAAATATGTAAAAATAAATATTATAATACACATTTAAAAAAAATTATATATATTTAATTAATAAACCTAACTAATTAAACCTTAATATCTAATACTTTAATTAACTATGAAAAATTAAGTGATAAATATTTATCATTAACTAATTAATTAATAATTATTATTGCCAAATCAACCTTCCTACATTTGGTGTGGGCGCAAGTAAAGAGAGAAGTGAATTTACTCCATCAGATCATTTCTAATGTCTTAAAGGTCTACAAGACGAAAATTTGAGAAAGTCGCAAGTAAGTAAAATTAATCACTAATTATTTCAATTGTGTAAAAAAATTTTTATTGGAATTATTATTTATGTTCATAACGAAAGGTTGGGGAATGTGACTTTCCCAAACCTTTGTCTTGTAGGGCTTCTGCATTTCGAACACAGTTTTCCCAATTTTCTTTTGAGAGATTTGAAATGACCTGATGGAGCAATTTTTGACATCTGCAGTTTTATGTGGGTTGTTCTTCATTGCCACTTCTCTCTTTACTTGCACCCACACTTATCCTATAGGATTATATTCGCACTAACAAAGTGGCAAACGAAAAAGTTCATGACCGTGTTGGTTTGCCATTGATCTAAATAATAAACCTTTGCAGGTTTATACCGATGTACCTTTTACCAAATTTATTTCTTGAAGCTATTTTCGTATTTCGTCTACCCTAGACGCTGATGTAGGTGCTCGAATAATTTGCTTTGTCTACCTGATGTAAGTGCTTGATTAATTTGCTGCGAATGGCATTATCTATAATGATTACGGATAATTCCTCCAAGCTCAATAGCAATTACTGAAAGCACTCAGTAAAGTCTTTAGTGTTAATTTCAAAATGATAGTCGTTATTGTTCGATTTTACTGCCCGAAAAATCCATTTCGCCTCTAGCAAATCCGTATTTAGCACAACCTGCACGAAAAACTTTAAGTCTGCTTCCATTTCTAATAGTCTTATTTAGATCACCTTAATTGTTTTCATCAAGCCAAGTTTGTTTTAGTCAATGATTCTGATTAACCCAAGTTTCGTTAAAATAAATTCTTGCGCGCATGTCTTCACCTTCTTTCAACTCCTTCAACTTCCTCAAAAACTTGAGTCACGCCTCGAAAGCGCATGAGTCACTGACCAGGCGTTCTTTTTATCACTAGCGCGTAGCTGATATGCAAATAACTATACGAAACGGGTTTTGTTGCATAACATGCGAGGAGACTGCGACCGTAGTATAATTTTTAGTTGTCATTATTAAATTTTAAAATGTTCGTTATGGTAAATGTGATGGTGTCATGGTCGTATTTTTTCATGCAAACAGTTTGAATTTTCAAAAATTCCATCATGATTTTCATTACAAGTACTGAGAAAAAGTGAAGTTTGAGTGCTGCCAAATTATATTTAAATCTGTAATATAATTTTTTTATTTTTAGGTTTCCTTGCCTCAATAATTAAAAAAAGAACCTTTATAGGATCACTTCCGTACGTCTATTTGTCTGTCAAGACCCTTTTTCGCAGGAAGGCGTGGAGGTATCAAGTTGAAATTAATATATAATACTTAGGTCTACTGTCCCTTGGAGCTGAAAAAAAAACAAGTTCCAAGTCAACGCAATCATATACGGTTATTTATGTTGCATATTTTGACATTCGCAAACAAGTCAAAGTCTACAGGGTACTTCCTGTTGATCTAGACTCATGAAATTTAGCAAGAAGCAAGATCTCATAGCAGAAATCAAGAAAAATATCCGAAAATTGTTAATAAAAAAAGATCACTCAATTTTTTTAAATATACGCCTGTATAAAATACAGCAGACAATATATTTTCGTTCAAATAATTAAAACATTGTAAATAGTTTGATAGGAATATTATGTACTATTAACTATTTAGAAATGCCTACATGTATACGGTACCCTCCTAGTGCGAGTTTCACTCATACTTGACAATTTTTTTATTATTTTTCCTCCTTTTTCAATGTACTTCGAAATTAATTATTTAAACAATACGTTTCAGTGTTAATCATAACAAAATTTCATAGAATTAATTTCACTTTATATCTCATATACTCACGTCTGTACAGATGTTGACATAAAACTTTTATCAATTATTAACAACGTATCATTTCAGTTTAGCCACTTATCACGTACAAAAATTTAACTAAAATTTATAACTGTTAAACGATTATTACTAAATCGAATTCAATGAGTAATTTCATTCTGCATGTACCAGCAAAACATATTTCATTTCAAAATAGCATGAATGGATTAAAAACAAACATTAGAACAAACTTTGAATACATATGATATGATAAAGGTTCCTTCCTAACTTTTATCCTATTTTTTATCTTTTATTTAATGTACCATACTATAACGGTAAAAACAAACCAACTCCTACTTTGTGAAAAAAAAAGGAAATCACATTTAAATTGGTATCTTTAATCATATATTGATACATTATCTTTATTTGAAATCGTTTAATTAGTTACATTAGGACATAAAATAGGTGTTACAAAAATAAACAAAGACGGAACTTTTGTTTGAATAACAACGTTTATTAAATATTTATGAACGAACAGCGGCAATGAATAAAATTTTGTCCAAAAACACGTCATATCCCAATCAGACGGGATGACATGGATTACGAAATGACGCAGTTCAATTTTTAACACACTTGACTAGAATTTTGATGTAATCTCACATTTTTCACAATCTCTTCTGCGCCATTATCCTTTTAAACAATGTTTATGATTATTGCGAATATCAATAACACTAACACTGCGTTGTTGCTCACATACCCAATGGGTTATTGATCCAGGGGTAGGTGAGTGGACACGTTGTTGGGATGCATTGATTCATGAAAAAATTGAACTGAAATGAAAAGAAATTTTTAGAATTATTTATATTAAAACATCTACAAGACTCTATCTCCACATATACATCTATATATGACTATGTTAAACGTAAGCCATCACGGTAACCAAACATTACATTACAACCATTACGTAAACATTACAATAACCAAATAATTGTTATTAAGATTTAGCTCTCCAAATAATTACAGGTACATTGTCCCACTTATTATTACAATATATTTAAATAAAAAGAAAAATATTGTTCAATTTTAAAATTAAGCAATTAAGAAAAAATATATTATATGTTTCTTAAATGTTCCATTCGTAATAATATAAAGTTTAACATAATTTTTTATGGCACAGAAAGAAAAAAGTGACATGCTTGTTTTGTCAATTATACTTCGGAAATAACTATGAAAACATGAAGACTGGCTCGAAAATGTATAATTCAAAATTATTCAGAACGTAGAAACGTTTGATACGTAGAAAGCACTCTTGCAACGCCACTAATGCGAGTCATTTACAATTAGTAATAAAAAGTACATTGAACATCATGAAAATACTGACCCCATGGAAATTACTAAAAAGCACACAAATTAAACTAGTACAGGGCAGGGCGATGAGTGGCAGGGTACAGCTCTTCCAACTGGAACCCTGAAACTCGTTCAAAAGCTCTTGATACGTAGAAAGCACTCTTGTAACGCCACTTATGCTCGTCATTTACAAATAGTAATAAAAAGTACATTAAATATCATGAAAATACTGACCCCATGGAAATTACTAAAAAGCACACAAATTAAATTAGTACAATGCGGGTCGATGAGTGGCAGGTTACAGCTCGTCCAACTGGAACCCTGAAGCTCGTTTAACAGCTCTTGATACGTAGAAAGCACTCTTGCAACGCCACTTATGCTCGTCATTTACAAATAGTAATAAAAAGTATATTGAACATCATGAAAATACTGACCCCATGGAAATTACTAAAAAGCACACAAATTGAACTGGTACAGGGCGGGGCGATGAGTGGCAGGTTACAGCTATTCCAACTGGAACCCTGAAGCTCGCCGAGGGGAATGGGGTTACGTACCCACTCGATGATTTTATTGGGTCCCACCTTTTAAAATAAGAAGTTATATTTAGCCCATAACTCAATTATGTAATCACTGAAATCATATACCTACAGTTCAAAAAGATGGAGAAATTCAAACTTATAACAAAAATAGTTTCTGTAGTGACGGTTGCAAAATTGGTCCAAATACAAAATACAAGAAAACCCTAATATCTTCAAAATTTCTTGAATATTTTTATAACATACACTATATACAATATTTACCAAAATATTTCCTTTTCGCTACTATAAAAATTAATGTTATTAAATGACATTTACGAGTAGATACACAATTTTAATGTGACCTTTTTATAAGACAGGGACTGTAATGCTCAGAAACTTTCTACTAACTTTACTAATGAACTTGGATATGCTCTTGCATGCATCATATTAAGATATATATATATATATATATATATATATATATATATATATATATATATATATATATTCACTGACTTCTTTTCATAATTATCTCAATAAATTTTGAAATAAATGTACAATTGCTACTATTCGAATTATCCTGAATTTGAAACTAATTTTACGATCTCCTTTATAATGGGGTAGAGTAAAATCATATTGCAACTTGGGAAGACATTATAAATAATACATACTCGTTTCGAATTCGCTATAAAGTCTAACATAACTTACAAAATAAACATCAGGTAACTGCGATATGTGGTCCAGAAACCGGACATAACCTGCAAAGGCGTTCTCGCGAGTCAAGAACCAACTGCCATGTAGAGAGATGGGAAATGGTGTTCTGTTTCCCATGTAGTGACGCTCGAAGTTAGTCAACATGTATTGAAAGATTCCTTCCTCTGTGTCGGGTCTTAAAAAATAAAGCAATTAATATGTGTGAGCAAGTAATAGCATAAAATAAATTTTATAATGTTTCTTTAGTCTCTAACGGATACACGCTGTACATAATATTAATCTTAATTATTTATGTTCTCTTTAGCTTATTTTATACAGCAATTTTTGCATAAATTCCAAAGAAAATCGTGTCTATAAGTTTTGAAATTGTACAAAAAATGGAAGAAAAATTATGAAAGATTTGATGAAACTAATCTGCAATAGATATTTTATATATTTAGTGATATATATTTAGTCATTTATTTAAGAAGGCCAATCAGTTCCATGACTTTAATATGACTAATAAGCTTATAATAACCACGAAAATATTTAAGATGTTAATTAAGGACATGTAACCTTCAAATACTTACACGTTAACGCATCCGTCAGCCATAATGCACGGAACGTTCAAATTATCGAACCAATTTGTGACCGGTAAGACCCAAACACCAGGGAAAGAGCCAGTCGGACAGGGTTGTATGGAACAGTCCTGAATACTAGCATAGTCCAAAGTATAGGGCCACAGTCCTGGATTCACAAAATTCTGAGTGGGCCAGCCATAATCATATAGAAAATCATTTTCTGCCAACATTTGGAACGTAGAATCGCCTGCCATTTGGAAGTAAGGACTTCTGATACCTTTTTGGGTAAAAAATGAAGTCAACGTATCAATACCATCATAAGTAGTTTACATTACTGGTACTCGTATTCAATAGAGATTACGAATTGTATGCTATATAATATAACAATCACAAACCTTTCATTGCACTCGGGGGGATATTTGCAAAGTGGGAAATCATTTGCCGTTGTCCCGAAAATTCGCTGGCCAAGAGTGCGGGAGTGGCTGTCTGCCAATATCCTATATAACTCATACGGGTAATAGAGTTCAGGGCGATCTCATGACCAAAGGTGTACATCTGATTAACTCTGGTATAATCCGTGTATTCGTGTGCAACGAACAATGCCATCGAAGCTGGACATCCATCGGGATTTCGGCGTTGGATGAATGGACTTAGGTAAAAATTATCCACTAACGCAGCGGTGAGTGCACCGTCAAATGACACTGTAACAAACTGAAAAAAGTCGGTCATTTTAAAATTTAGTAATAAAATAAATATTAGAACAACGACTATGATTTTAAAATCAGTTATTTTCTATAGTATGTAAAACAAAAGTGTTTTAATAACACTGTAGTGTTTAATTATTTAAGTTAGTTAAATATTTTATTGAACGTAATAATTGGGTAAAAATTAAAATTAATGGTCGTTTCTTTATCTTTGTTACGACTTTTTACCATTTATTTCTAAAACACAAGAAGTAGGTGATCTTGTCATTAACAATTTATAATATTTTAAGACGGTAACGGTAAAATAATATGAACGTTAATAACGGTGACAATGTAAAATTATGATGCGAAAATGTAGTTTATCTTTTAATGTTAACGTCTGTTAACGTTTCTATCACTACTCTCTAAAATTTATCTTCTTTTATAATGAGTTCTGTTTTTCCACATCCAATAGGATAAATTTTACATTTCCTCTGAAGGTGTGATGAGTGTACAAATACAACTTGTTTCTTCCTAAATCTAGGTTTACAAATTAATTTAAAATGGTTTTGTTGCAGCATATTTCACATGTCATGAAATTAAAATAGCGAACCTGAGGTGTATCCCTGGCCTCGAGTCCTCCAGGTATAGCGGTGTTAGAGCACCTGCAGTTGGGTAGCTGGCAGAGGGTTGGATTACAATTAGGAGCCACCTGAGCATGAACGTAGACCGCACAGACCAATAGAACTAATATAAGCTTCATTGTGTTAAATACTGTACTGGAGAGTACGAATCGTTAACTTCGCGATGAGAAGGACTTGTAAGTAATTTGCTTACCTATTAACGAGCACTAGTTTATATAGGTTGAGGATTATTTAATACGTAATCAACAAATTTTTGTCTTTATCAGATCTCCGTTGCCTAAAATTAAGTTGTTTTGTGTATTTCTGTTATCATAGATAAACTACCAGCGCGATATGGCATGTCATAACTTGACAGATGACCTAATTATCTAAGCATAAACGTAAAAAGAACGATATCTGTCGAACAATCGAATAAACGCAAGCAAATTTGATGTAGTCAAGGCCAAACTAAATCGGTGAATCATTTCTATCGTTTCTCTGAAATAATAGTATCAAATCGATGCGAGTTCTTTTCCTATGATTATATTTAGGGGATATGTTGTGATAAACATAATGAATATTCAGGAAAGCGTGTTATCAGAAGATTACACTTAATTTTTAGACTTTAAACTTGAATCGCCCTTGAGATAATAAAAGAAAGTCAATTCTTTTTTGTTTTGAAATTTGGTATTTTTAAACACATTTTTTTTTATAAATTTTGTGAACTAGGGACACAAACTAAATATTTTCCACTGGGAAATAATTCAGAAATGTAAAAAAAGTGTGGTCAATTGAAAACTCGGCGTTACCAGTGTTAAGGATTATTTATATTTGCATTTATTATTGTTTATTACACACATTTTTTAATTTTTGTATTCAAACACGACCGTAGTTATTTATTTACATCGTTTTGTTATTCTGAAAAGATCTACTCGAGGCGCGTGTTTTTGAATTAAATTATATTTATTAGGTGTCTTTTTTATGAATAATCCGTTCATGATTGATTGAAAATGTTTAAAACATATCAATACATTATTTTTCTTACCTTTTTTGGAGAATTTATTTATTTTGAATTTAATATCACATTTTATTCCATTTCATAGAAATAACGTTTATTTTATTTTAATACCATGTTCGATAAAAAAATGTATTTTTTATGATTGTAGGTTCTTGATTACTATATCTAATTTTTTTTCGAATAGGTCGGTTTAAAATAACAAAGGCTAATAAATTAAGGCATCATAATTATTAAGCGTATCTCTCCATAATCGAGATGAGAAGTTTGAAATAAATTATATACTGTATATTATTGCTTTCGCTAATGTAAATGCGGCTATTTGGATCCGGAAGTTAACTTTGATAACATAAATGATAATGTAATAAAAACATACTCATTTCTTGAATAGTTTTAAAGAAAAAAATGTTTCTTATTTGTTATTTCCTGCCTATATTTAACGTCAAAATTTTAAATATAGGGGTTTTATTTAGAAAAGGAAAAAAATTAAATCCGAGATTCCAACTTAGTACTTACGAGTTCGGGTTTCAATAAGTTATCACTACCATAGGCTATCATTTTGAAATGGGATAAAATGAAGGAAAATGTTGAGATAAAATAATCATTTCACATGCTTTGCAGTAACTATACAAATACCAAAATTCAAGTTTTAGAAGTGTTCAAATAATATATTTAAATAATAGTGCAAGAAAGTCCTGATAAAGGTTTCCAATGTTACAACTTTTAACACCAATGAAATTTCCACGTTTTTATTTTTAAATGAAAGAATATCCACAAGAAAATTATGAATATAAGGAAAAATCTAACGTTTATTTAAAAAACATTGATCTAAATATTGCTTTTATTACTCACAAATGATTGTTTTTTCAATTACCTTTTAATAAATTCGTGTCTATATTTGCACGTTAAAATAAACAACGGCTATTAAGTCAAAAAATAACAAATACTTAATTGATATATTTGGCGTTAATTTTATAGAAATTCATTCATTTCATCAAAAAGCAAAGAACTTTGCTAATATCCCACCTGAAGATGTTGTAATACAACGAAACCTAGGTCGTGGTAAAGAAATTAAAGAAAGTAGAAATATTACTACATCACGTAGTTTTATTTAATTGTAAATATTTAATTGAAAAAAAAACCCTTTTTGTATGAGAAATATTTTGTTAAAAAATTTTTCTTAAGAAGAACTAGGAAATTTTCACTAACCCTAATGTAAATTTGTTCCAAGAATCCTCTAAAACAAAACTTATTTAACACAAAACACATTCACGATAGGCCGTCTTTTTCACTCAGCCGTCGAGTATTCAGATACTTCGGCCATATTGTAAAATAAAACCCAAATAACATGAAACGAAGTATCCTGCTGAGAAAAATCAAGGGGATAAGATCTGGTGACCAAAGATCGGCTTGTTGGACTGACCAAATCCAATATATCTTATCCCCTCGATATAACCATTCATGAAGTCGTAAATTAGCATGAAATCGTAAGAAATGGTGCCAAGAGAATTTACTCTAAGGCGTTACCTTTCGTTGTGGGTCACTATGCTCATGAATTAGGAAATGATTAAAGAACAAGAACAATGGGGAATGTAGGAAAGATAATTTCACTGAATTTCGATAATTTCGAAAAAAGCACACTTTTGTTTTCGTAATTTGGTAAACTTGCAATTATGTAATTTGTTTAATATAATATTTTTTTGGAATTTCTTTGACATTGGAAAACAAAAAAATGTCGATTACATTTGCAAAATTTGTTAATTAAATTTTTAGACGTAGCAGTCTACGTTAAAGAATAGTTTGACGAATGATAAAAGAAAAATTTTGATTTTATTTTCCGGCTAATTAGATCAGAAATTGCCAATAAATAATATTGACTGCCAAGTTTTCAGTTCCTGCCCAAAAATATCAAAATAAGGTATCTGTCAAAAATAAAGTGGTTGTTATGTCATTGGTAATTAAATTGAGTACTCGGTAATTCGTATTTAGTTGAGCGTTTTATACCTTTATTATTTGATTAAGTATAATTAACGGAGTAACTCAAAAATTACCGTATAACGTTATTTTTTTCCTTTTATTTGTGCAAAAGAATGCTAAAAAAACCAACATCCAAAGTCCACAACTGTTCTGTAATTTTTTCTTTTAATTTAATAGTAGTTTTAATGACAAATCTTTTTTTACATTATATTCTTCTCCAAAGTTTTACTAATCATTTTTATAAAAATGATTAGTAAAACATTAACTGTGTTGCCTCGCTGATAATATTTTATCGGTTCAGACGATCATATCTATAAATTAGTGCAAATAAAATGTATCTATTCTTTCTCTATCACTGAGAACATGTTACGATTTGCTTGAAACGTTTTTATTAGCGAAAAAGAAAAAAACTTTGATCTGTTGCATCATATTTAATTTACACAATAGATTACTTAAGCAAAGGTCAATATTAGAGGGAATCTGTAAAAATGGGGAACAAATAATTATTTTACAAGTGTTTTAAAAAAATTTTCTTTTTAATGAAAATTTTAATTGAGTCAGTAATTTAGTCACATTTTCAGAATTCTGTGAATCAAAAGGAAAACCAGAAACCTTACAAGATCATTCAATTCTGACAGACGGGGGTCTGCCCATCGATTACAGTCATTTTCCCATAAACCTGAAATCTTGCATAGTAAATAATAAAGTATATTAACCTATGAATATCATAATAATTAACATTGAAAAATATTTGTGTGGAAATTTAAGAGCGGGCGAGAGGGCCATTAGGTATAAAAATTTAAATTCAATATAAAGTAAGGGGTGTCGTTTGCGGGTCTCTAGTTAGAAGGGTTTAAATACAATTTTTAGTAATTTAAGTAGTATTTCTTCAGATAAATATTGAAAAGTAACGTGGGGTCCATACCCGCGCTTGTCTGGTTATTATGAACTGTTTATTAGCAATATAAAAAATAGTTATGTTTTATTTTCATGGGTTATTTTTTTAAACTTTAGCATAAAAATGCACCTAGCATTTCGTTTCGTGACGTCTTTTGGCTCTAGCCAATCTCTACGTGATTCTAACGAAAGTGTTATGTTTTGAAAAAATCTGCTAAACTTTTATTCTTCCACTAATAATTTGTATATGCATAAGGTATTGCAATACATTATTAATGCATTAGATAAATATATAAAACTCAAGTATGAGTAGATTTTACAAGACGAGGATTTAATATACGTTTATATAGTTAAAACAAAAGAATTGTACTTTCCAAGAAAAAAAGTAATTTTGTGTCAATTTCCTTTCCGTGAAATTCACAAATTATAATTATTATTTAGAATAACCGTCATACTTAAAAATATTGACAATTACCAGAAACTCGACTGGCTGACCATGATGACCATTTCCTTGTAATGATAAAAATTAATGTGTTTTCTTCCAAACTTCCTATTAGAATAACATTACTCGTAAAGACCATTACGTACAAATTCAAAACATTATGTAATAAGCCCAGAAAAAAAGAAAAACACTCCGCACAGAGTTATACTGAATGGCTTTTCCTTTTTTTTATTGAGTTTTTAAGAAGGCATATTAAACAAATTGTCAAAAATTTATAATTTTTTTTAATGTAAGTTATTTCAATATAAACAATATTACATTGTGCTAAAAAATAATTTATTGACAAACAGCATAAGGCAATAAATAAATACAAGCAAATAATTCTTGTTACGTAAATTAGAAATTAATCAAGAGCATTATTTTCTACAATGCCTTTATGAACTTCATCTATGTACATTGTTGGTGACACTTTCATGTAACTTAATCCTTTTCATTAAAATAAAGATAAAAAGAAATATAGACCATTTTTTCTGCATCTGCAAGCTGTGACATATTTGATCTTACAGATGCAAAATACCGTTTTTCGGCAAAAAAAAAAAAAAAAAAATATATATATATATATACATATATAATATCGATATAATATCGAGGTACCCACGGAAATATTTTAGAGTAAAAAGAAGATACTGCTTAATTTTGTTTTCACCACTTGTCTTTACTTCAGATCCCAAAGAGAGGTGCGGGGAATTTGTACGGATACAAAGAATTATTTGATTAAAATTTTTCCATAATTTTCCGTATATAACGTTTTGCTGTAACATCTGAATGTAACGCATCTACTACAATAAGGACAGAAAATAGGTACCAAGAGAGATAGATGAACACGATAGAATAAGACTTACTTTATATCGCCGAAGAAGTTTCACTTGTGTCTTGTGTCGTTGTGTCGATTTTTTTATGAACGTAATTCTTTCTGGACATGATATCCTCGTGCCCGTTTCCTCTTTCTAGGAAAATATATAGCACCGAAAGTAATTAAATAAAAACACCGAACAACATTGCTGCTTTTGTTTACTTTCAAAAACCTTTTAATTTCTCTTAAATTACTCATTTAAATTATAAAGTTTTAAGATTCAATTTTTATTTAACTTGAAGTTGCACACAAAGAAATTTTTAAGGCGTGCAATTCTCTCATACATAGCATTTGTGTATCTGTAGGAAATTGTTTAGCATTCGTCACTGAAACGCTCAGACCAACGACTTTTTCTCCGGCTACGTTGACATTACTAAGTTTGTCTCAAAAATTATACAACATATTTATATATTAGCTTTTATCATAGGCTATAGGGCATTTCTAAAAAAACAAACAAAAATCTCTCCTTTTTATTGCGTTAGTAGGATTATAATGTTACATTTTGATGTAATATCATAAATTAACATCAATACATTTATATACCATTTCCATATAATTCCAATAATAATAATAAATAAAATCATTCAATAGCATATAGTAAAAGTTATTACGTTTTTTGAATAAACAATAATCAGGTTTTATTACCCGTGAAAAAGGTTACGAACCGATTTCACAAGTAAGTTAAATTTAATGAAATCTGGGTATTTCGCAATTTTAACAGTTTTTGTATACTTAAGTCTTTATTGCTTTTAAAAACCGACTTTGTTTAGGAAAATCTCTCGTTCATTGGCTTTTTTTTATTAAAATGATAAAAAATTAGTATATCTAAAGAAAACATAGAATAAAGTGGAACTAGGAAAATTCTATACTATTTATTTGCCGTTAAATTCGAGATTGTGAATATTTAAGGATCAAATCCGGAGCAAAAGTTTAAGGAGTTACAGAAAATATTTAGTATCAAAACAATTGATCGTACGAACGAAAAGGATGTTACACTTTACATTAAACATATGGCGAGGACATTAAATTTCGTTTCAAATATTTTACATACTCAATGATATCACGTATTAATTGAGATCTGTCTAAAATTTAAAGCACCTAATAAGAAACTCTAGAAGTTGTGAGGCCCATCTCTTGTACAAATGGCCGAACTAGTGAACGAACAAACAAAACGAAATTATAAAGGTTAATTTTATCATTAAAGTGATGACCTTATAATTTAACTAACGAAAAGAACCCTTAAATTTTGAGTAAAAAAGTGGGTGATTCACATAACATCGTTATTTCGAAATCAAAAATTCCGAATTCAAAAATTTTATTCTAAAAAATTTTGGTCTGATTCAGAAAAAAATATATTTAAATTTTTCGTTATTTTTTCACAAACGAACAATTTAAAGGGTCATTCATTTGATCTATAATTTACTCGCTATTAAAAGGTATACCAATTGAGTCACAGAGGCAGATTTTTAAAAGATAAAGTAAAAATGTCCTTATCCCTTTAACTCTCTGCGGCAATTTTAATACAAATATCGTGGAAAAAGGTCTGATTACTAATAAAAATAATCTTACCAAGATAGCATAATTTATTCACTATTAAGCAAAGCGCAATTTAAATCCAAATAAGATGTGGCTGTTTCTCTAAAGACATCGGCTATATTTTAAGCAGTCTTATATAAAGTTGTGTCCTATCCAAATTAAATAGGTTTATGCTGATATTAACCTACTGCCAACGAGCCATAAAAGCGTATTTAAAAGTAAATCAGTATATAAATTAATGACAATTGTTACAAATGTCTAGGGTGTTAAATAACAACTCTTGCCTTATACAAAAAGATTAAATTAATATATTTCAAAAGTGAATAATTGAATTAGACAATATTTTTAAATGAATTGATATCTTATATGAAAGTTTGCAAAATAAAAACACAGCATATTTTAGTGCGTTCCCGGACGTAGGCCTCTCCAATGCGCGTAAGATTTGAAGTTATGTCCATAACTACCACGCTAAACAGATTTATTGGCGATCACAGTATGTAGCTTCTTGTATCAACGGCTAGTGTTGTCCATCACTGCTCTGCAGTGTTTGGGCTACCTAATAAGAAATACCGTTCCAGTACCGACTGACGAGCGACTGGAAAGCAAAATGGGAAACCTGTGGTTCGCCGTCCGCCAAAGGTCTTGTGATCAAATCATCGTATAACGGTGACGACATCACAAATGCTAGTGTTACTTATGAAATGTGTAAGGGCCTCGCAAAAATTATAGCTTAAAAGATTCCTCGAAATAAAAGATATGGGGAAAACATAAATTTCACCATTTTGTTTACACTTTTGTATTTGTATATATGATTCAGATACAATTCTACGTTTTAATCCTATCAAAACAAATTTGCCATATGATCGCCTGTTCCAAGATACAATCAAAATTTTTCTAATTAATCTTTATCGCCAGGTGTCACAAATTGACCGATGACCCTACGTAATAAAATAGCATGTTTTATCGAAGTGTTTTTATCAATGATGACAATAAACTATTTAAAATATGCCATTGAAAAGTCACATGGAGCGCCGATAAAATTGGGTAAAATTATTTCTCTAACGCGAATCATATGATCAATTTTTAATTATAGTTATGAGTTAAAATAATTATATTGTATTAATAATTAGGAACGTATAAAGATAATATATATTTAATTCTCAAGGTAGAACACCGACGGGTAAAGTGAGCTATGAGCAATTATTTTATTTTGGACATGCAGTGAACAAGACGGAGAATGAATTCGTAAACTCTTCTATGTTTCGTGATACTTAAAATTAAATGAGTGGTTGAATGGAAAAGTTTTTGCTATGTTTTCCTCGTGCCGATAATTTGACCAGTACCTAGGATAAACAAGAAAAGTAAGAATACCTGATGATAACAAGAATAAAAGGAGTACCTATCCTTGTTATTATCGTAAGTAAATTTTAATGGTGATAATAAGAATAGATATCTTTGTTAGACGAAATTGATTAAAATGAGATATAATAATCACCTATTTATATCAAACTCAATTTTCCATAGAGAAAATTTTCCATTTCCGTTGCAAAGCACTCCAGAAGCTCCCGAAATTTTAAATGATAATGATATAAACTTTAAATTAAAAATACAACTATCAGAATTCATACCTTTCAAAAGTCTATTACTACAATATTTGATACAACAACACGAACTGAACAATTTAGTACATGATTTGGATATGCCAGTTAAAAAGTCAGAAATTCTAAGATCAAAATTATAAAAATGATGCTTACCTTGGAACTGAAAATCTAATAAATTTGTTGACCATTTTAAAGACATAAAATGTCGCGTTTTTGTAACACAATCAGTGGATTATTGCAAGAAGGCGCAATAGAGTAGAGTTCTAAAGGAGACTTTTTGTTGATAGTTCTAAGACTAATTTAAAAGACAAATCTCTTCATAATGATAATAAATATATAATAAATAGGTTTCCAAACTTACTGTGTATTTACTTATTTTGAACGAAACTAATGAAAACATGAATCTAATTTTATGCTTAATAAAACACAAAGTCGTAAGTTTAATCAGAATTAAAAGCTGTAGACCTTTTACTTCGCTTGCAGGGCGGTTTCTCTGTTTATGGTACAGCATGGATATATATAATCCCTATTTCGGTGAGCCGCAAAATTTGGTTCGTCTCCCGTTGCCTACCGAAATCATTCTGTTAAAGAATTTCTTAATGAATATTTTTTTATAATTTCTTAATGAATGATTTCGTAATTAAAAAATTCTTAATTGTGAATAAAAACGGAAAAAACAATTATTTTTAAGAAGTTTTTTTTTCGAAATAAGTCAATAAAACCGGAAAAAGTACATTTATTAGCGCACAAATAAGGAAACTCATGAAAAATTATAGTTTTGGCTGAAAACATGTTGGAAAACATCAAGCATCTTAGTTGTCTTTAAAATATATAGCTGAGGTATTTTTTAAAAATTACAAACCGAAAACACTAAGTTTTTACAGAAAACTTGTTAAAAATATATGAAATTATAAGCTAATAATTAATTATATGCGTGCGTCTGCTACACTTAATGCGAAAATGTCCTATATTTATGACGTACAGAGGTTGGTTGACATACATGTTGCCTTACTTTGATGAAAATTTTGTTTGGTTTAATTTTCAACAGAATGCTCGGTTGAATTCCCGTTTCATCAGAGATGTTTGTGACAAGCAAATGTTTCTGCTAAGACATTATAAGATTAATAGAACTTTCCCAGTAAAGATGAATTGAAAAAATATTGTTTTTATTGCGAGAGGATTCTTCAAACGATAATCGGAAACACCAATGGCAAAAGATTATGGTTGGATTCACGCACGCATGCATGCACGAAAACCTTCCCCCTCCCCTCTCTATATATATTAGCCGAAATTTGAAGAAGTTATTTAGGTTTGAGTGCATTTTAAATAAAACTCCGATTTCACCATCATCGTGGCTAAACATTTAGTACTACCACCATTATTTGTGTGACTATATTCAAATAAACATCCTGTTATACTCAAGTAATTATTCATAAGGCTTTAGTAAAAATGTTACTTAAATAGATAAATATTTTATTTTACAACACCTTAGCTAAATACATATTAAAATAAATTTCCAAAAGGTCCCACCATTCATTCTCGCTTTATGTCACATTGCTGGATTAATTCACTAAAGTCACTGGAAAATTAGTAGGAGTGTTAACACCCCCATGAATTAATTGCATTATTAGTTCGAAATATGGTTTTAACAAGTTACAATGAAAAAAGGAAAACACAGACGAATTTGTCAAGAATGACATAAAAAACGTTAAAAATTTCCCTTCGAAACTGATTTTAAATCGAACTTTACTTTAAGTCTGAACACAGATACGCATCAGTCTTGTAAACCGTATGCTTATAGAAAGGAAGTTATGGCTATGAAATATTTAATATGAATTACTTGTGGAATATGAGCGGAAAGCAACTTTTGTCGAAGTTCCTTGGCTCCATTATACAGAATAATTCTACAATATATTTTATTCCAAATTAAGAGATATTTAAATATTGTGTTAGTAACCCTATTCTAATTTCATGTCCAGGGCTTCATGTGAATAAATTTATATATGAATGTGATGTCAAACACATCAATTCACGTATGTCCACTTTTGAAGCAGTTTACCATTATGCCATTTGCGTTCAAATTCATTTCCATTAAAAAAAGAATCAGATTACCTATTATGGTAATTTGATTATGTTTTTTAATTAACACTTAGTTTTGGTGAAAGTCGTAGTTAACTATATTCTTTAATTGCAATTTCATAACCGAATGTACATAAGTTGTATTGATGTCGAAGGTACTTAATAGTAACACAATTAATGAATGTATTACAGTTACAGTAGTTGATGAATGTTACAGATGCAATGAAATTCAATACATTCTGTAATATTGTTCACGAAAAGGAAAATAACGTATAAGACAACCGAGAGTTTACTAGTTCCACTGATATTGCAAGTACTTTAGTAGTAATATATTTATCCTTAGTTGCTGCATTTGATATAATTTGCAAAGAAACTTTGAAACTTTCACATTATTCATTGGAACCAAAGGGATTGTAGGCGAACAGTTTTGTGCTGGATATATTACAATATGACAATAGGGTAACATCTCTTTCTTTTATGGAACAGCTAGATTATTTTTACTATAATATGTTTTGTGGTCCTTTTAGTTAATGGGTCGTGTGATGTCAAATGTCATACGCGGATTTCTTTCAGCCGTCATACCGATATTTTTTCTGCTTCTCCAAACGAAACTTACATCACTACCTTGGGTAAATAATACCTTTCTTAATTTAAGTATTATTATACCATATTTCATATTTTACGCTCAATACAAATTGACGAGAACCTAAGAAAACAACCCTTCAATCTGATTAAACAAGAGTAATAACATGGAAATATAAAGTTGAAAGTTTTAATCATAGTTTTAGCAAAATCAATAATACCAAACTGTCTTTAGAGTTTTTACATAAATATATAACCTAATCAGCAAATAGGAAGAAGAAAGAGAATTTTTATCTACTTCTTAAATAAAATTTTGCTTCCGAGAGAAATAAATAAATTGAATGAGATCTTTTCGGTATATATTTTTTAATGTCCGGTATGTTTCTAAAACTAAAACTCCTCTTACGTCCTTGCACCCGAAGCTCACAAAGTCCTTTGACGAGTTGCAAAAATGGTATATTTTTTAAATATTTTGTCACTTACGAAAGGATGTTACGTGCGAGCAATCGTATATACGAGCAATCGCCTCTTTTTCAGAGCAGAATACAAAATTATATTTCTCTAATAAAAAGAAAGCACAATCGAAAGCACGTCATTAAAAATCAGCTATGTCTCGGAGCAGAGGATCGGGGATTGGAAAATTCATTGTGACAAGGTTCGTTCTTTGACGTTCGCAGAATTTGTAAAATTGGCATCCGCCCGACTATTGACTTTTTTAAAATTTTATTCTTATTATTTTCGATGAAAGCTTACACGGGTTTGCGTATTTTGTTATTGAATGTGCTAATCATTTCAATATTTTGGTGAATATATTGAAATAAGGAACATACATAAATGAATATTTAAATTCGATGGAAATATTTTTTTCCAACTATTTATCAGCGAACCTTTATATCTGAACCATTGTTTTCCTTAGTAATTTCTTCCTGAGAATCGTCTACAACGATAACTGGAAGTTCCTTTGTGAAAGTACTATCGGATAATTTGCCGGGAATATATGCACTCATGTTGACATTATATTTGAATATATTATTTATAATCTTACATTATGTACATTTTTTATGCATAAATACACTCACAGCTAGAGAAAAGTAAACATAACCTATAATCTTTTAAAAACACATTCGCATACTGTCTATATTTAATAAATTTATATGTAATGTTGTTTAAGTTCAGTAAGGTACGTTTCAATCAAGTGACTATTATGTTTCCTGAAGGCACTTTTCATGTACTTTAGCAATGTTATGTAGTTTTTTCTTAGCGAACAAAAAACTGAAGCCGTATTAAAGTTTTGTAAACTCCTAGTTTCCGTGCACAGTTATCTACTGTTTGTATGATTGATGGTACAATACAAAAAGATCTTCACAATAATACAAACAACTTGTTGGAAATATTTCATCTCTTCTCATAACATTGTACCATTGTTTTCGTATTTTTGCATATCTCGGAACATTAAAAAATACTTCATCAAGTGTACTTCTAATAGAGTACCTTACTTACAAACTACCTTTCGACCTTCTACCACGTTTTAAACGGCATTATACTGAAAATTTGTTAGAAGTAACGAGAATTCCTGCACTAAAAAAAAACTGGGCATAACTTTGACATTATCCGACGCGCAAAAAATTTGTTTAAACATCATAAATTTATTGATTGTTTCAAAACTTTATTTTCTTTTTTAATTTAATTGAAACATTTACAACATTATTTATATTTCATGCTATGCTATAACCATGTAATCATTGATTTTAAAATATAAAACAATTACATGCGTATTCCCTATTATGATAAGACTATATTTGTATATTGAGACATATTTAAAATGTTATGTTTCGAACTGCATTTAGAAGCTAATAAATAATTAGAAAATGACATAAAAGTAAAAAACCTCTTAAAATTAAACAGTTTTTATATAACAGATGATGTACTAAAAGATAGAAAATAATTATGGGCGGAAGGCGTTTGAGTACCTCTTGCGTGCGTGCGAGTGTACGTTCGTGCATGGGTGCGTGCGTGCGCATCGCGTGTATATATATATATATATATATATATATATAAATGTATGTGTATATATATATATATATATATATATATATATACATATATACCTACATACGTATATATGAGTATAAGACTACAAAAAAGATACCTGGATATATTTTATAGTTAGCCCAATATATCATATCGCGCATGCACACACTGATGTAATCAGCAACTTAGATAACTAAATATGAAATAATTGAAGTACATTTCAATGATGGGTATTTCATATTAAATATTGTTTTTTTTATATTTGTTTGTTTTCCTGCGAATATATAAGGCGAAAATAATCTACACCGTTTTTGGAAATAATGTTACAGTAATAAAATGGAATGAAAACCTCAAAATGAAAAAAAATATGTATGTAAATATAAGAAAAAGCACGTGCGTGCGTGTGTATGAGAGTGCGTACGTGCATGCATAATTAGGAGATCGAAGTACGATAAGCTAAGCAAACTATTGATACACTATTTTCAAGCCACTATCTAGGTTGTCTCATTACACAAGTGTGCACAAAAAGTCGAAGGCTCCAATAGTGTGCTGTGCCTTGTATCAAACACGTCAAACACACAAACAAACAAGTCAATAGGATTAAAGATTATGTCTAATATGATCCATTTAGTGTCTCCATTCTTTGGAGAACACACTTGGCGAATACTCTAAATGCCTCAAAAATACGTCAACTCTTAATCAAGTCACGGTGACTAAAACATCACTTTCTAAATATTCACGTGATTCAACTACACTATTTTGATCCATAATTTTACAAATTTTGACGTGCATCAACTTGCTCATTACAGTCGATTGTAGCATTTGCATGCATTATCACTATGTAAGGGAGTCAATGTATATCAGTTATATAGGATTGCTTTTGCATTCGCCAACACCGCTCCGCATTCCTAATTTGAACGGTATTAAATTCCTACAGGATTTGCGGTTTCATCCGCATTTACAATAGTTCAAATATGTTAGCAGATTGCACAGTAGACCAGAGAATAATAATGAACATTTCACACGTTGTGGTACAATTTTACACTAATCTACTTCACTGCTGGATTTAGAAGATTTTCCACATAACAAAAGGCATATTTTTCATGATTTGAAAGTCTAATAATCTTATCAAAATAATTTTTGACTTGGGAAATACATTTTTGAAAGGATTAAACTATGTTTTACAAATACTAAACTTAATTATCGACCGCTTTGTTATATATCTAAATATGAGATTATCGACCCTTAATTTTGAAAAGTTGAACAACTAAAAATTAAATTTAGATGAAAAGAACCCTGAACATTTTAGGGAAATTAGCTATCTGTGAAAAAATTAAATTCGGTTCCCTTATTTTTTCTTCAATTTATCTCACTGCGTACCGAAATATTTCCTAAAAAATCTCAGTCAACAAAATCCTGCGAGCAAATGAAATGAAGAAATACCACGTTCAGTAATAATATGCGTCATATAAAGACAAAGTAGTAAAATTATAAAGATATCGAAGTAAAAACTGAGATTTAAGTTACCAAAGTTTTGTAGAGCTTTCCTTTATTTGATTTTCATTTTCTGTACCAACAAATTGTCACTTTTTTTTAAATTACCCTTTTTAGATCAAAGAAAATCCAAATTAGTTTTTTTCTTCACTTTGGGCCTTCGTGCCTATTACCTCGTTTCCTTTGTAGTATAAATGTGCGGACGGTTACTAAGAGATGGAGTATACACTCTACTGAAACCAGACAAAATATTTCCAGTTATTTTCACCCCTTTCCACCGTTAGACTACAATTCCCATCGCTCAGGCTCAAAGTCGTATACGTTAAAGGAGATTATTGGCAGAATAGTTGTTTGTACATTACGTCTTTTGCGTACAATTTGTATATTATTAATCCCATGTACAAAGTGTTTTTGGAAAAAAAGGCTCCGTCGAGTTTGGTGGCGGAGTTTGTTGATACCGAAAGAGCAAAATCGAATAAAATAGACTGTCCATTCCATACAAACGTCACGCAGACGACGAAATCAGAAAATTTCATAGTAAGGAAACTTCCACATTTATTATGTGATTTCACTGCCCGTACCTGAAGCAGAAGAAACAACATGTTAAATATAAACCTCAAACCAAAAATGTAGTTTTCAAATAAACATGGATGTAATACTCGGTACATATTTTACACTCACGCAAATCGAATGAAAAATGAGGCCATAGGTAGCGCCATTATGGCGCGGACTATGATAAAAGAGATAAGAGCCAAAGAAAGCATGAATATAAAAGAGATAGTTGTTTAGAAAATTAGACAATTGCTTCGTCATTTGTGAATCATTTTTATGATGCAAACACCATGTATATTTAATATAACGTCATTATAAATAAATAGCAACAATTCTAATAAAAACACAATTTTCACAAAATCTCAAAGATTCGGAGTCGTATATTATTAAAAAAATAGGGCACGAAGTTAATAAGAAATGACAATACATAAATTATTTGATTTTATATTCATTTTAGCTAGTTAACATTATTTTATTGGAATTTTAAAATTTGGTATGTATATTGTTCTGTCAGATAAATAAAATAAATCCCACGTGGGTCGACTTCTTGCCTTTTCTATGTGGCTACAGCCCGCCTCTGCCCGCCATTCGTTAGGCGGAGATTTGTCTAATTGTCTTGTAATATTTTCTTTATCACAACTTCCAAACAATTCGAGTAATGACGGTGTACAGTAAATTGGTCCAAGCTTACTGTCTATAAATTCATTTCAATAACTTCAGTATTTTTGGAGTTTCGTATTTTTTTTGACATTGGATTCCTTTTAGGAATAGAATATGCAAACGGAAAAACCAGGAAATTGAATAGCCTCTGCCAAACAAATAGTTCATTAAGATAACTTTGTATAACCGTTCACCGATATGAAAAGCACACGCAGGATAATGGAGCCAGTTTAACTGATTGCGGATCTTTTTTTATCCGACTCAACGTTCGCCGCCCACGTCCGGCCGCGCGGCTGCAAAATGTTTTCAAACATTATTTTTTACCCATTCTTTTACATTTTTATTTTACTTGTCAAGTGTGATTGGCATTATCAGCGCGATAGAGATCTACCATTCACTTTGAATGGCGGGGATAAACATAAAAAAGTGAAATGATGAATAATAGAGGATGTTAAGTACGAGCGAGCATATGCGGTGTGTAATTTAGGGGTTCGCATACAGGTGAACAAGGACAAAATCAGTAAAATATTATGGGCCATACGAAATATTTTATGATATCAGCTCACTTTGATAGTAACGGCTCGCTTATAATATGAACTCAAATATCGTATCTTTTTTACAACACGTTTGTCGTTGTATAATTTAACTAAAAGCAAAGACGTCATATTAGTATCTACACAATAGTTTGTTAATGATTTCGTTAAATTAGGAGGGAACTTCAAAACTTCTAAACTTAGCTAGAAGTTTTGACGAGAGAAGAAATTATAACTTGGGTAATTTTACAAGTAATCAAATTTTAACATAGCTTTTTGGGAAGAGGCGTCTTTCCTCTATAAATTATACCATTTTTGAATAAAATTCATTATGATCTAAATTTGTCTGTTTTTCAGACAAATTTATATGATGCTTTTATTTCATGCATTTATCATGCTTCTCCGTCCATCAATTTGTACGTAAGTAGATTTTTACGTATAGATGATAAAACACTATAGGTAAATTCAATATAAGCGTAATTCTTGCCCGATTTTGGTGATTACTTTTTCTGTCGATCGGTTAACTACTGGAACACATAGCACTGATTTTTAAAATTACATATTTGTAAAATAGTTCAATTTTTATAAAGACTTTTAAACAAACAATTCATTTTTTCGTGTTCGGTGAATATCGTCGGCCTGCGTTTTGTGCAGATTTCTGGCCTCTTCTCTCTGATCTCTGCTGTTTTCATTTTTATTTCTATCTTTATCTTAAGATTAAAAAATCTTGGTGTATTAACTTTTTTGTTTTAGAAACTAATTGGATAACTCCAATAATTATAGACTTAATTACAAAAATAGTAACAACAATGTTGCCATAAATTTGCTGTCCGCTTCATGGTTATTATGAGTAACTCAAATACGAGATTTTACTTTCATTATATACTAATCAAAATATATATAATCTTTCAATTAGTCATTATTCATATTGAGTTTTATTTTTACACAAAAGTGACATTGAATCAAATTTAAAGAAAATAAAATAAATATATTATTTGGTCTCCAAAACAGAGTGCTTTTATTGACGTTAAACAAAACGCATAAAGCTGTAAAGTCCTAAATATATTATTCAAATGTATAATTAATAATTTCATCAAAGAAGATGTCTGCCGCAAACTTTTTTGTTAACTGCTCAATTTCTTAAATTACCTATTTCAATTTGATTCGGTAATTGAAAGTTTTTGAAAAAAATTTTGTGGCATAAATTTTTCGTAATTTTTATCATAAAACATCTTTTTAAAAGCCACTTTCAAATGAAACGAAACATAGGGACTCTTTCATGCTCCATAATTTACTCTCACTGAAATTAAGTAGATATTTCATTATAGCAAATTTTGACATTTCTTTTCATCGACCCGTCGAGAAGGCAAACTTCAAAGAAAATCTCACCAAGCGAACTATGGTAAAAAAGATAGAAAGTAAAAGAAAGTTGTTTATAAAACAAAGATATTTACCTAGTCGCTTGCGGATAGGTTTTATGGTTTTACTGACGTGTCTATTTAATAGAACGTTATTATAAATAAGCATCAACAGTTCGAAGAAAAATAACATTTTCACAAAATCTCAAAAACTCTGAGTCGTATATCAATAAAAAATAGGGCGGGAAGCTATTAGAAAATGAAGGTAAGTAAATACATAAATTATTTTGTTTTGTATATATTTTATTTGGCCAATTTTAATTTATTGGAATTTTAAAGTTTAAAATACGAATTTTGCTATTAAATGAATGAATTTAATTAGTTACTTCAAAATTTTTCCGGAGAGAATAATTTCCCATAATGATATATACCAGTGTCACTGTTCTTCCAGAAAAAGGCAATATGAAAATATTTAAAAAACATGTTTCACATCTGAGCCGTCACGGGACGCCTGGCAGATGTGAAACATCGTGTTCGTACAAGTAATATACATAAAAGACAAGATTATTACAGAAACTAAATATAGCATAATAAAAAAATAAAGCATTACGAATTTCTTACAGAAAATGGTGACTTTATTTAATAAACATTTATTTACAATTAATACAAAAATAATAAAGCACAGGTTATGTGTACCGTAGTAAACAACAGCGTCGAACTGAGTGAAGAGGGGGTGGCGTAGTCGGTTGCGCATGGCGACACATCGCCCTACCGTACACTCTACTACATAGAGACTATATATATACCTTAGTCTAGCGTGGCGACCAGTTGCCACGGCAAGCGTCACCACGCCAACGATCCGGTTTATACCTGCGCCTATAGATGTTTCATATCAAAAATTGATTCGAGAAAATGGTACACACAAATGATATTTTTATAAAACAGATCACTTTATTTTGGCCACAGTCTCGTTCTTGTAGCACGGACCGAAACAAAGGTACAACTTCAATAATATTTTGGTACGAAATTTTTACATGTATTTTTATTGAGGCAAATAATTATAAAATAGGAAATTTATTTAAGGTCCATACATACGCTTGATAACGAAAATTCTTGATCATATTTAAGTATAACCGCAGTGAGTTAATTTACCAATAGGTTTATTAAAATTTGAGCTTAATTCACTTATTCTACGAAGCTAGCTACGGTATCAAAATACGAGGGCGAAATGTGGCAACTACAATGGTTCGCTGGACATTAATTCGAGCGTTCAGCCAATTAGGCTAGACCGGGTGAACGCTTAGCGTCGTCGAAGCTTTTGTCTATGAAGGTTCTCCGTAATGACCATGTTTGTAAAGCACGACAGCAAACTTTACACCGTATAACTATTTTACAATATATTCCATGTAGATATCTAGTTATGCATTATGTTACATATGAGTGGATATATTATGTATGAATTGTGAAAATTGACAAATGAAACTGTATACTTTATACTTCATCTTCTAAGGAAAGCATTGAAAATTAAATAATTGAGTAGGTGAAACAAATTTCAAGTTAATTTTTTTCTTTCGGTTCCCTATGTAAATGAAAGCAATAGTGGTATTTTATCGCATGATTAATAATAATATTTCTCAATGTAGCGGTTCAGTGAAAATTTAAAAAGATTAAATATAGAAAGAAATGAAATTAACACCCTGCGACCCTATACGATGTTTTGTAATAATTCGTTAAGTGGTTGAGTAATGCAGGTTCATATAATGGTTATAATATATGTATAAATAGACGATAAATAGACATATTTTATTTGAATATGACGGCAATTATATTATGACAATAATCACATTACCATTATTTTACAACATACCTCTACTTGAATCCAAACTGGTGCATCATTCAGTATATCTTATGTTACTCGTAGCATAAAGGTTGCTTTTTGGACAAAAAGCAATCTTTATGATAAGTAAAAAATATTGCAAGCGGTTATTTTAGTTAAATAACTTAGTCATTAGAGACCTTACCCTCGTAATTTTTTTCCATAATTTCGGTACTTACAAGTAATCAAAATTCACATGCTTTTCCTATGCTTGTAAATATCACAAGATATATTTTTGCTTTTACTCGCACAGTTCAATGCAACGAGCACGTTTGATAGTAACTATATCTTGTGCAAAAAGTTGCAAAAAGCTGCAGATACGTTGAATTCGTAGACGTGGTATGCTCAAGTGAATATTTAATTTTAACTCATAAATTGTTCTCATTTTTGAATTCTTAAATATTATAATAAATCGATTTCAGATTATTAAATTAACGATGATCTAAATAGTTAGATGTATTTAGAGCTGATTTTGATTTGTTATTAAATATATGATAAAGTTCAGTATAGATATCAAATTGAAAAATATGGAAATACAGAACACAAAGAAAATTATAAACTCTGCTAAGCCAATCTGTTTTCAATTAAGGAAATTATAGTTTAATTATTTAATACTGGAACTACTATCACTGACGGGTAGATGAACATCAATCTAGTGGTTTCATATCAAGGCTGACTTAAAATGATGAGACAAAAAAATTGGAAATAATTTTCGTTATCATCAACTTACGAATAATGGCAAATTAAAAAGCAGGTTTATCAATGCCAAAAATATTCAACAGAAAAGTAATTTCATTCCATCGGTTCCGAACTTTCTGTTAGTCGTTGATTAAATTGAAATAAATACCAACCTCATTGCAAATAACAAAGGGTAGCTCATACTCTCGTAAAATACCACATATCAAACTCTGAGCACCTAACTGAACACAAATTAAACCGAAGCGGTAATGACATCTCTTTTGCAGTCGGATTATTGCAGATAATGAAGCATTTGATATAAGGGCAGCTCAATTCCTCCTTTATTGAAATTGAGCTTTTGGACGAAAGCACTCACTCTGCCCTTATTTATTCACATTAACGACTCCAACACGCAAAAAACATCAATTACTTTTTGTGTACATGGGTATGGAAAATAACCCTTCCATATTACTAAACTTTGGACAGAAAGTGTGAATAAAATATATTACAATAAATAGTCATAAAAGCTACTGAATCCGTGACATTTCAAAATATGACAGGAATTTTACTGAAAAGTAATGATCAGGGCGTAAGCTTTATTAGAACAAAATCGATTACACAGGCGTCACCTATAACATTGCTTGAAATTAATATTCGATATTTGAAAATTATAAAATCGACATAGTTTCTTTTCTGTGAGAAATTAATTTTTTTTTAACAATTCATCCGACTACCCTTGTTAAACATGTAAATAGAGAATGTACCTTGAATGAGCAATGAAAGATAATAAAATATTTGTTAAAAAGGTCTATTACGTTATTTTTAGGGCTGTAATTCCAAATCAGTTGCCCCCCATTTGCATGAAAAACTTAGGTTAGAGGTCTAAATGGAAGAAACAAGTTCTTAATTCGGCATTCCAACGATCTGGATGAAGCTAAGAAATCATTATGATGACTGTTATTTTTGCTGAGTAGTTTCACTAAGATAAACCAATAATAGAAAAATTGTGTCAGTCATAAGCAAGGTACTAACCTGACTGCGGACAACTGCTGGATGTTGAAGAGGGACGTCACGGTCAGAAAATATAAGCAAAAATCGTCGAAAGGAGTTTCCGAGGAGTTAAAAAAATACTCTAAAAATATGCAGTACAATTAAATAGTTTATTGTAATATTTTAAATATATATTTGCATAAATTAGTTATGCAGGTTTTTTATTAGAATAATAGAAGTTTTAAGAATGAAGCATTATTTTTCTAGCATTCGTATATAACCAAAGTGATACAAAATAACCTCACGTTATATATATATATGTTTTCGAACTTCCTTTGCAATTTATTTACTTTAATCATTTATAATAGCCATTAGTTATTTATAAGTATGTTTTTTATATTCCGATTACAACTATGTTTTAATGATTTATTATAATGTTAGTAATGAATTTTCATTCAAAACTATTCAATAATTGATGATATCATACTCATTTGAAATTTTTGGATCATACTATACACAAAATTATATACCCAACTAAACTCACTAAGTCGCTGGTGACCTGTCAATTCTTTGACATTTTACTGTTAAAGTAAACTTTTTGACATTCTCGATTGCCGCCGGTACTCTGCCGCCGATCGTAGTACTCTGCTGTCGGTCGGCTGCGTACCCCATTTCTTTTCTAAAGTGTTAAACAATTTTAAAGCGAAAAATTAAGTACTTACAACCTTCCTAGTAGTTTTTTACTTATTTCATTGATTTGACTTTTGCTTTGGATTGTGTTGGATTGGGATTGGCCGTTTTTTTTGGTTTGGGGTGTGTATTTTGAGTCTGGTGTGATTGGGTTCGGTTTGCTTTGCTTTGGATTGGGTCTATTTGGGTAGGCTTGGGTATGGTTGGGTTGAGTTAGTTTTGGTTGGTTTGAAGTGGATTAGATTTGGTTGGGTTGTTTTGTTTTGTGTTCCCGTTGGTTTGGGTTGGGTTTTGCTTTGGTTTTGGGTTTTTGTGTTGTGTTGAACAGAATTTGTTTGGGCTGGAGCTGCTTTGGGTTGAATTAGGGCGGGTTGGGTTATTTTTTTGAGTTGGGCTTCATTTGTTCGGGTTTGGGTTGATTTTGGTTGGGTTGTATTAGGTTGGGCTAAGTTGGGTTGGTTTTTTGGTTGATTTAGGTTGAGTTTCGTAGGGTTTGGTTAGCTTAGATTTGCTACTGATGTATATATGTACATATATATATATATATATATATATATATATATATATATATATATATATATATATATATATATATATATATATATATATGTATAGACTATGAATTTGTGTATTTACTACGCATCGAGTAGCTAGGCACTTCTTCTTCGTTGTCAGTAGTTTTTAGGGGATGGGTATTAAAACAAACAAACAAAAAGTTCCAAAAACTATATATTTGTATTCTATCACCTTTATTACATTCCCCTAATTAATTGCGTTCAATGCACTGGTGTGCATTGTAGTTTATACCTGCAGTTTTATTATCTATTTGGATTTCCTAGTTCTTCCTGCGGTGCTTATTGTAACAGTTCTAGAAAACAAATTCTGTTCATAATTTTCTATAACCTATACTTAACTTGTCAATGAGTTAAGCTTGAGTGCAGTTTTTTCGATAAATAAATGTATTTTTTGCATGAAAGGTGAATTTTCAATAAAGTTAATCAAAGCAAAAAAAATCTACGTGAACTATATAGTAATTTTATTCAAATAAAGAAGAAATTATCTTAACATCTTGATCCAGTCATTCTTAAAATAATGGTTTACTGTGGAAATTGCACTTATTGCCTGTTAAGACTATTATGTATTATGTATAAAATCCCATCAAAAATATTACTGCATAAAGGACCAAGCTCTTTAAAAACTGAACGGTAAAATGTGAGTGAACGCATAATATAATTATTTACTTGGGAAATTGCTTTTACTCACTTAATGAAAAAGTAATAGACTGGTATATAAAATCCCATCACAAAACCTTAATGCAAAAAGGGCTCGTCTTTAAAAATATATCCGCAAAAATCACCAATTTGTTACAGAAGATTAAAAAAGGGGTAGTGATTCACAAAATTCTAGAACAAAAGACAGAGGGAGTGATTGACTATTTTCTGAAATAAAAGAAGCAGTCAGCTTTTAATCCAAAAATTAATAGAAACGTTACCAAAATTTGCCCGCATATCTAAATTATCAAAGTGTTACTTTCTCTTTAATGATTATAAAATTCAAGTTTCTATCTTTACGAAAGTTTAAAAGATATTTAGCTATAATGAGATCGATGAATGGCAGAATAATATTTGTACAAATCTGGGAAAATCAAATAAGGGAAGCAAAATTTCGTGTTTAGACGTACGTGTACTTTTGGGAATGACGTTGGTTAATGGACACACAGTAAATCATAAATAAAGAAGACTATTTATATATATATATATATATATATATATATATATATATATATATATATAACAGTGTTCTTCATCTCACCGCACATTTGCTAAACAACTTCTGCAACTTAACGCCGTGATATTTATGTTGCGTTTATTTCTTTTTATACCTCGTGTTGTCCCTAGCAAGCCCTAAAAGTATGCAATGATACCTATAAATGTTACTTTTCTTAATCGTAATGTTCATCATTAAATCACTTTTATTCCGAAAAAGGATGAAGGAAAATGTGGCTTTTTTTTCTTTTGCCGTCGCTTAGTGACACCATTCTACTATACACTTTAACTACGCTTAAGATATTCATGTCCATAATACACATTTTATGCCTTCACTTTTATACTTTATGTTTTATGATCTACAGTTAAAAAGCACTTTAGTGTATGATTTATTACGCGTTAGCAATTTTTTGATTAGGAATATTTTATTTAGGTGTGAAAAGAGGAACTATGGATAAAAGGGTTAAAAATATTTCTTTGAAAATTTTATCAAAATGAGGAAATCAGTTGGTCACGAATCAAGTGATTTTATTTAGTCGATATCGGCTTAACGATTTATGATTCGAAGTGATAACTTTACATATAAAGTTAAACTATCAAGTTTTAAAATACTAGTAACCTCTTTTGAGGCATTGCTTTTCATTTGCCACACACAACTGCTGAGAAGTACTACTCTGTAAAACGCACTCCAAATTGTCTATTAATTAGAAAATTTTAATTTTGTTTTTGATATAAATATTTCATGTTAATTTCGTAATCGTAATAGATGCAAATGAAATTTAAAAGAGCTAAAATTTTTAAACCAATATTTATTTTCACTAATTTATGAATATATTTTTGTTTTCAACATTTTTAAGCTATTTAACATCTTACTCATTACTAGCTCTTGATTTCGTTTTTTTCTATTATTTTCAGTCAAAATTTAATTATTGGTTAGTGAAATATATTTCTAATTTACTCAATATTTACGCGCATGTAAGAAGTCGTTTTGAATAATGCTGTGTCATACAAAACCCATAATATTAATCATAAATTAACCAAAGAGAGAGAATTCAATGCCGCTTCTTCTATAACTTATCGTCAATAATCATCTTTGTTGAAAATTACCAAAATAAAAATCATAGCTTCATCTTCACAGATTATATCCGCTCTTAGATAGTTGAACTCTAATAGATTTACGTTTCTTATTAAAATCAGTATCAAGTCTTATATACATATATATATATATATATATATATATATATATATATATACTCATATATACTCCTAGATGAATAATGTAACTTCGTAACGGAGAGTAGTAAATTGATCGTGATTCAATATATATGCTACTGGTTAGTTGTTACTTGAGTTATCACTTTTTTCGGATATGGAGAACGGACCTCCTCAAATGCTAGTTTTTAATTTGCAAACCTGATATTGAACTTCGGATATGGAAAACCGAACTCCTCAACGGCTAACAGCTAACAATCGGTGGCTGCTACTATCGCTTCATTTCTACGTGTTGTTGATAATTAATTTTAGACAAAGAAGAAATTATCTATTTACTAGCTTTTGTCCACGACTTTTAATAATTATCCAACATTCTAAGACAGGAAATAATTGTGATAATTAATATTAATCACTAAAATACTTACAATGTTATATAGATTCACAAAAGGCGTATTTATAATACGATATGAATCTATGTAGAATTGTAAGTGCATTAGAAGTTAAATATTTACATTATAAATTAAATAAAATTATAGATTTTTTTGAAGTTAGTCGACAGTGCTTGCGCTGACTTCGAAAATAAGTAACGTGGTTATTTATTGCAAATAAGTAAGTACCTATTTTGAGTTAATTATTAAATAGGGAAGGTTGGATTTAGTTATGTATGTGTTAACTAATAAATACTGGATTTTTGGTTAGTGATTATAGTTAAATATCTATCCAGGGTTTACGACTTCATGAGCCGAAAAGTTATGAAACTCATATTAGAATACGAAGAACTCATACGGGGAAACTCATACGAGGAACTTTTAAATAGCGATATATTAAACAAAGTTAAAAAGCAGGTACGTCGACGTGAATGTTATTGCGAACAAATTTGAACCCTTTCCAATCGCAAACAACTCACATGAAAGGAATTTTCCGTTTCGAGCCGAGCTTTTCACCAGCCGCTGATTAAATTGAAATATCCACCGACCTCGTTGCAATTAACAACGATCCCTTAAACTTTCGTACGATGCCACAATCGTCGAGCACCTAACTAAAAACAAATTAAAGCGACGCGCCAATTGACATCTCCTTTGCCGTCGAATTGCCGCAGATAATGAAGCTTTTGATACAAGGGCGAACCAACTCCTGTTTTATCGGAATTTGGAGCTTTTGAACGAAAGCATTCTACCCTTACTTATTCACATTAACCATCCCAATACGCAAAAACATATTTTACTTTTTGTGTATGTAGAATTGGGAAATATTCCTTTGGTGCCCTTCATTAATACAGTTTGACCGAAGTCGTGTATTGAACTCGATGAAATTTTAACACATCACGCCCTATTAAATTGCGAAATGTTTAATGATGACTAAAGAATTTTACCTAAAATGGTATTAACACCGTGGACTGTAATAAAATTAGATTTATCATTTGTCTTTTATGCTTAGAATATAATTTTCTTCCTAATACCCTGATGTGGCTTTTCTTAGAAGTTCAATAAAATTATTATCTCACAGCAGCACTCGAAATGTTTAATCAATATCCTGGTCCTTTTGAGATTATAATATGGAAATGATATATTTTTTGATGATCATTTCAAAACGTTTGTGAAGTTCAATAGCTTCGATTGCAAAGTTTGTTATTTTAAAATGATGTAGGTGGGAACTATCATTTATCTTTGCCTTTATGTCATAAATATGGTAGGACCATTTATAAGCACTCGATTTTCTATGAATGTGGTGAATAATCAATAACTATTAATATTTCTCAAATATCCTTCATTCGACTACACTAAGAAGATAAACAGTGGGAGATAGTCAGAATACAGATATAAGTATACACTCTGCTCAGTCCATCTGTCTAATTCAGTAAGTTTGTGTTCAGTTATTTACATCTCTCATGATAAATTCTGGATTTCCTTTTAGCGACTGACATTTAAACATCAATCCAGCATTTGAACATAAAAGCTTCATTCGACAACAATTTTTTATTTGACAAATTTTTGCATAACGAGTATTTTTTCAATGTTAGAAAACAGTTATTAATCAATATCCTATTAATATGATACCGCAAACATCAATCACCTTACTGAAAATAAATTAAACTGTTGTACTAATGACTAATGACACTTTGCCTTCAGATTTCTATAGATATTTAAGACTTTGATACAAAGGCGACACTTTTCTTGAAATAGGAGTTTTTAAACAAAAAATCATACTCTGTACTTACTTATTAACATTAACGAAGCGGAAAATGATTCTTCCGCATTCAATATGAATGAACTTTTGAAAGAAGTTGTGAACTAAATACAATACGGACATATAACCTAAATTATGGTGAAATATTAAAATATGACTGAAAAATTTCGCTTAAAACGGTAATAATGACATGAACTATATTAATATAAGGTCTATTATTTGCTTCTTAAGCCTAGTGCTTAGTAGAGACAAATACTCTTTTCGTTTCTTATAATAATATTATCACTATTAATCAAATTAATTATGGGTAAAATGATATCAGAAGCCCAACTAAGTTATCTAAGGCCAATGGTAATTAAAATGATTATGCCCCAATAACTAAATATAATATTGAAGATATTGGCATTAATTTTGTAGAAATTCACTATTCACAATTAAATGAAACTACGTGATGTAATATTATTTATACTTTCTTTAAGTTCTTTACCGCGACCTGGATTTCGTTGTAATACGACATCTTCAGGTGCCTATCTGAAGATATTGTAATACAACGAAACCTTGATCGTGGTAAAGAACTTGAAGAAAGTAGAAACAATACTACATCACATAGTTTTGTTTAATCGTGAACTAAACATAACTTTACTGTTTCCATTATGCGAGTTTAACGTTAAACATTTCTATCTTACGTAACAATTCATATAATTTTCTTCTGGATATCTGGGCCGTTTTCCTAAATAGTTTGTGTCACAGCAGCCCTACAAATCACAATTCATCATCGATGTCCTTATCTTTTTTGCAACATTTAATATCACCAAGCTTATACTTCAGTTACCGAACACAAAAAGTAAATCCTACTTAATATATTCGCTCTTTATTTTTTAACAATTTATACTTCAGTTCTATTACACGTGGGATGTCATTTATAAAATATTTGATATTAATTCAGTAGACAACTGTATACATTTCTGAAATAAACGACGAGATACTAATAAAACATTTTCAAAGAGTATTCGCTAGACCTAAGCATAAAATGTAGAACTGCAATTTTGTAACCACTAGAAGACCTCAAATACAAATACAGTAATAAAACCATGCATATATGAGATATTTCTTAAGTATTCTTGATTATAAGTGAAAGATGAAAGTTAACGATTCCCATGACTTTTGTTGGAGTTTGTTCATCCCATTGAAAAAATATTTTTCTTATCAAAATATTATAGAATTTTTTTTAATATATTACAGAGTTGCTGTACAGATAGAGTCGATGCGTTATGATTTTATCCCAAGATTAAAGAAGTTTTAAATTTTTAATCGAATATTTCCGACAAATTAAAAATAGTGAATATAAATGTTTGGTATGTAATTTACTGTAAAATAATTTCTCGAGGGGAAACAATAACAGAAAAAAAACTGTGCATGTCAGCTCTGACGCGCGACTGGAGTTTAAGAACGATTTTCTTGAAATATATAAAATGGGTAACACTTTATATAAATACCAATATTATTGAATGTAAATAGAAAATTCTTTCATCAAAATGCTGACAATATAATTATTTTCAAGTAAAACGCAAATGAACAAGATCAGATTTATACTATAAAATTAAAAACATTTAGTAACGTCCAACTAAGAAGTTAAAATTAAAAGATACTTTTTAACTTTGTAGGATAGAAGACACCAAATATTCACACATCATGACATTTAATCATTAAATCTTGATATAAGCAAACGATAATAAACTATGTGTGTCACACTCCGTCACTGTGATTACGCCATAAGACAATTCCAAATAAACATATTGATATCTCACGCTGGAGATACGCAGAAATGTTGCACGGAGAGGCCACCTAACGGTTGCACTTTTAACGCTCTGAACTTTGCACAATCAAAACTAACGTTCAGACTTTTTTAAAATTCTGAACTTCGTGCGCTCTGAACTTTTGATTATACTCCTCATAAAACTTCATACTGAGCGCCATATAGGAAAATCTATTCTTAAGAAGTAAACTCAAATATTGAGAAGTTTTTCTGCACTATAAATTGATAAACATTTGCTTGCTATTTCTAAATATAATGCGAGAAATAAGTTTACTTGAAACTCGGAAGATAATAGACTAAGGTGATACTAAATGTGTATGAATTGCGTGTATTATTAATTAAAGGGCATAAAATACAAATGCTCTAAAAACTAAAATGAAATCTCAATGAATATGCGGTCAGAAAATAAATTCATATTATGTCTTTTCTGTCATTGATATAACTTTAATTGTGTATCCAAATAAACAGGTAATGAAAATATATACGTTACTCATACCGCGAATATCATTGTAATTAAATCACAGTACACCATAACTACTGACCTCTGTTATAGTAGTGCGCAGTATTTCCAAGTCACTGTCCTCTAGTTACACTAGAGGTCAAAATATACCATTCTTCCTTTCAAAATATACCATTCTCTTTGAGTATTGTCGGTAGAATATATTATGTATAATTATAACAAACAATTGATTGGGTTTTAAAAAAACTATATTTTAATCTTTGGGCAAGCATCCGTTGCGATAACAATATCCGAACGGAGTAATATAAGAGAGAAAATAAAAAATGTGGATGACACCCTAAAACCCGTGTATACTTTCAATATCATTGAAATCCAAATTCATTTGTTCACGATTCGTTTATTAATGTTACAGAAATAAAAATAACTCGAACATTGGGTTATGGAATTAATTTTCTTTAATAACAATTCAATATTTTAATATTGTTAAATTGGCCAAAAGTGGAGACAATCTCTTAAATAGATGACAGTTACATATTAAGACGACACGGGAATTCAATATTTGATGATTTATTGTCTCATTTTCCCAAATTACCTACGTTATATCCTCCCGAGCGAGCACTCCGCTGGCTTCCCGCTTCACGCACTCGAGAATTAAGAGATTACTTTCGCCGAGACCGTACGAGCATCGAAATTTAATACCTTGCGAGGAAGATAATATTCAGTTACAAATTAATTTTACGATTTTAATTCAAAAAATTGCGTTGTAAATGCTCTTAAATGGCTGGCTCATTTATTCGACTTTTAGAAGTAATGTGAATCATTTTAATTAATTTTGGCCGCATATAGTAATTATATACTGATTGATAGATATTTCATAACATTGTTTGTGACGTTCAATCCTTCTATTTTACATAACAGGAAATTTTTGAGATAACGTAAATGGAGACTTTCGAGACCTTTGCCTTACCTTTCATAAACACTCCATTGAGATTATTCATATTTCTCAAATATCCCACATTCGAACGCACTAATGGACAACAAGTCTATTTTTAGATGAGAAATACAACTTAAATCCTTCCTATCCAACTAAAATTCCACATTCCATTATAGTTAAGACTGTTGTCCAGCTGTTCGACTATACTCTCACAGATCTAGTAAAATGTAATTGCTGGTTTATTGTAAGCAGCAATAACATACTTGTTACTAAAAATATCATTTTCAATGATTACGATTCTCTTATTTGTATTTAGTAGTAAACTGTAATCAAAACGATATATAATCGAAATAACATTAATACGAAATGCATTTGTATGTCACTGAAGGTGTTTTTAGTCGTATAAACTGGCTCGTCATTGTCAGAGTCATACATTATAATTAATACCCAAATTACATTTGTGCACGTTGTGGGTTATGTTTTCAGAAACTATTCATAAATTTTCATTTCCAAATAATTTTAATTTATTTTTTGATCGCTAGAAACTCCACAAAGTGTTAATTTATACGATTATTTTCAAATACCCACATTCTATATTTTGTTTATTAATATTATATCGAAGCAATGTATTCAAATTAATAATTATATATTATATAATAAATATATATATATATATATATATATATATATATATATATATATATATATATATATATGTATATATTATATTATTATATTAAATAATTTCACATAAGAATATTTTATAATACTCAGGATAAAAACGTAATTTATTATATATTTTCCTTTGCCATTGCCAAAAACTTTTCTTATTACCTAATACCATTTTGGAAAAACAGAAGAGAAATATTTTTTTTTTCTCCATTTCTTAACAAATATAAATATAGAATACATACAAGGCAGCAATCTACTCAGCCCATCTATTTTTATTTGCGGAAGTTTAAGTTCAGTTATTTATAAGACTGTTGATAAATATTGGACTTCCCGTTAGTAAGCATCAGTTCAGAATATACGTAGTAAAGCTGCTTTAGGTACATATAATAAAAAAAAGTTTTGAAAATCGTTTTAAGTACGACGAAGTTTTAAACAACGATATGTTTTACAAAGTTAGAAAGCGTGTATATAGACTTCATTATTACTAAAACACATTTGACCCCATTCCAATGGCAAACAACTCACATGAAAAGGAATTTCTCCTCATCGGTCTCAGGCTTTCACCAGTCGCTGATTCAAATGAAATATCCGCCGACCTCGTTGCAATTAACCCCTAAACTCGGGTACGACACCGCAAACCTCGAGCACCTGACTGAAAACAAATTAAACAGACGCGCCATTGACATCTCTTTTGCCGTCGGATTCCCGCAGATAATGAAGCGTTTGATACAAGAGCGACCCAATTTCCTTTATTGAAATTCGGAGCTTTTGAACGAAAGCACTCAATCTACCTTTACTTATTCACATTAACGATCCCAACGCGCAAAAATATATTTAATTTTTTGTGTACGTGGAAAGGGAAAATAATTAATTTGGCGTTCATTGTTAATGAACTTTTGAAAGAAATTGTGGACAAAACTAAACACAATACGGACACTACGGAATTATAAAATTTCAAAGCACGACTAAAAAAAATCACTTCCAATTGTAATAACAACGTGAATTATATTCAAATAAAGCCGATTGTTTGTATCTTATGCGTAGCACTTAGACGTTCCTCATAATATAATTTTCATAATACATTCACTCCTAATCAAGTATTGTCATAATTATTGATAAAAGAATTGTTTGAAACAAGTAGTTAACTAAAACCAAAGTTAATTTAAAAAACTTGATTAACAAATCAAACACTGTCATAATAATAGATAAGACAACTTGCCAGTTTAAAATAAAGTCAGGAAACTAAATAAGTTATCTAAGACCAATGATACTCGTAATTAAAATGTTCTCTCAATAATTAAATATAACCTTATTATTTCATTGTGGGAATTCAATTTTAATATATATATATATATATATATATATATATATATATATATATATATATATATATCTTCTGTCTTACGCAACACATCATTTCAATTCCTTTCCAATATCCTGGCTTGTTTCCTACCCATTCATTAAAATTATTATCCATAGAAGCCTTAATGTATCGTCGAATCCCAAACCTGTCACCAACATTATTATACTGCGCGCGAAAAATAAATCCTGCTCAAAGTATTCGCTCTGCATTCATGTATAATTTTTACTTCACTACTCTTTTACTGGGGATATCATTTATATGAAATCTGAGATTAATTCAATAGATGAATTAATGAATTTCTTAAATAAGACAGGGAGGTACTAGTAATATAATTTTCAACTAGTAGTTACTATGTCTAAGTATAACATTTGAAATTAGGTACGAATACTTAAGTTGAACTTTAATTTTATATCCACAAAAACCCATGAAATTCAACACGTGAAACGCAGAATTATATATAGCTTTAGTACTAGGCATATAACGAATATTTTCTTTTTCGAATATTTTCTATTTTTAGTGAAAAATAACTAACTTCAAAGCTTTTAATGAAGTCTATAATTTTCAGTACAATAACTTTTTTGTCCAAGCAAAAAATTATACTAATTTTGTCAGTGTCTTACAGCGCCACATGTCGCATATTAATTAAGTTTCATACTTCAAATCGAAGCATGTCACATTTTGAATTTACCCTGAAATAAAAAGTATACATTTGAATCGAATGTCTCTTAAATTGTTACATAGAAAATAAAAAATTATAGACGTAATTCTTAAGTACACAAATTCACTGTAAATAAATTGCATGACTGCATATTCATGTACTGCTCATTTATATTTAAATATATCACGAAAAAAACACCCTTTTTAGATATAAAAAAAATGCTTGGTATATTACTCAGATCGTCGCTAAGCACGGTAATTGAATACGGGCATGATATTGAAGTTAACGAATTGCGATATAAAGTGTATAAAATTAATATTATATCAAATTCTAAAAACAAAATGAATTCTCAAACAAAATACAATCAGAATATCAATTCACATTATTTCTTTTCTGGCACTGATGTAACTTTCTTATATTAACTGTGTGACCAAATAATAGGCAATAAAAATAAATGTATTACGAAGACTACCGTCTAAAATAAGACTACGTCATTATAGTTAATTCGGAGCATCAAACATACATTAAACACTGATCTCAATTAAGCTAGTACGCTGTATAATACAAGTATGTATACGAGTATGTAGTGTATGTGTCTTCTTTTTAACCGACTTCAAAAAAGGAAGATTTCGTGGTAAGTGGACCGATTTCGATGATTATGATTTCTTATTTGATAGAGGATGATATGGATGTGGTTCCATATAAATAGGATGATGAACTGATGACGACGTCCGGAAATGAACAAAGGAACTCTTTAACGAATGGCAGTTAATCGACTATAATTCAAAATATTTGCTACGGGTAGTTGTTCTTTTGCAAAATAACTACACCACTTACCAGATCAGTGCCTGATGACAAGTTTGGATTCGATTAATGGAACTCCTTAATGGATATTAGTAAATCAACCGTGATTAAATATATTTGCTACTAGTAGCTTTTATTTTGCAAAAAAAAACTATACCGTCGACTAGGTCAGGGTCTGGTGATAAGTTCTGGAGGTGAACAGTTGAACTCCTTAACGTATGGTAGTAAATTAAAAGTGGTTTAAGGTATTTTCTACTGATAGGGATCATGCCAGAGTCTGATGATACATTCTGACGATGAACAGTGGTACTCCTAAAAGGATGGCAATAAATCAAATTTATTTCAAAGTATTTACTACTAGGAGTTTTACTTTACAAAATAACTGCATCATAGACCAGATTAGTGTGTGATGATGAGTTCTGAAGATGAATAATGTAACTCTTTAATGGATAGTATACCGATCGAGATTCAATATATATGCTACTGGTTCGTTGTTATTTTAGATATTACTTTGCAAAATCTGATATTGGATTTCAGATATGGAGAATGGAACCCTTCATGTGGTAGTTTTAAATTTGCAAAATCCTCAACGGCTAACAGCTAACCATTACCGACTACTACTATCGCTTCATTTCTAGTTGTTGAAAATCAACTTTAGACAAAGAGGAAATTATCCATATACCAGCTTTTTCCCTATAAAATAGTTGTGATTATTAATATGAATATATCAATCACTAAAAATTGTTTATTAAAAAATCTTTTAAAAAAGAGACTTTAAAAAAGATATGTATAAAAAGTAAAAAAATAATTAATTCAAAGTAAGTACCTATTTATTTACAATAAATAACTAAGTCACTTATTTTTGAAGTCGGTGCCAACACCGCCGGTCTAATTAAACAAATGTACATTTTTATGTAATCAATATGTCCTTTATGAATCTATTTAGTACTATATGTACATTACATTTTAAACTTCTAAATTTACATTATAAATTAAATTATAAATTAAGTATTTGTCTATTATTAAGTATTTGCCTATAGGATACACTGTGTGTGAGTTTAAAAGTAATTGATCGGGTTTTTCACAGAACATAAAACAAATAGAAGTGGCATATTCGCCAAACTGTATGAAAACCCGTATCGCCAGTTCGAAATATTTGAATTTTAAATGCGCCAATTACAACACGACGCACTCCCCCATACGTGTTTATAAATATCGTATTATTAAATTCGTTCTCGTTTCCGCACGCCTTGTCGCATATTTTTATCCTGCTCCCGACAAAAAATCCAAAATGTTAGTGTTGTTCACACATTTAACGACCGCTCACCACGGTATCGACATAAACAATAGTACAAACTAACCGCTATATTTAAATATTTTTTAAGAAAACTTAAATTTTACGAAAAAAGTATACTTCATAATAAATATAATATTTTACATTATTTGTAAACATTAAAAAACAAATAAACGACTTGTTTGTATATTCAAAAGTTTTCTATTTTATTTAGTTTTAAGTACCTAATGGATTGAATTTATTTAAACAGAATAACTATAAAAAGAAAACAAAAAATAAATATTTTACGATTCGGTGTTGTGTAAATAATGAAAAAAACTTATATTTTTTCAGTATACAAAAACACACGCACGACACTCGCGCACGCGCACATGTGCTAGCAGTTTTTTATATGTTGAATTGAATTGTCTTGAGGTGGGGTTATTATTTGAGCCACCATGTGAATGTATGTTATAAAATAACACTCCGAAATGATCTTGAATATAAATGTTTTGGTACATTAATAAAACCTCTAAAACCCAAAAAATCATTTTTTCTAAGACTTTCAATTACAAGTTTTCCGTCATCATACTTCAGTGAGTTTAAATATTTACTTTATTCCAAGAAAGGCAGTATGATATTATAATTTCCGTCACATAGCGGTTTCTTAAAATCAAATCTACACATACTTTTTGATTTAAATATGTCAAAAAGGTTATTAATTATCCGCAAAAAATTGGCAGTGGCTTGACTACCTTAAAATTGAAAGAGTTTTAATTCAGTTTTTGCAAAATAAAAGTGCGTCAGCTACACTATTGCTAAATAATTGACTAGCTAGCTTAACTTTCATTTTTTGAGTTTGAAAGTCAATGTGTATTCGACGAAGTTTATTGGCTAAGTAAAACTTTTTTGTTTCTCGAATACTATTCAATTTCTCTAAATATTTTCAGTTAACCTGATTTCCATACTTATCTACAAAGTTTTGATACCCGTGAGATGCATTTGTTATAAGTTTTTGAGCATATGTTCAGGATTCAATATTGCTGCGACGGAATTTTTAGTAACTGGATGGGAAAAATCACTTTTGATTTTTTTGTAGATATTCTAAGTTCTTTCAACATGGTTAAATTTACTGTGTACCTATTAAAGTCAAGTAAATTATTTCCATTTTTGTTTTATACAGAAGCTTCAAACATTGTTTAAATAAATTTGTTTTTTGCACTTCTATTATGCCATCTATAAGAAAACATTCTGCAGGAATTTTCCAATTACTGGTAATAACTGTTACTATATAAATTACAGCTTCTTTGGCTTTAACTAAAAAATCATTTCCCTTTCCTTTGTTCCCTATATCTACATATTTGTGAAATTCTTTACCATTCCACTCAACCCGTTGACATATAGCCATTTCATCGACTACAAGATTACTGGAAATGATGTGTGCTGAATTACCTACTTTCCATTTTAAAGCGTTTAAAGATTATGTAGTGAAACCTGCGTTACCGCCAATAGACTCGTACCATTTTTTATGGTATCATGAAAGAAGACAGGAATCAAATGTTTTTCTAATATGAACGTAAGCTTTTCGTGAATAAAGGTGCAATGATAATGCTAAAGTTCTTAAAGCTGGCGAATATTTGGTTTGATTATGTGCCCTTATTCATTTTTAATTATTTGTCGACACGTAAGTTCTTTATCTTCTATATTTGAATTTAAAAAAAATATATATTGTCTTCTCATACTGAGACTTTGGCATGAAATGCTTTAAGAATATTTTCGACTCTTTCAATTTTTCTTTTGAATCGCCTATTTTGTGCGAGAAGTTGTTTTTTTTAAAGCCTCTGTCTTAATTATTCTCTCCTTATGATTTATCATTGCATGTAATTTTCGCTTACGTGGTAATAACGAATCTTGGGCGATTTCTAGTGTCATACTTATCTGAGGTGAGTGACGTAAAATTACTTCAAGCTGAAAATAAAAAAAACTATTTTTTTTACGTATATGTATTACTATTGATATTTTATGCAAGTGATTTGGAAAATACATACTTTAAAAGAAAACAGCGATTGTGTCAATGTAAAGCAAAAACATTAATACTACGTCTTTTAACAGTCGGCAAAAAGTGTAACGCATCACATAAATGCTCACCTAAACGTTGAAATTTTTTTGAGGAATAAATAGTTTTTACACGAATTTCTAAAAATATCCTCAAACAAAATGTATTTCATTTCATAAATATGCTCACTCCTTTTCGGCTTAACATCCACTTTCCGAACTCACTCACCTTATACTTTACTATTGTCCAAATATTTATTGTTGGTATTGCTTAAAAAAAAGTTTTTATATCCGATAAAAACTTTTTTGCCATGTTTTTTTAATTACTTCATCATCTTTAAAATTTTCCGAACAAATTGTGCTTAATTTTGCAGGAAATGAATTTTTGCGATCTGTAACTTCAACCCATTTTTCTTTAACGTCACTTTTTCAAATCCCGTCAGATTTCCAAAATCTAAAAATAAATATTTTATGAAATAAAAATATCCATTAATTCAAATAACACAATAAAATCATTACTAATATAAGATAAGAAAAATTACTAGGTCTCATTTAAAGAATTTATAACAGCGCATACATTTCAAAATTGGTAAATATTTCTTACATTTTAACATTACATAGTGATAATCTCTAAGTAATATACAACATTTTTACATCGATATACATTAATATAGTTGCAAAAATATCGATAATCGTATCTAAGATGACGTGGCACAGCCCTACAATGCATCGTCGTTGAACATAGGCGGCATAAAAATAAATGTCAGTTTAATTTTCACACGTCGAAATCAATTTAAAAATCGTCATATCTGTAGTAAAAATACCTCCTTTAGTAAGGTTTTGTGTACGACTTTCATTTTTAAACGATACAATTGCACAGTAAGGCATATTTTAATTTCTTAGCGCAGAAATAACGGAGCATTTTCTGGCGTCTCGACGAACAACAAACTAATGTAGGGCAAGATGCACTTACTTCGAAATGAGCGAAGCGCTTACGCGTGGCACGCTCGTCACGCCCACATGCCATTTCTATATACTCTCTGTTCTGTAGAGTTTTTAAAATAATTACCTTTTTGTTTTCGGGTAAGTATCCATTATGATATATGTTTGTTTAATAATTGCAGTTGATATTTGAAATAGACGTAAATGGTAAGTATCACTTTGCTTGTCGCCACTGTGACACTACACGCAATTACTCAAATATTTAGTTCGTCGTACATACAATCTTGTTTCTTAATGATATCGAAATAGATTGATACTCTTTTGTAACAATATCAACTTGTATTTAAAGACCTCACGACATACTGTGAGCAATTACATGAGAAAAGATAAAGAAATGAGCCTGTTCTTTATCTTTTCTCATCATCATTCATGTTGACAGGAACTTATGTCCAGCAATGTACTGACACAGATTGTTGATGATATTGATCATAACGATATACGCAAGCTTCGAATGGCGATAAAAATCGGAGGCTATGTTATAAATTGATAATAATTGAAATGAAAAATTGTTATGTCCCAGAAAATATGTATTAAAACAAATGGAAAACAAATCCTTTTGATCACGGATCGTTTCTTTGTCACTGAGATACAATGACTCTAAAATAGAGGTATTGAATAAATTTGCTTTAATAACGCTCAATCTGTCAAAATTGATGGAATTTCCACGGACCGATGGCGTACTCATAGGTACATATTGAGACGAAACGTCAATATTTGGTGATTTATTCTCTCATTTTCACAAATTGCCCAGGTTATAACTTCCCCGGCAAGAACGCGAATGGTGTCCCATTTTTCACGCTCGAGAATCAGAAATATACTTCCGCGGAGAACGAACGAGCACCGAAATTAAATCCCCCGAAGAAAGGTAATATTCGCTTCAAAAATTAATTTATTCAATCAGTTTTATTGTAAATGTGATTAAATTGCCAACTTCGTTAGTCGACGCTTCCAATTTGATAGAATATTATAACAACTGGTAAACATTTCATCAAGTTATTTTTGATGTTCGGTCGATTAATTTTGCTGATAGACAAATGTTAAAAAAGACGTAAATGAAAACCGTGGTGTGTTAGGTTGATCACAAGACATATGACCTTTGACAGCGCGGCGCATTGTGAGGATCCGGATTCAATTCCCGGCGACTCTTCGAGCTGGGTTGATCTGTTATTCTGGTTAGCTGTAATAAATTGCTCTCGTAGCAATGAGTCCCATATGTATACATTAAAGCAAGTAAATAAATAAATAAATAAGTAGTCGAATGAGTCTCTTCATATTTCTCAAATACCTTGTGTTATAATAAACTGGAAGATAAACAGTCTATCTATTAGATGAGAAATACATTGAATACATTCGACGCCCCCTAGACAATAGACAAACCAATCCCCTAGACAATAGTCTTAACAGTAGTAGGAAGTAGAATACATTCCACTTCCTACTGCTGTTAAGGCTATTGTCTAGGGGATTGACTAAATTCTCCAGATTTCCAAGAGAAAACGATTTGCTGGTTCATTAATAATTTCAGTAACAGTTTATTTAACACCAAAATGAATAATTCTGGAAAAATCATAATTTTTTCATTAAAATTATTAGTGAACTGCAATTAAGGACAAGACGTGATTGAAATACAAATACTATTCATTAATTTCTATTTCGAAACATTTTTAGTTTTTCTTTTGAGGCTAGAAAATGATTTAGAAAATAACTGCAAAGAAATTTTGCAATAAATATATATATATATATATATATATATATATATATATATATATATATATATATATATAATATTTAACAATATTAATACATACATACCAACAATATGTGAATATTTGATTATATTTTCTAATTCTTATCTATTTTCTAATGTTTAATGTTTATTCTGAAATATGACTTTCACAAAAAAACATAATTTGTTATTTTTATATTAGACAAAAATTTTTCGTATTTTTGAAGAAAAAAAACAATAATACTTTTCAGTTATGCTTTTCCACTACTTTTTAACAAAAAGTGTAAATAATTACATCTATTGCATAATTTATAGATATTACGTTGCTGGACTTAAGACCAAAGAATATTTTCTTTTTAGCCTACCCCTACGGATTCTTTTAATTTTCATTAAAAAGTTGAAATTATGTTCTACGAAGAAATTTTCAATTAAACCTTGAGATAATTGATATTATTTAGTATGACAGATGAACGGAAATACTAGAATGAACACATGGCGGTCCGTTTTAAAATTGAAGGGAATCTTCCAAAAATAGCAAAATCTAAATAACTATAGTATTTTAGAACGACCCAATATATTTCATTTGTACACTAATCCATTATTCCACGGCTGCTTTGTGTTGTTACAGCCCTTAAAGAGTCTGAGACTGCTTCAAAATTAGGCTCCAATCGGGTCAGTTCAATTTACGATACCTCCAGCCCCAGCTTCTCCTCCATAGGAGGTTATCCTCCACATCGTCGAGCTAACGTTTCCGGAGAAGACCCGCCATATCCTTTACTAGGTTTATTTCTGAAGACAAGCTGCATAGCCTTGCATCCAAGTATGCACTCAATGTGTAAGGTCCACCGTCGCCAATTTCTCCGTATCTTCATGCTAATGGTCTGCCGCTCGTACAAGTCGTAGAGCGCTGCGTTGCTTTCACTGACGGTTGTTGTTCACTGGGTGGTATACATTCACCAGGATTTTGTACACACCCTTCTCCTGTCCAACAGATCTGGCTTCTCTTTTTAGGGACTCATGTCTGCGGCAATATGTAACAATCGGCTAGATGACAGTTCTGTAGATTGTCTTATACGCTCCGTCGAAAAATCCAACCAACATTTTCAAACACATTTAAAAACATCTCAGTATTCATCTATAAAAGATAGAATTTTAAAAAGTCGCGAACTGTTCATACATGCTTCTAAAGGTAAATGTCATACATAAACGATTTAGCAACATTTTTACGTTTCTCATAAATCCTTTGACAAATCCAAATACGAATTTCCTAAACGAAATAAGGATCCTTCCGCTCGAGATTTCATTGAAACGTGGAATTTGAAAAAATAAACAAAGCAGAAAACAGGGTAGGATTGATGTTTTATTTGTACACCCCCAATTTCTGTGAACATCCCCATATTTCCTCTTCAATAACTTTTTATGAACCTTAATCTAATACTTGTCATGAGTAACGTTTCGATGTATTGACTGGCGATTTTTTTTTACTTTACCGAGAACATTCGTTCGAAATATACAAAATTTTATTAATATTAATTTTATTAATTAGTTTTAATTCAAATATAAAGGTCAATAGATAGGAAGTTATATTGCAAACCAATCGGTATTTCTCTTTTTATTATGCGAAATGAAGCTCAAACAACTAAGTAGATTATGAACATTAAAACGCGAATGAACGAGTAAATCATTGAAACAATTAGCTTTTCATTATGCACATTGAAAGCAAATTGTGTGCAAATATGCTCACGGTCAATAAATCATATAATTGAACGATTTTATTGAAGCGGCATAATTCAGAGGTACGATGCAAAACACACTCGTTGAAACAAATGGTGTAAGTTTCAATTCAAACACCATTTATACTATACGAGAGTTATTATATTTAATTTCACATATAATTAAACTATTATCCGATTTTTTGTTTGTGCGAGTGAAGTTTTGTTTAGGACATTAACTAAACAAAGTGGGCGTGGTAAATTACGCCTGAAGAGAAGTTCATTTTTTTATTTAGTACATCTCGCACACGACCAGTATTATCATAATTAAATTTCAATATAGTTGGACTCTTTTAACATAGTTTTTTTTCGTGATAGAGCAAGTAATTAATAGGCAATACCGAATTATTGGTGACGTTGTATCTACAACAAAATTAAATAAAAATAAAAGACAAGCGAAAAAAGTAATTATACCATAATAAATTTAAATTAAGCCTAGCCAAACTAAATTTAATTAAATTAAAATTAATAAAATATAATTAAACCAGATCAAACAAAATTGAAAACGAAGTTGCATTAAATTGGAATAAACTAAGATTAAATTAAACAAATCAAATAATCGATAGGATCCAAAGTAGGAGTATCAACTCAAATCAAATTCCATTAAGTAGCATTTATTGCCCAAAAACAGTACATTTACCAATGGATATTAACTATTTTCAATAACATCTTTTTTAGATATACGTATGTTGGAATTTTCGTACGTATCAAAGAAGACGAATAAGTTGTGTGAAAAATACTGATAAATTTAACTATTGTACTTAATCACGAATATGATAGATATTAAATCGCTACGAACCTCTGGACAGTTTGCACGAAATTCAGTATAAACACTGTTCATTATCCAAATTAACATATGGGTTACTTTTTAGCTCGAGAATTACGTGTTTTACTCAACAATACAAATTGTCCACTACAACGTTTCAATATTTTGCACGAGTAAATATTGAACAGGTTGCCAATTTTACGCAAACGTTGTGTCGTTAACGTTTGTATTAAATTGGCAACGTGTTCAACATTTTTAAGAGAAATATTGCAATGGTCTTATTGGGTATGAAAAAAATCATGCGGGCGAAAGGTATAGTTATATATGTAAACGACCATTTATCTATTTAAATAAGGATTTTCGTAATTTGGTAAAAAAAATGTTTTTTGCTGTGTGACCTTGTTTCTTGCCCAATTTCATAATTCTCGGTCAACGAAAAGTACCTTTTAGATTTTTTTTTTTTGCATTGACTAGAAGCTTTATTTGTCTACAGCTCCAAGGGACCGTAGACCTAAAGTATTTGGTATTAATTTTAAATTGATACCTCTATGCGTTTTTGATCAGAAGGGTCTTTACAGACAAATAGACAGACAGGCGGATAACAAAGTGATACTATATTCCTTTTGAAGTACGGAACACTACAAATTATAAAAATAGTACTGTTTTGAAAAGAAGATCTGCTTTTTCTAAAAAGCTATTGTAGAAGTTCATTACTTATAAAGCTACCCGGATTATAATTCGTTTTATAAACAAAACCCGACGTTGTTGCGTTAGTCCATAATGAAGGATATAACACGAGTGTGTACTTTATTATCGAGTAACGCAGTAAAGTAAGTTCAAACAAAGCATTCGGTTGAATACACATTTTACTTCATTTTTATAAAATTTTAATACAATAACACTTGGCTACGTTTAATTTCAAATAATTTTATTGTTAATTAAATTAACTTAATTAAATTAGTCCAATAAGAATTTGGCATGTTTTTTTCTCATGAGTTTTAGTGATGGGATAATATATTTTGTGCGGTCTACGTTTGAGGTACATTTAACTTTATTTTCACACAAGGAAAAATTCATAAAAAAATCATTCGTATATTATTATTTGACGTTTGCGGGTATTCAACACGCGAGGCGCAAGGTGAATGAGGTCGTTGCGATTAACCTAAAAGAGGCGATGATTACATTTTTAGATCGCATTTAGTTGAATCACATAATACATATACGTCGTAAAAGTGCGGCGCATATATATAATTATCCATCTGATAAAATTTAAAAAATCGGGGTATTAGTGAAAGGAACTTTAATCAGAATGGGACAAAACTAACTGAAAAAAGATATAATTTACTATTTAATGTGCGTTTAACTATTAATTATTATAATTGAAAATGATCAACTTATGAATTTTTTTTATAAATAACTTAACTAAACGACGTTTTCTTACTTCAAATTTAATAATTTCAATACTCCCAACTTGTCAGTTTTAAAAAACTAAATAATTAATTATATCATTTTTAATAGATATCCGTTTTATTTTAACATTCAATCCTAAAGCAATCAAACACTAAAATTCCTAACAAATCGTGCAAAAAAACTTGAATCATATCGATTTTTTAACAAATTTTACTAAAGTGTGACTTGATGAAAGTACATTAATAATAGTTTCAAGATATGTCAATGACCAGAAGAAATAAGAAGTGACGAAAATTAAAATCCAACTTACATGTGAAACGTATGAGTATTGTAAAAATAAATAAAACGGTATTCTTTGTAAAGTGTATTAAGTGCGAACTTGCACTTGAAAATATAACATTTAATATGCCCGCAAATTCAACTATGCTATTAGACAAGCAGGTCGAATAGCGAGGGTGAATAACCTTAATCAGTTTAGATCAGATATAATCTTATCTGAACGGAATAAATTTAATAAGGGTATTTAAATGAGGATTATTTTTTCACAATTTCGTTAGACTGTTTTTTTTTCCAAAGTTTTTTGACACTTAAAAAGCCAAAATTTCGTTAATAATATTATTATAATCTATCATATTTTTTTCTTTTTTAAATTTACTAAATGTCGCTCTGTTGTCACAAACCACTGTCTGTAACAAAAGAAGAATTAACGGCATTTAGCCCTCTTAATTGAATTTAAAAAGCTGTTTTTGAACTTACTTTGCTCTCTATCTGCTACATATTTTGTATTCAAGATTTCACTCACTTTCCGATGGGCTGGATAATTCAAACTTAGCATACACTTGTTTCCGGTGACAACATATGATAATAATGATGCAGTCAGTGTGTAAAAGCTTTCCTTCAAGGAATCGAATCAAGTTTGGGCTTGTTTTCCCTGTCTTAATAAGTTATTTGTATTTTTTTTATTTTTAAGGATTTAAAATCAAAAGCTTTTTAGAAAAAATACATAATTAGAATTATTTCTTTTTCCGAAAATACATATTTAAAAAAAATAACTAAATGTATTTGTTTCTCCCTACCGAATACCTCTATTTTGGCACCCTATAAGATGTTCGCACCCATATGCGCACAGTTTATAAGCTATACTAGTTGGATAGAAAAATCCCAAGATGACAATGATAGAATTTTTTCTTACCCGCTACAACTTAAGAAAAACCGAAATAGAAAATTTTGCATTTATAAATAAAATTCTCAAAAATTCTGATCCCATTACATCACTCCTATCGTGAGCGACATTGTTCAATACACAGCACGGTAAACCGAAAATAAAGAAAATCTATAAATACATTCTACACCTCATCGCATATTTACAAAATTACTTCGGTGACTAAACACCGTGATATTTACGTTGCGTTTTTCCGTTTTTATACCTCGCGGTTTTCCAAGCAATAAAAGTATGCAATGGTAGCTATAAATTTTACTTTTCATAATCGTTAAGTTCGTCATTAAATCACTTTTATTACGAAAAAGATAAACGAAAATGTGGCCTTTTTGTGGCTTTTTCCTTATGCACCGCGCTTGGTGACACCTTTGGAATGTAACTTTGGCCCCATATAAGGTGTTCGTGCCCATATACGCACATTTTATTTGACGTGGCGTAAGCTGTCGGCATTTGTGTACTTTATGCTAAAGTGAAAAAGCAATTTAGTGCATGATATATTGGCTCCGAGAATTTTTTTAACAAATATTATGTTTTACTCGATTTGTAAAAATATTATGTTTTACTCGATTTGTGAATCGTGAAGATGAGTACTTAAAACATTAAATTAAAAATATCATTAAAATGAAGGATCCAAAATTTCACTAATCGAGCTATTTTATTTACTTTATATAAATTTTAAGTTCCATGGCGTAAATACAATTCTTTATTAAAGAAATTGAAGTATAGATGTTAGTAGTCACTTATCACATACAATTTTGTATAGGCCGTGTCTTTAAATAATTTATTTACTGTTAAGTTGAAAATCAAGGCAGCTTTTAAATGATACATTCGAAAAATGACGAAAGGAAGGTAGCGAGGAAGGAGTGGAAGCAAAGAAGCTGTAAATTATGGAGAGACCCGACAAAAAGATTGACGAGAAGAACAGAGTTATAGGAGACAGAAAGAGAAAATTAGTGAGAGAGTAAGACTGATAATCGCATATACAGAGAAAAACAATCGTTATGAGTTTTTTGAAATTATTTTGTTACATATGCTCAATGAAATTTCTTATTTGGTTATATATACAGAAAGTATGCTTAAATAAGAGATAAAAATTTTTACCAAAAAAAATTGAAAACGTTTACGTGGAAATGATTTAAAAATGTTATGTCAGATGGTTTTAGATGTATTGTTAAAAATATTCACAATTTTTTTCTCAGTAACAGTTTGACATGAAAACTTGAAATTTAGCATAGTCATTAAACACAGTCAGTGGCATATAGTTAAAATATTATTATTCAAAAATATCTTAACGGAAACTTTGGAGGAGGCAAATAAAATACTCAAAATTTATTTTTTTTTATTTTTCGTGTCTGAGATATCCGTTAAAAAAGCAAATTATGAGGATTTTTGTTTCAGAATTTTAGATAGAATAGTTGTTGATATGTTATTGAAAATATTCACGAAAACATATGTTTAAAGTTTGCCTCAAGTTTATAAGTTACAGTTTCTCAAGTTACAGTAATAATTTTATGACATTCATGATAATTTTACACCTGTGAAAGATATACCACGCTATATATTTAAATAGTGAACAATATGCGTGCATATGATTGTTTGTGTCATATGTTTGTGTGCGCATCAGTTAATTAAGTCTCTTAAGTACGAGTAGAGCTCACAGAACGATGGTTTTGTATGCGTTGAGATATGTCTAAACATTTAATTATATGTATTAAATTATTTACAAATATTAATAGAATAATAATATAAGTATTTGTAAATAGTTTAATTCACAAAATTAAATGTTTAAACATATCTCAACGCGTATAAAACCTTGGTTTTGCGAGTTCTACTCATATTTAAAATATTTTATTAAGTGATGCGCATACAAGTATACAATCAAATACAAACATTGCATTTATTTCAATTATTTATTATTTAAAGAAAACTTGGCTACACAAAATTTAACCCAAAAAAAATTAAAAATTGTATTTTTAATTTTTTAAATATCTAGAATTTTTAATTATAAAGAAAATTATTTTAATGAAATACATAAATTTAATAAGTTAAGTGGTAATGCCAGTATTTGTTTTCCCCATTTCGATAAAAAACAGTGTAATTATCAGAATTATATTCGAAAATCTAACTCCTTCACTAAATCAACTACACAACTATGCCGAAAACCAAAATTTTGCTATCACTTTTAAACTCGGGTATATATCTCTAGGAATGTTAACCTGTAACCCGTGTTGTCCATTCTTTGTAAAGCACATGCATAAATTCGTATGAATGTGACGCACCTGCAGTCACGCCGCACAACTTTCGCGCAGCCTAGTCCGGTGCGGCTGCGATCTTAATTAGTAAAAAACTGGCATAACCTATTTAATTTTGCAACAGATTTGAAATTTTCACCTTAACTCTCCATAGAGTTGAGTATAACTTTTGAGGCGTTCTGAGTTGAGTATAACTTGCAAGTTTGACGAAGACTCTGAGGATGGAGAGGAAATGGACTGGATTGTGAACAATCAATATTTTCGATTCACAATATACAGGTCACAATATATCGCACAAACAGAATGCTTTATCATGCTTCTATTATCAAAGTTTATCAGGAAAGCAATAAAAAAATCGGTCAACTTCACATTTGATTACACTTTTTTATCAATTGGTTACAAGCAGGTGGATTATAATGTTAATTGCGGGCTAAATAAAGCAATAAATGTTATTCTTTTACAATCTTTTAATTCAAAGAGACACACTTTTGGATATAAATAAATAATCGCAAGTATTTTTAGATTTCTTTTCCTTAAAACATGATAAAATAAATAAACTGTCTTAAAATTATATTTACGGAAATATATTTCAAGGAAGGCGATGTCAATATCCTAGTGGTCAATACCGTATACAAGAAGAAAAAGAAAGTGAAGAAGAAAAGGCAAAAGTGTACATGAAAAAAAAGAAAAGCCCAAATCCTGAAATGATATATGTTACAGTAGCAGACTTTGATAGCGTCCTGTTTCATATATCTGATATTAATGGCCATAAAACCAATGTTAGGTTTAGTATATTATTTAAATTTTACAAACAACTACTAGAACATGGTGCAGATGAATTGTTCAAAAAAGTTTAATGTTCCCTTCTCACCGAGCCAGGATCTGGTTACAAGGTTTTGATTTTACTAGATTTACACACGGATAATGTCCTTGAAGATTTGTAAGATATTGTGAAGAGAGCCAGCCTGCTATAAAGGAATTGTTTGCATCAGTATTTGAGACCTATTTTCGATTCCAAGAAGATGGTGATATCGGTAAAAACCTTCAGTTATCAACTATAGACAGGATGAAAAACTATAAGAAGCTCAAGAAGATAGAGTTACAATAGTGTTCTCAATTGTATTTGAGAACGAGAACAAATAATGATTATGCTATATCAAACTCTGATGACTAGTTTATAGTACGAGAGCCCGCGTTAATGACCGACTATTATCACCTGTATCTGTAATTCGATATAAAGTGAGATGCCATGAATTCTATTCACTAAAAATATAAATGAAGTAACTGAAGGCCAGCTGGAAGACCACGCCATACTAGATGTGGTTTCCTCCACTTTTTGCATTCCGTACATAAAAAGAACAAAAATGTACATTTATAAGGTCATTCTCATGCCCGTTTGACTGTATGTGTATCATAGCCGATTTTTATAGAAATTTTTGACGTAGAAACTTGAAATTTGCTCACAGTAGTAAAGTGTATTAATGATTAACATTCAAAAATATTTGTGCAGAAGTTTTAAATTTGGTAAAAGGCGTACGCGGTTTTTTTTAAAATTTCTTGCGCTGCCTCGAAAGATGTGATGAAAAACATTAAAAATACATCTCCAAAAATTTCCTTCCCCCATTCTGCTAAGCACTGGACCTATATTTATGATGACAAGGTTTTTGAAAGCTTCCCTAATAATTATTAAGGAATTATAACTATGATTTTAAATCTCACAAGATAGTACATTTCAATTACGAAAATGATATTAATATTTTCAAAGAGTTAATAGAAAATAATGTACCATTAAATATTTAAACTTTTACATGTACCTAGGACTATACTAAATCTGCGTAATTAGAGTTCCACTCATACTTAACAGGCTTTTGGGTTTTCATGTCCAAAATAGTAACAAATTAAACCTGACTAGGATTACTTCCTTATCTCGTTATATGTTTGTGACTGGATCATAACTTATGAAAAAGATTAATAAAATAAATATTTCTCGTATTTTTATTACGCTATTTTGGCAGTACAATTAAAGAGTCTTAAAACGTTTAGGAATATAGAGACAAAATCCTAACGACAATTAAAATTCATTATGAATGGCATGTTCTAACAAAAATATATTTAACATAAAATATTATACTAAACAAAAAGGAAATTATTCCTGAAATTCGCAACTTGCAAAATAGCTTGCAAATTAGGCCCTCAGATTCATATACCAAAAATCGCCATTTATTAGCTATGTAAGAACACTTAAAAAATCACCCGTTCCTTTAAAATTTGTGCTAATAAATGTGAAATAATATCTCATAAAATACGATATCCATAAATTATAACGTCTCTTTACTCCATCGTTCCAAGTGTAAAAAGTTTTACAAGCCTTTGTATGTGGATGCATGAAATCGTTCTACGATACATCACTTTATAAAATTTTAGGTATTCCTCTCATCTATTTTTTTTACTTATACTTACTGATGACATAGCGATAAATAAAATTTAGTTTTTAATCTTCTTGTAGCTATTGTACGAAACGATTCACGTAGGAGCAACATAAAATGTAAAACATGTCATATGGGCCATCAACTGTATATTGCAATACTTCACAGTATTTTATAACGAAAAGACAAAGATAATGAATAACATTTTACACGCATAGCAAAATGCTATCGGCAGCATCTAGTGATAAATTAGTAAACTTTGTTGCTTTGCAAAACAAAATTTATGTATAAATTTTCTTTCAATTAAATAAAACATTTGAAAAACTGAAAATAAAGGAAGTAATTCATTTCGCAGATTTGTCCCTTCGCTCATTATTTTTAGTGTGTAATCTCGTAATAATTACAGTCGAACATTACTTATCAACTTTATACCTTACTTGAAAGCGATTCTTGTTTGTGTAACTACTTGGCAGGTAATCTCTATTGAATAATTAAATTCCATCACAATTATAACATAACTGTACTTTTTTCTGTACTGTTACTTTCACAAAAAGAAAAACACATGAGTATTAACACATACATAACCAAAACTTTTTGTGATATGGCGGTGTGTGTTTTTTAGCGATGTCATATTTATTGTAGGTTCTCCATACATCTATCCTGAAACACGTAACTACGTTGGTGTAGGAAATAACAATATATATGGGTGAACTGAAGAAATATTGGGTGTAGTTTCAGTGCACAGTGATTCTTAAGAGTCTTCATAGTAAAATATTAACATAAAACTTGAAATATTTCATTAATATCAATATTTTCATTAATATTATATCAAAATTATTATTTTTTAACATCTTTGTAAGAAAATATTTTTCATTTTAATTTTTTTTAACTTTGGCAAATATATATTTTTTAAATGTCAATTAATTACGTCAGTAGGCCATGATACCATAATAAGTGGTCTAGAGATAATAAAAATGTTTAGGTGTTACCCATAATCTTGAAAATTAGAATCGTTTTAAACAGAATTATTTCACATGTTTCAACTAGTAAATTTGAAATAAAAACGGGAAAAGACGTTTTACGTAATCTGTAGTTAAAATAATCAAGCAGAAAACTGTTTTAACGATTAATCGCGTCGATTAAAATACCGTCTTAGTACTCGTTCAGTACTTTGCTTCCCAATGCCGTAGTTAAAAGTACATAAATGTTATTCAAGCCAGTTTATTCCACAATATAAAACGAGGTCAACCTTAAAAAAATAATTTATCGAAATACTTGTGACAAAATATATTTAAGCTGAGATTTTTTCCTGTTAATAAAAAAATATTTCGTTTTGAAATTTTCACTTTTATATCTTCAATAGTGGAACCACTGTGCGGCCGTAGATTCAGTCCCGGAGCCATGGGTGCACTCCACTCTGAATAGCTTTATTTAACTGATTAAGCTATTAAAACAGCCTCTACCAGTTTACTAAAAATTAACTCGTTAAGCTCGACTTTAAATTAAGGAAAAGGAAAAACCCTAAGTAATTAGAAAAAGTTATATTTTAAGATAAGAATTGCTACTGCTTTTTAGCTTAATAGTTTCAACGTATTTTAGACTGTTTATATTGTTTTAGGTTAATCATGTTAATAATTTATTTTACCATTTTATTAAATCACGTAATTTTAATTATAAACGTTCCTGTATTTTGACGAATGCTTATTGTATCTACGTACTTAAAAAAATGCTAATTTATGACTGGAATTTATGATTGGTTATTAGCACAACATGTCTAAGTAAATAAGATCAAAATATTTTTTTAGGTGTCTAAAATTATCTGCTTAATAATGTGATACTATCTTGAGAGAATAATAGTAGATAAAATTTAAAACAAAATGCTCAACTCCATGACAAATTGTTTCTTACATTGTTTTTACATTGTTATTTAATTGTTATAAAAAGTGTAATAGATAACTTGTTGTAAATAGTATTCGTGACAGAACATTGAACAATGTTTAATAGTAAATAAAGGGAATGGTTACTAAAGATATACTCAAATAATAATTCTAACGCCATTAATATCGTACAAAATAGCATAGTTCTTTTCTAAGACTAGTCATGGTGACTAACATATACTAGCACATTACTATCTTTGTGTTATGTCCAATAATGTTTTGTACATAGATGCGTTACTCGCTGTAAAATGGGAACTTGAAAGGTTTTTAAGTTCCCATTTTAAATTGCCTGGAGTTGGTTTTGTCGTATACTGTCTTACGTCGAAACTGCACGTCACTTCGAGTTGTCAAATGTATTAAACAAATATTTAAAAATGCCATCCTGTGTGATGTCCAAATGCACAAATTATGCAGTAACCGTGAAAAACGGGAAATACGTCTCATTTTATTCGTAAATACTGTATAAATTCTTTGTAAATATTAATAATAAATTACATAATAAAAATTAATTTTCCCAACCGTATGATTATCTCTTTCTAGCAACAATGTTTCCGTTATCCCCATATAAATATACGAAACTATAATATATAGTTAGCTCCAATTGTATACGTTTAATACCGGCGCTATTTTTATGAAGTATTTAGTATGAGTATACGGCGTCTATTTATAAAAGGTCTTAGGTTATGTCCAATTATAACTCAATTGTCAATATACAAAAATCCAAAATTTTGTATTGTACTTTAATAATTATTTTTATTAAATCAAGTAGAAATTATATGACGGTTTCAATATTTACTAGGCTACACTAACTGGTTCAGAGACTGTAGATAAATGACAGAGAATACGGTGTTATAGAAATATTATATCCTAGTACACTATAAAAGGAAAGTAAAATAACTCAACAAGTCTGAATTAGCTCTTACCCTTGTTTAGTGTTAAAATGTAAAGACACTATGATATAGCACACTCGTATAGTACAAACTACGTTATTTTATGAGATACTTACATTACGTAAGGCCGTCACACAAGTGACCTGGTTTTAACACGCGTTTTTAAAGTCGTTTAATTTAATTTAAAAAAATGTCACTTGTTAATAATAATGAGCATTAATTATTAGGTATATCCAATAACCAATTGTCTTTTGGAAAAATGTACGCAAAAACGTTAAGACAGGTAAAAATAATTATGTATTTTGTAATAGGACTGGTAGTAGCAAACTTAAATACCAATATGACTGATCGGGAATGGAGTTTTAATTTTCTTTTTAAATTCTTTTCATTAAATTCGTTTCTTATGTCCTATAATAATTTCAACATAATTTGATTTCATGTAAATAAATTGTAGTATAATTGGTTGATGCTTTATAAAACTGTAATGAAGTTTATAGGGATCACGTTAAACTTAATATTTATCTTTTCCTTTGAAGTTTTTAATATATTGGGTTACATATAAGCTCTGCAGTGGTAAAATATAGGGCTGGACGTATAATTGTTATCAAGGAAATAGAAACAAAAGAAGTCCTTTTTGACAAGACTCATGGGTGTTAAAACAAGATGGAGATCCAAACTACAGTTCGTTGATTGTTTAGAAAAAGAATTAGAAGTATACGTGTTCAAGTATTGGCAGACAGCTGCTAAGAATAGGACAGCTCAGAGATGATTTCTAGTAAAACCAGCACCCTTCCGAACAGCCTCAATACTGAAAATGAAGGACTACAAGAATAGATAGAATGACAAAAAATTCGAAAGGATTTATGTCTAGATATTAATTGTTTTCATAAACATGGAGGTTTGAGCTTTATTTAAAGAATTTATACGAATTTAACTAAAACTTGGAATGGAAAGAACGCTTAATGGTTTTGCATATCATCCTCGCCCGAGACAGTTCGTATGATTCCAATATCAAAATAGGTACTGTCAAACTCAGTATGATTAACGATTATTACGAAATGTATTTACGTATTGTTAAAGAGAGATAACTGATCATTCATTTATAACACGTCATTTAGAATGAAATTAATCAAGTTTCATTTGCAAATTGTAGATGGAACTATGACTATGTACTTCTAAAAATAAAAAATTAATCAATATATATTAATAAGGTTGAAGTCTATGATTTTCCAGTTTTCAGTTTTTAAATACTTTTCCGTTTGCATATTGGGTTACTAAACCGAATATCATGTTAAAAAATTTGGTCACTTTTTTATCGATACAACTTGAATACTATTCGATATATTGACATGAATTTTATATAAGTTATGGATAGTAACCTGAGATCCAACTTGGATGTTATTGTTTCATCGTAATATCTCAAGCAGTTCCGAAGTTATGATATCCGAGTTTATGATGATATTTGATTTCGTGAAGTATGTCTACACACCCTTACTTTTTGAGGTGATACCTACACGTAAGGATTGCGTAGATCATACTGTATACCTAATCCAGTCAAATATGCATTCAAATACAATAGAGTCTACAAATATTCATCTATGGAAATATATAATTACTTAACCGTTTGATCAGTGACTGTTGTTTCATCGTAATATCTCAAGCATTTCCAAAGTTATGATTATATTGGTATTTGATTCCGTGAAGCATGTCTACATACCCTTACTTTTTGAGGTTGTGATACCTACATGTACGGATTGCGTAGATCATACTGTACGTAACGTTCTCGTATTTTTACAAATACGTATTGTATCTACACCTTTAAGGAAATGCTATTTTATATTTTGATTATTAGATTGATTATTAGCACAATATAAGTAAATAGGATCCAAACAATTTCTAGTTTTCTAAAATTATCTGCTTAATAATATGATACTATCTTGAAAAGGTAATGTTGGATAAAATGTCAAACAAAATGCTCACCTCCATGACAGATTGTACCATACATTCATTAATTATTAATCATTCAACTCCAATAGAGTCTAGAAATATTCATCTATGGAACCATATATAACCATTACTTAACTGTTTGAACAGTGCCTAAAATATTTTCAGACTATATCTACATTATCAATTATACTCCACTGCATGACATCTACGATGCAATAGCAAAACCGATTTCATAGAGCGCCATCTATTGTACAGTAGCAGAGGGTGTAGCATAATCATTAAATAATTAAAAATGTATTATTCCTATTTTGATAAAATAACCTGTCTAAACATATTCAAAAGTCCAACGAAGTTGTGGGCACGTTTTTATTACTATCATTGTTTTTACAATTATTATACTTATTATTTTATTAACTATGCAACAATATGTTATACAACAATATTTTATTAACTATACAACAATGTATACCTAAATCCATGAATAAATTACTATTATATCGAGAAAAAGAAAGTTTCGCAATAAACAATTTATGCTTCTTTATTTTCTCTTATCGCTGTTAAATTCTTTTTCGCTGTTAATTCAATTTCAGTCAGTCAAAAAAATCAATATTGAACCTTATCAAGGAAAATAGATATACTATTAAAGGAATAAAAACACAAGTGAACTACAGATATTATTCGCCTCTAAGATACCAGGACAAAAAAAAACACAAGTTAACCTCAGATATTATTCGCCTTTAAGATACCAGGACAATAAAAGCATCTTACGTCCCATACACATTTGTTAGTGGGGCTTAGCAAAGGTGCAGTGGCAATGTTTGTTTGTGAATTTAATAGAAATGCATAGCGCAGCGGAAGCTGTGCAAAGCTTTGATTGCGACCGTTGAGATAAATCTTTTGTTTGAACGAGTAAATTGCAGTTGGCAGTGAACTGGCGCTACGTGCGACGCATCCTGGATTGGAGAGAGTTGGTACAGCCAGCGGTACGTAATTGCTGTCACGTTCTCTCGAGACTGAAGATATCTTAAAGAGTCTCTTGGTCCTGTACTAGGTCACCACTGCGATGTTCGTCCACTACGAGTGTTTGGTTTTCATTGGGACTTTTATTTTTCTAAATAGGGATTCGTTTAACAAATTGTTACTCTTTACACATTAGGGAAAAATCGGTATTGCCATGTTTTAATGACATCCTTAAAAATATCATTTGTATTTTCCGTATATGGATGACTATATCTATTTCGATGTCCACAAATATAAATAGAATATTTATAAAAGAACAATTACAACTGTAAAAACTCTTTAAAATTCCCTAAGATTCGTATGTATAGAAATTGAATAGTGTTTCGTCGCAGGGAGATTTCGTTCTAAATTTTCAAAAGACATTAAAACATAAAGCAATAGTGGCAAAAAGCCTTTGTAAACACTTCCTGTTATTAATATCGATTTTGTTAATATTTGCGATCTACCCTTTAATCTACAAAAAACTTGAAACCACACTCAACTCTTTTAAAGGAATAGTTCTTTTTATATTTAATAATATTTTTCACCAATATGGTGGCCAAGGTTAAAAATTTTCAAAAATTCTCCATACAGAAATGAACGAAGAAATAAAACACTGAATTATTACATGTAACAAAATCTGTTTCGAATTTGCCTTCGAAACTTTTTTTTATCTCAACGGGGTGTTTTTTATTAATGGGCATAACTCGTTTCAAAAGTTATAATATTGTTGTATTCTTATGAAAAGAATAGCATGTTTTTTATTTAAGCTATATTGTGAGTAATGCTTATTTTACTGCTAAATATTATTTGTAATATTTGAATTCAAAATAACTATATGCAGCTCCTTTGCTAAGTAGCTAAATTCGATGCATCCATCCGATCCGATATCCACATGGGTAATCAATTTTGAATTAAGAAATTTTCTTATACCAATATGATAGGAGAGCATTAATTAATAAATTTGAATTATATTTCAACTTTGCTGTGGATATAGCCTATTTGGCTGTTATATAATTTTTTTATCCTCATGATAAATTATGCTATTTGATTGTTTAAGTTTTAAATAACTATATGTAGTCGTAATATATTATACTATTTGAGTATTTAAACCCTAAATAACTATATACAGCTCATGCTATACGTAGGTAGAATCGATGCATCCATAATGATAATCGCTACTCACGGAGCAAGATTCTTGACTTCCAACTTTATGTATACATGACTTTACACTTCGTACAGAAAAGTATTCACTTTCTACATTTCCAAACAAGATACCTATTTCTATAAATATGCCTTTTTTTCTATGTATAATACTTGTATAGTATGAATAAATGTATAAAATAACAACTTTGAGATAGATTTAAATTTGATTTTTGTAAAGCACTTTCATAGTATACTTTATTACTATATTTTTCCTTCAAATAACGGATAGGTGAGACTGCCTGTTATTTTTAGCCATGTGTTTATATTATTTTACTAGTCGAGCGTATGAAGCATTATTTTGCCAAGGTTATTTACTTTTTCGTTAAGTTTTCTATGGTATTTACTATCTATCATTATCGTGTTTTAGTTTATAACAATCGTTTTTCAATAAAAAATAATAAGCAATTCAATAAAGAATATTCCTGCAATAAAGATTCAATAGAAACTTAATACACAGTGTAAACAGCTACCGTTTACACTATAAACATAATTCAATAGAAACTTAATATACAGTGATATAAGTTTCTATTAAATTATGTTCCCAATGTAAACGGTAGCTGTTTACGTTGTACATATTGATATACATGATTCAGTAGCAACTTAATACTGTAAACAGCTACCAGTTACACTGTATCTTAAGTAAATGGATATGGTCGTCAAAATGGTGTAAAGAAACAAAAATAACTCTTGCATGATGCAATGAAATCTGAAGTCCAATGGGTGTTATAATATACAGGAAGTCAAAAGAGAAACAAATATGACTGAAAATAATCAAATGAAAGTGTACTTAAAGTATGTCTTGAGAATGGAGTTATGCATTTACCGGTTTCAGTTTGAGAATAATTCAAATAATATACATCTGTATGTATATCTGACATTGAGGCGCTGTCTATAAAATTTGTATAATAATTTCGTTAATTTTGACATCACACCTTAAAAAGTTCACCCATTTTTTATTAAGGAGTTGTGATATAATGATGACGTTTATCAGAATTAAAAATATGTCGTATTTCTTTTCATAATGTTAATAGACGATTTTATATCTGTTTATTGGAATTAGTTTTTTAATTCGCTTAGGGAAAATGATAGTAACTTTCAAACTAGTACAAAAATAATTTCACAAAGTTCTATATATTATATTGACTGTTAAAAACCCTTCTTTTTATAAATGTACGAAACATATATTATTTAGACTATATAAATACGTAAAGCCTTAATAATAAATTAAGTTAGTCCAATAATATTATCACGATTTATTCAAAACTCATTCACTTAAGTTTATTCACAATTAAAATTATGCATATGTGAACAAAGAATTAAAATTCTCTTCACATACTATTTTCATTTCTAAACTCGTTATGGTTAAAAACTAAGAAAATTAAGTAATCTAAACTTTCTTTTAGATTAGCGTAACTCACAAAATTGCATTTAAATTTGCTTCTTGAAAAATTTTAAAGAAAATAATGAAAAACTTTAAAGCGAAGGCAAAACGGAGCTTGATAAATGTGATCAAAACAATTAATTCTCGTATCTCAAAGTGAAACAATTGCATTATGATGACGTAAATTTAAAAACAACTTCAAGCAAAGAAGCTCCCTCATATGTTATTAGTCCCGGGATAAATTTTAAATAAATTTAATAACACTCAACTACCAAGGATTAAGGTCTGTAAACGGTTGCATTTGCGTATGTTCGTCAGACATCAGCCTTAATTTCTAATATTTGAAGAGAAACAGCAATTTTCGTTATGTGTACAATGTCTCATGGTGCAATATACTGGCCTCACTTTCCCAATTAATACTAATTATAGATGTTTATGGTATTTCGGGTCAAATTATGCATGTATCTTATAAATTCTTATCACATCCTTGTATATTCTCATGAAGGTCCATGGCAGCTAAATAAGAATTCTAATATTCTGACAGTTGTATCCGCTTTTGCGATTAGTTCTTTGCATTTTTTTAATTAAATATCAAAACACATATGTTCAAAACTTATATTAATTTATCTTAAATATACTAGCAAGCTCAGTCGTCCGGTAATTTCCATCTGCGTCATTTATCTTAAATATACTAGCAAACTCAGTCGTCCAGTAATTTTCACTTGGGTCATTTCCGGATATTTAAAACATTTTTATAGTTTCAGAACTAACATAGTAATCTAACTTAGATAGTCAGAATAATTTCGTTTTAAAATATTTATCAAAAGCTATTTTCTGGATTTAGTCTAGATTCTTACAGTGTTATTTAGAAATGATAGGCATTGTACACATTGAAAATGACTTCGAAGTAGGAAATTTCTTGAAAGCTGCAAAAAAATAAGTGGAAAATAAAATCTAAATGTCATTATAAAAGAGCTTTTTAATAGTATTCTTTGTGATACGATACATTAATTTTTTGCCCTATTTTTTAATAAGGAGAATTACCTTTTAAATAAGGGAAAGAATTTTTGCTTTATACTTATTTATTTTTATAGAACAAAAATATATTGCTTCTTATATCTTTCATAGCGCATATTTCAAAAATCATTTTTTACGTGATGTAATTACAAATTAACGATTTTCGGATATTATTCCTTTACTTGTGCTGTACGACCTTGCTTCTTACCAAATTTCATGATTCTAGGTCAACGGGGAGTATCGTATAGGTTTGATTAATTTGTGAGTGTCAAAATATGCAGCATAAATGGCCGTATTTTTAGGGTCATCCTTGATTGTGTTGACTTAGTAGCTTGATTTTTCATACAAGATTTCTTCGGACAGCTCCAAGGGATCGTAGATATAAGTATTTGATATTAATTTCAACTTGATACCTCCACGCGTTCCTTAGAAAAAGGGTCTTCGCTGACCGACAGACTGACTACGAAGTGATACTACAAGGCTTTCCTTTTCTTTTAGATACGTAACCTTAAAAATGACAGTCTCTAAAATATAAAATGAAAAAAAAGTTCCTCCACAGCTTTACTCAAATAGTCAATTAGAAAAATAAGGAATCTTTTACGAAAATTGAAGTTATTTTTAATAAAAGCTTTTAAAAGCTTCTTCTGACAAAGCTTTTAAGGCTTTTAAACGCTTCTTCTGGGAAAACTTTTAAACGCTTCTTTGAATAACCAGTTTTTAGAAAAAAGTTAGGTAATATAAACCGGACACTAATTTAGAAAATCGCTACGTATTAAAAAAAAAGCAATCGTTATTGATTATTTTATGCAACCGTTTCTAAAAAATATTAAATTTATGTAAGGTTTTTACTACGTTTTTTTAAATTATTAATAATTCTTAACATATTAATAATGTGATGCATGCGTTAACTTAGATAGTTAAGATAGTTTATTTTTATACCTAGATTACTAAGATAGCTTTTTTGTTTTATATCATGTTACAAATATTCAATCTTAAAATGTTCGTATTTTTTTGTAATCACTTAAACACATCGTACTATTGGTTTCGAAATCATCGTTTTCGAATCAAAATATGTTTATTTTTAGTTCACGATAAAAGAAATATGATTTATTTATCAACATATTCTCCACATCGGAATGTGCTGTATCACCAATCGGCGCACGACTGCTGCTTATCACAGCATATGCAATTCAATTTTCTACCGAAATTCAATTTCACCCGCAACCAAAATAAAACCGAAACCGGTAAAAACAATAGTATCACACCGAAATTATTAACAATTAATACCCATAATTCGTGCTCTATTTAAACACAGCCTATAATTAATACACTATATAGATAAATTGTTATTATTGACATTGCGATAACCTATATTCTAACCAATATAAGAAAAGCGAAAGTTTAGATGGATAAATGTATAGGTCGATGCTGTTTACTGTATAATTTCGTAATTGTTAAACGAATCTACAAAATTTGACATACAAATTATAACATATTACCTAGTTTTATTCTGCATTAGTACCTGATGGCTAACATCCACCTCTTATAATATACGTTGATTTCCTACTTGTTCCTACACGTAGTATTGTATTTATGCTATGATAAAGATGGAGTACTAAGTATATTTTAATATGTACCCCATACCACAAGAGCTTTCAAATTATCTAGCTAAGATAGGAAACTAAGAAAACTCGCCACCGTTTTCACTAGAGAGCAGAAATATCTGCTCAGAGAGCAGAGAAATCTAAAGATCGGAAGAAGGTCTAAAGAAAAAATTAATAACTACCATTAAGGTTTAGTCAAAATGATGAAATGTACTATAAAGCAACAGAACATCTTAGTAAAAATATGAGGCGCACGTACTGAATTAATTTGATTAATAAAATTTATTCCGCAATTTTTAAATATAGATAAATGTAGGTAATAAATTTACAAAATAACCCGAAATAAATTTTGAAACCAACTGAATCGTGTGATAACAGAATACTTGAAAGATATTATCTTCACATAACAAATGATGAGCAGACAAATATTTCAAAGAAAATGGAGAAATTAATAAAACTTTTCTTTTTACATTACCACAGAGTGGTAATATAAAAAAAATTTTTGAATTTATTTCATTTATTTTAATTTGTAAATAACAAATTAAAATAAATTACCACCAAACACTAACTTTATTTCAAAATACACAAGAATAAGAATATAAATCATGACGTTACGAAAAAAAGAAATAACATTACAATTCTGCTTTAACGTTTTTTTCTTTTGATTTTCTTCTGTCATTATGTGATAATCGGTAATTTCTTAAATGTGAGATATTTCTTAAAGAGACGTTTTCTGTACTCACAGTACCTTAAAAATAGCAATTTATGCTAACTTATAAAGGGACAAAATTGTTTGTTTATTTGCTTCATCATCATCAGTCCTTGGTGGACCCTGGCCTTCTCAAGCAAACTGTTCCAAGCCCTCATTCTGGGCGCAATGGTTTTCCAGTTTGTTATGTTGAGAGCGTCGAAAACACTTTGTAGGTAGTCCGCCCGTCTTACTTTGGATCTTCCTCTTCCTCGTGAACCAGTTGGTTTGGCCAGAAAAATTTGTTTCGTCGTTCTATCTTCCTTCATTCTAATTACATGACCGGCCCACTTCATGCGTTGAATTTTTATAAATTTTATTATATGTGGTTCTTTAAATAAGCGATAAAGTTCGACATTAGTTCTCTTTCTTCAAAACCCATTGTCAAAGAACTCACCAAAGGGTGATCGGAGAATTTTTCGTTCGAAAATTGTAATGGTTTTTTCACCAATTTGGAATAATGTCCACGTTTCAGATGCATACGTAAGTACTGATCAGATTAAGCTGTTATATAACGATAGTTTAATGTCTCTTCTGATATTATTTGATTTCAGAAATCTTCTTAGTCCGCGAAAGCATCTGTTTCTTTGTTTATTCGCGTTATTTTCTACCACACATTCAATATCAAAAATTAATTTTGTTCTAAAAAGCCCTTTCAGAACTACTATAGGCCATACAGCGTCTTGCTTCAATTCATAGGGTAAAAAATGTAGGAGAAATTGGGGGACACTGCTTAAACGGTAAGAGGTAATTGTTTTATAACGATCCTTAAAATTTGATTAAAGAAGTTATAAGACCTATATTCAAGTAATTTTTCGCGGTTAAAATCACAGATATAGCAAGTTTTCAATATAACGACTACGTTTGTCGCTAGTCACCACTGCAAGTTTTTATTAGAATATTTTTCAACGCATTATTAGTACCCAAACTATCCTATTAATTAAAAAAAATATTTAAAAGAAATGTGGACTTAAATATAATAAAATATACGTAAATAGTTCGACAAAATAATACGTCTTGAAATCTTATGAACGGTTGAGGTCAGACACTATAAATAACACTGTTTTTACTATAAATGCCATAAATTCATAATTTCCGGGAATATTAACATAATTTCAATGAACATGTTTTTGAGGATATATACCTTATGAAACTGCAACTATATAATCAGACTCTAACCTGCTCGACGGTGTATTCAGTTTGAAAAGTAACAGCTACTAGTAGTAAATATCTTGAATCAAAAGTTAAAGAGTTTCATTGTTCATCTTCAGAACTCATCATCGGACCCTGACCTCGTTAGTGGTGTAGTTAGTGGTGTTACTTCGCAAGGTAACAACTACCCGTAGCAAATATCTTGAATCATAATTGATTTATTGCTATTCGTAAAGAGTTCCATCGTTCATTTCCAGACCACATCATCAGATCATCATCATATTTATAGGAGACTACTCCTAAAATAATATTCTTCAAATAAAAAAGAAACATCGATATCGGTCCACTCGGTAAAAAATTATTACTGAACATGGATACAAAAAGAGAATTCCAACAATAAGGAAAGTCCTCCATTTTTGAAGTCGCTTAAAAATAACCAAGGCCAGAAATGTTATTACTAAATACATTGTTTTTTAAATATAGAATATATTTGGCGTTAATTTTGTAGAAATTCATTATTCACAATTAAATGAAACTACGTGATGTAGTATTATTTCTGCTTTATTTAAATTCTTTACCACTACCTGGGTTTCGTTGTATCACATCTTCAGGTGCATCTTTGCTAATTGCCAAACTAAATGTTGTAACACAACGAAACCCAGGTCGTGGTAAATTATTTAAATAAAGTAGAAATAATACTACATCACGTTGTTTCATTTAATTGTGAACTTTGTTTTTTACATTTTCTCATTTAAACAAAGAAAACGAGTAAAATTATCGTTGGTATTAAACTAAATTTATACCGATTTATCACGTCTTAAATATATGTACTTAATTGTAAATTGCAATCACTTTCGTCCAGAAACTAATTTAAGACATTCGATTATAAGAAAATTTGTTGGTAACGTCTATTATTATTATAAAACTCACTTCAGCCGAATACACCATCTGGGCAATAACATTCGAACTAGTGTTTTAGGTAAGAGTTTGAATTGTTAGTAACATAATAGCTCCGTATAAATCAGGATATGTTAGCCATTTGCCATTGCGAAAATCAAAGGAAACGCGTTCTTTTCCATCTCTTTGTAGAAAACAGAGACGTTTTCTTTCTGTTTAAAATGGCAATTCCAGATATTGTTTCATTATTGCTGTCGCCTGACATGGTTTTTTGAAAATGTTTTCTGAAAGCTCGTCTTTTTTATTGAAACCTATTTGTGAAATTGATTCGGCAGATTGCTGGCTTTATTAGAACCTAAATTGATTTTAATTTGATACTCCAGTGACCTATTTATAAGCATTTTCCACATTTCTTTTTACGCCATATTTCTTTTTCGCGGAAAGGAAATCATTACGTATATTATTACTTTTAATTCCATTTCGCTTACAATCAAAAGTTTGTCGAACACGTCGTCAAGGCTTTTGTAAATGTTTTCCTTCATTTGCTGAAAACCATTTTTGCTTTTGTTTTATGAGAATTAGTTTTGTCGTTTTGTGTTTCTCTTCGAAAATAATTCTGGTAATAATTTTAAATAGCCGTAAAACAACTTCATTGACTTTGAACACACACACATTCACTGTGTGATAGATTATGTGTGATAGCCTTAGATTATAACTTGGTACCCAACGGTACAAAGTTATAATCTAAGACTATAATTCTTCCAAAACTAGTTTAATAATTTTACTGATTTAATTTTACATATTTTTAGACAGTAATGTAACTAAAAAGGACAATTAATGCTAATGTAGCTTTAATTAATATAATTATCTTCTAATATAATTATCTTCTAATGCTAATGTAGCTTTAATATAATGCTAATGTAGCTTTAATATAATTATCTTCTAATGCTAATGTAGCTTTAATTAATATAATTACTTCATATATGGTATTATCCCAGGGTATTTTATCCCACGGTATATTACCCAACGGTACAAAGTTATAATCTAAGACTATCATTCTTCCAAAACTAGTTTAATAATTTTACTGATTTAATTTTACATATTTTTAGCAATGTAAGTAAAAAGGACAAGTAATGCTAATGTAGCTTTAATTATTATATATATTATGATCTGATTATATAGTGCATTGGTAAACAGCGTAATTTGCTCCACTATTAGTAAATTGGTTGCATGAGGGATATTTACATTTAAGATTTAATTTATGGGTATCTTCTGACACATGTGGAAAATGTTTACGATGGTTTTCTGATTACCTTTGCCCTTCTAACGATGATTCACCTGTATATCATAATCACGTTCAATGCGTTTGTGTAGGTGAAATTTAGTGAAAATTAATTAACTTGTTATTAACATCACTTTTCATATAAAAATCCCACACTTTCTCTTTTCATTTTCATTCATTTTGTAAACTTTCAAATCATAATCTATTATTACTGCTATTTATTGTGGGGCTATTATTAAACTCAAATGTAAACATTTTTCTAAGTGTTTTATTAAAAATATATTTTATATGATTGTCCTATCTTTAGATCAATACGTTCCTTAGCATTATTTCTTCAGTTTTAAAAGACATTCATTTATTAATTCGATTCCCGTTTGCGTATCGAAAAATTAATTCATACATGCAGACAGAGTTCACTGTCGCGAGTCTCCTTTATTATTGGGTGATTTGAGTTAAATACAAGTGTCAAAGAAAAGGTCAACAATGAATCAGACTACAAGCTGAGTTAGCTTCGACTTGACTGAATATATGAATAAAAATTTATGCATTAAAATTTCACTTCAAATACTCACCTAATATCAGTAGTGACACAAAATGAATTTTGAATATAGATCATACACTTCACATAACTCAATATGTTAAAATTATAAAGTTTAAAAACGATTTTTTAATCAAATCAATAATGATGATTCCTTATTATTTCTGCTATATTTGAAAATATCACATTTATATTACTATACTTTAAACCTTTTGTTAATCGTAATACCGAACCACAACATTTGGCTTACATCACTTTGTTAACGTTGCCGAAGAAAATAACAAAGTAAACATGAAATATATGATATCTATGGCATTTAACCACTATCTACGGTTATACTTTGATTATGGCAAATAAGTAAACGAACACGCAAACAATAAACTGTAATTTATATAAAAAAATCAGACCTTTCTTAATTACCTCACTATATCCCTTGTGAAAAAATCGTATTATACAAACTGGCAATTCGTCTTTGATATGTATTTAGTACTCCAAAGTAACATAAATCTTATTTTGTCTGTAAAGTTATACACTTCCGAATAGCATTGATTTCCATAATTACCTTTTAACTTACAGACACGATGCTCGGAGATGAAAAAAAACGTGGTGTGGTATTCGAAAATTGATGCGAGGTAGCACTACACCATGGCTATTTATTCCGCTTAGGTAGAAAATTGTGGACAATTATAATTAAAAAAAAATAATTTTGGTCAAATTTCTTATACTAATTTAAGGGAAGTAATTAATTTTGGACTTGCCCAATATTTAAGTGGGGTTATATTAAGCAGCTAACAAAGTCTTTTGGTTAGCATTCATAGTAGAATTGTGTATAATTCGGTTTATATTTATATTAAGTATCTAATTTAAAGAAAGAAAATAAATTCATATTACTTTCATTTTTAAAGGTTTCGTAACTCCAAAGGAGCCTTTAGAAAATAAAGTACGTGTTCATTCGTTTAACGTGGATATTTTAAATTAGGCATAGTTATAAATCATATTAACTTATTTATATCTCTCAAAAATAATTATATGTCTGTTTTAGAAAGAATTTTTCTTTTAATTTCATCTGTTGTATTGGTTATTGTTAAAAAAACAATTAAAAGAATCCCAGAAATATTATTCAAAATTTTAATAATTTTACATTTATAAAGGCTCTGAAAAAAAAATTAAAAAATAACACGCACGCAGGGGAGTGGATCCCCTTCTATTCCATTCTGAAATTACTCAATCTAAAATTATGAGAACAACATAGTATATAGCATATAAAGTATTAGTTAAAGTTTATATGACCGCTACATTAGACAACATGTTTACTTACGCCTGTGAAAAGTATGTCACTGAATGATATATTTACACGATAAATAAGATATTATATATTTGTAAATAGATTATTGATAATACTATAAAATATGATGAGTTCGTAATATTATACATACCTATGTGTGTTTGTAATACCATCTGATATATAACAGAAAAATTGCAACTCGACAGCACATGAGAATACGCTAAAGAAATGACGCTATCGAAGCCATTTATGGGTTGAAAATATTGGAAAATATCGGCGTCATATCCGCCTATGATATATATTGTACTGTCTGAGTGCATTTTATGTAAATATATATATATATATATATATAAATATATATATATATATATATATATATATATATATATATACTAGCGTCACCCGTGCGAAGTCTTCGCATTATTTATTCCATTATGAAGCTCAGATGATAGATCAAACAAATATTTTACTAAAATTGAGATATAGAGGCGCAAGTATCAAAAGCATTGAGGTAAAGCGCCACTTTATTTATACGTGAGTGGAATTGAAATTAAACAAAAATTTTACCGACCGTCAATCAAATTGACGTTGAGCCGTTAGATGGCAGCATTGGTGTTTTGTGTATATAATTTTAATAATTAATTAATTTGCAAAAACAATAGCAATAATAAATTTTTTAGTTGTGGATGCCGGTAGAGCAAACAATTATCTATAAAATGATATATAATTTATGTGAATTAGTTGTGAGGTTTTTTCTAAAAAGGGAGTGTAACATCTTAAAACCTTAGCGTATTAATATATATGATATATATATATATATATATATATATATATATATATGATTATATATATATATATATATATATATATATATATATATATATATATATTTGTTGTTTAGTTTAATTTTACATATTCTCAATTCAATGAATGAATAGAAGTCCGTGTGCGGTACAGTCTCACACTAGTTTATAATATTTTTAACAATCTAACTCGTCACCAAAGCAGATTAAGCTATTTGTCAGCTTACGCTTTGGAGCTACGATAAATATCAATTCAGTCTCCTTTTTCTCCAATATCGTCTTTTATGTTAAGTTCTTCTCTGTCCATGCTGTAGAACTTTGGAATCGACTGGAACCTATAGATTTAAATGGTTAAGGTGGCCTGAAGAAATGTTTCCTCTCGTAATCCATCGCTTAATTTCATTTTATTTTTCTTTTTTTAACCATATCATGTTAAGATTTGTAATCAGTTTAATTATTTTGTAAATGTAACCTTGTTTTATACTTAATTGTTTTTTAATAATAATTTTATTTAAAATTGTTATAAACACATAAGTTTATATAGTAAGTTTATACATTTTTACATGTACATTATTACAATTTGAATTTAAAAATAAATAAATAAATAAATACGTCACTATTACATAAAGGCAACATCTGGCAAAGGCCAGTGCACCCTCTCAGGTTTGTACATAACATTACGTAGCAGTGTTAAATTTATCGTCACCGATTACAGCTCCACACGACCAAACGTTTTCAAGAACACTGTCCTAAAAGGGGAATCAGCTACGGTCCTGCGATTCCACATGCTGCCTTTTTAAATTAATTATAATGTCAAAAAGTACACTATTAAAAATGGGAAAGGGACCCAGAGCCAAACTTTCCAATCTAACTCTTACAAGTGCTTTATTTTTTAATCCTTTCTAATATTTCTATTATTCCCGGGAATAATTTCTTACAGATTTGATACACGTTCCAATACCGAACAAAGCGCTTACGTGACGTGATTGGTAATAGATAAAATCGGCAAAGTTAACTTTTATCTATGACGTCGTAAACGTTATCAGCTCGCCATCCGTTACAGATAAATTCGATTACTTCAAGTGTTACAATCGTTCAACAATTCGAATTGTGTTTTTAACGGAAATCGATCATATTACATTAACAGATCTAAAAACTTGAAATAAAAATATACGTGTGTGCGTGATAATTATTTTTATGAAGATCTGCAAACAATTTTTATAAATTCAAAATTTACGCTATTTAGAAAGAATTTTTTTTCTCAAAAACTTATTGAATAGTTTTCTTCAAAGTTTCCACATTTTTCCGTAAGCCAATTAAATATATTTTAAATTACACAGTTTTTCGTGGGGAAATTAAATATCTTGTAAATTATTTTCTTCGTTAAAATCTCATGCAAAAATTAAAGTCAGAGACTAGATTGGTTAGCGAGGCGTGGCGGAAGCGTGTCGCTCCTCAATTATAATTAGTTCTTTACAAACGAGACAATGCGAATAACTTATAAGTCCGAAAACAAAATAAAACGACAGTATTCTATTGCAAATTTATGCTAAACATATATACAGATTTGTCTTTTACGATAATACGCGCAGCTATATCATTAATTTTAAGTATATTTGAATGAATGCATTCAAATTTTATTTTACACTAATCCTTTTCTTGACGTCATAAAGTAATTTTGTTATTATTTTACGGTCGCTATGCTTTTATTTAACGCAATCATCAGTTTTTGAACCCTTCATTTTGATACCCTTCTCGGTATGTTTAGAAACAAATATTTGTCAGACTTGTCAATATTGCATCCAAAATCCGCCATTTTAGTTTTTTGAAATTTTGATGTAGACAGTGTCATTTGCACTACCAAGACGAATGGAAAAACGTAACCCTCTTTAATCTATCTGACGCAAACCATACACACAATCGAAAACCATAACCCTCCTTCTGAGGTAGTTGCGTAAAACTTAAGTTACAACCTGGGCCAAAAAATTCACATTTTGGATAAACTTAACCCTGTTTAATCTATCTGACGCAAACCATACACACAATCAAAAAACATAATCCTCCTTCTGAGGCAGTCGGGTAAAACTTAAGATACAACCCGGGACAAAAAATAGATGTAATGGAAAAACATAACCCTCTTTAATCTATCTGCCGCAAACCATACACAGAATCAAAAAACATAATCCTCCTTCTGAGGCAGTCGGGTAAAACTTAAAATACAACCCGGGCCAAAAAAATAGATGTAATGGAAAAACATAACCCTATTTAATCTATCTGACGCAAACCATACACACAATCAAAAAACATAATCCTTCTTCTGAGGCAGTTAGTTAAAAACCTACCAAATGCTTGTAAGATTTGCACTGAGAAGGTTCCGTAACCGGGTGTTTGTTCGTAATGAGGCGGATTATACTTTGGAGTAAAAAGAGACACGAACCGTGAAAATTGACTAGGCTCCGTCTCTAATTGTTCATTTATTCCTGAGGATCACGACTCTTCTTTTCAATCCCTATCAACTCTTTTGAGTTGTAACTATTTTAGGATCAAAATGTTGGTAGATTGTACCTATCAAAGAGATTTAAATCCATCAACTTCAATCATATCTCAGGATTCGAAGTCATGAAGAAATAGTATACGATAGAAGAGCGCCATGTTCATCGTAAGTCGCCTTATTATAGTTCAGTCTCACCATATTCTATTCACACAATTCATCGCAATTTTGGACATTCCACTATAATATACGCCAACTTAATAGCTTAGGTAGGCCAAGGTTGATTTTAAAGGTAGATAGGAAACCGGCCAAGTGCGAGTCGCCCAAATCTGGCTCGCACGTCGAAGGAACGGACGTCGAAGGAGGTCATACGTCGTTTGAAATGAAATTATTTTATTTATCTTAATTCATCTCACTAATATAGATTTCCTAAGAGCCATATATATTTAATAACACTCAATATAATTAAGTAGATGGGGGACATACATATTATCGTAAATATCTCAACTATGACACCGACAACCTTTACTTATCTTCTGAAAATCCTGTACTTTCATTATTTCCACCTTTAGAAATAAGGAAAGACGAGGCAAATTTTTTTCCACATTTTTCAGTATTACTTGGAAATTTTTTGAGATCCTTAGCCCTTTTAAAGAACATCCTTTTCGATATATGAAAATCCAATTTTTTTTCGGTTACTTAATTTGATTACAATTCTCATTTAAATATTTTTGGATTTCAATTATTGAGATATATGCCAGTTAATACTCATTATTACAATAATAAGTATAGGCTCTTATGTTAAGCGGTTTTTTTGTATTAACGACTGTGACCGACGGGCACGTTAAGGATCTTATGGAGATTTCGTTTTACCTTTAGAGATGTAAAACTTTACAAAAAATAGCCAAATCTGAGTATTGCAATATTATCATATATTAATTAATAAGAGAAAATTTAATTGAAAATCATCATATATATTAATACGCTAAGGTTAAGATGTTACACTCCCTTTTTAGATAAAACCTCACAACTAATCCACATAAATTATATATCATTTTATAGATAATTGCTTGCTCTATCGGCATCCACAACTAAAAAATGTATTATTGCTATTGTTTTTGCAAATTAATTAATTATTAAAATTATATACACAAAACAGCAATGCTGCCATCTAACGGCTCAACGTCAATATGATTGACGGTCGGTAAAATTTTTGTTTAATTTCAAATCCACTCACGTATAAATAAAGTGGCGCTTTAGCTCAATGCTTTTGATACTTGCGCCTCTATATGTCAATTTTAGTAAAATATAATAAATAATGCGAAGACTTCGCACGGGTCACGCTAGTTAAAATATTAATTGTGATTTCCGGCATGGAAAAAATTGCGTTTATCCCACGCTGATTATCGTACGAATTTGCATATACGGTGAGTACTTGTAAAGTTTTAAAAATATTTAAAAATGCTAACTTTGTTTTCGGAAGTTTCAGATCAAGATTTCGGAAATCAGAAGGAGAAAACGATAGAAAAAAATCGAAAATTTTTAAGAACATTTTTTTAATGTTCCAGTAAAATAATACTAAATTCATCTACATGCCAAATTTCATATTCTTAACTGGATAGTTTAAAAGTTATAAGTCTCTAATACAAAACATAAAGACGAACAGACATGCATGTAACGAAATCTCATTACAAAGGTTCTTTTTCTACTTTACGAGATCTAAACCCGGCTAAAACGTACATAATCCTTATTTTTCGATTTCTTTTGCATAGACATATAATTATGTTAACACAACAACATAACATTGTTTTAATCATGTTATTCTAACAAAATGTTAACTAATAACAACATAACAATTTTTAAAACTGATAAACTCGCTTTTGGAACCAAAGGACTCTTAAGAAACAATCAAGCGAACCCAATTTAATGTTAGCCACTGGGTAGTTCCTACGACCATCTCCATCCTTTATCATTAGATTTTCTTGTTTACAATATCTAACTAACGGACTCATTGAAATAAGTCAAACGAGCCCAAACTCGATGGGTTTACTGTTGGCGATTGATAAGTTCCGGTATCCACCTCCTTCCTTCATCATTGTATCAATACGATTAAGTATAAGTTATTGTATTATTATGAGAATTGCATAAATTTACAGTCTCAATACAAAAAGACGACAATTAGAAGTGGTAAAAATCAGTATGATATATTTGTTTACGTGCATAGTTAGATATAAGTGAAGCTAAGAAAAGCGTGTCAAGAGAAATCAAATACTGTGCAATTTTGTGTAAACAACACATTGTTGTGTACTTTCCAAATTTTTCCTCAATTTTCACAAACGTATATTACGTTTTATCAGATGAGATTTGGCTATAACGAGATAGGGTGACATACATTTCAAGTTGTTTTGATCACATAACGGCGTGACGTCATATGTCGTAATTATTTTTATTTAATTTATTTATTTACTTATGGAAATTTTACAGTAAACTTATAAACCTTAGTACATAACTATGCATGTTATTAATAAACGATCCATATATATATATATATATATATATATATATATATATATATATATATATATATATATGTAAATATATATATATATATATATATATACATATAAATATATATATATATATATATATATATATATATATATACACATATAAGATAGAGAAAATGAAACGAACGAAGAAACGAATAGAATAAGGAAATGGAACAAAAAAAGGAATCTGGTTATAGAAGAGCTTTTAAACTATTTTCAAATACAGATACTGAGGATACACTGCATATAAATATTTGATACACTTCACTCAAGTGAGTCAAGTGGACCGCAAAGAATTTACCTAACAATTTTATTCTTTGTTGAGGAATTAGGAAAGTATTCTGATCTGTCGAATGCTATTCAAGGCATTGAGTTAAATAAAGACTGACATATAGGTTTTATCGATGAACAAGAATTTTTCAAAATATTAAATGGAAAAGAGTGACAGCACCAGTTACGAGTCTCCTCTCATTTGGAGCATGACTGACACTCAGAAATGTAGTCACATTTTCTAAAGCCAAAAATAAATACAAGTATTGAAATAATTCATCGAAGGTTTTCTGACAGATCGAAAAGCGTTTAGGAGTAGAATTTCAATTCTCAAATACGAGTTCAGCCTTCCAAAGTGAGTTGTTTCAGAGAATACATTTGGGAAAGAGATATTTCAGCTAAGGTCATTCAGTAAGTTGTCCATCAATTAGTAGCTCTATGTAAAAGTGAAATCATGGAAGTTTTTGGTTACTAAAATATTAGTATAGAAAAAATGGAAAATATTGGCATTTAAACATCAAGAATTGGTAACAAAAAATAAAAAAAATATTGGCACATAAAATATTATTGGAACACGGGATATCGAAGCATATTACATACAGATTATGATGCATATTTAAAATGAATTATATATCCCAGTGGTAGTGCATAAGCAAATAACCTTCAATATGTTGACCTGAGTAATGGCGACTTGGATAACAATGCTACGCTGATTCAACATATAAATACAACTACTACACTTCCTACTTAATACATAACTTGACGGAATATACACATCAATTTGTTTTTATTAATTTATATTTTGACACGTGAAGAGAAAATGTTATACCCTTTTTATGCCTATTGCGCGCACCGAGGATTGTGAGATTTAGAATAGTTAAAGTTTATACGGAGACGGAGTGCAGGAAGCTAAAATTTATATAAAATATATGTTACAAATACATTAAAATAATCATTGTTTACGTTCATACTGTCAATGTCAAACACGTAATAGTCTGCGGTCAAACAGCCGCACAGAGTAGAGATTGTCGCCAAAGAATTTTAAAATAACAGATTGACCGTGATCTTAAGTGATATCGAGGTAATAAAGCTTTTATTTTATATTTTATGTAAGAGGTATCTGTGTTTTATATATTATATATTAAATATTAAAACACAGTTTATATATTAAAACACAGTTTGCTTAATATACACCTTTTGCAAATAAAAAAAATAATTGTTAGCTTGAGTAATATACACCTGTTGCAAAAGGATAGTTTTGTAGCAGTAAACTGATTTACCTTTCTTTTGCCTACCTTTAACAGAAGAAAATTGATGATAATGTTCGAACTTAAAAAGATTTTGACCACTGACTGACCACTAGTTAAACATTAATTCATTACTTGATGTGACAAGAAGATTGTAAATTTATAAATTGCAATCACCACTTCAGATAAAAAAGAAATCAATTTAAAATAACACGTAATTGCAAAAACCACGCGAGAATAAGACAATGTCCGGATATGAGGCGATTTTATCTCGTATCTTAAATTCCAAGACGAATGATACAAACAAATATTAATTTTTTACTCATTTCAATATTGATTAAGATCAATTCACATTGACCTTAAAAATTCCGTAGGATTTATATATTCACAGCATAACTTCCCTGAGGAACTTATGCTGTGAATATATAAATCCTACGGAAACAGCAAGAGTAGAGTATTCTTGCCATTTACTTTATCATGTACAGCTCTTTCAATAATACAAAGAAACCCTGGTGATTCTGAAGGGTGTCAATGTGGAATATATGAAGAATGGAAATTTAAACTTATGAATAATAAATTATAATTTGTTTTTTTAGTGTTTTTATACTAGAATTTATACTCTGCACGTGATATTTTTTCAATAAGATTTAGATCTAAAGTCACAAACTTTCTAATGAAAAAAATATGAAGAAAATAAAACAAGGTAATGCCACCGATGACGAAAAGTACTTACATTTAAGGCCCTCATAGGTTAGGCCTTAGATGACCACACCGTATTTAAGTTATAAATCATCTGGTTATCATGTAGTTTTTCCAACATATTTCTCAAAAATTTAGTACCGAAATACAATTGGGAAAATTAGCAAGTAGGGTATAAGTATGTAGAAATATTGTTTATATTTGAAATCATGTTAGTATGCAACGATACCAAAAAAGCAAAGCCGAATTAAGTTAAAAGAATTACAAAAGATATAGAATAATCAATAATGTTTTCTATAGATTCTCGTAGACCGGCAAGGAATATACTGTATTGCCTGCAGTATTTTTTAAATTATGTCCGAAATATTTTAATCGATTTTGACGGCATACGTAATGATTTAAAAAGTTATTACTATTAATTAAAAAAGAAGAATCTGAAATCGATTTTGACGGCATAAGTAATGATTTAAAAAGTTATTACTAGGAATTAAAAGAGAAGAATCTGAAATCGATTTTGACGACATACGTAATGATTTAAAAAGTTATTACTAGGAATTAAAAGAGAAGAATCTGAAATCGATTTTGACGGCATACGTAATGATTTAAAAAGTTATTACTAGGAATTAAAATTGAAGAATTTGAAATCGATTTTGACGGCATACGTAATGATTTAAAAAGTTATTACTAGGAATTACAAGAGAAGAATCTGAAATCGATTTTTTTTCACTGTTCCCGGAGTATGTGCAACTTTAGAAAATAGTTCTCCTTCATTTAACAAAAAGTTGACCTTCATTTTCTTTTTACATAAAGTTTTATATATTTATTCTTGTTATTTTAGTTGTAACATATAGGTACCACTCTTATTATATTATTTGTGTTTATATATTATTGTAGTTGTAACATATAGGTACCACCCTTATTATATTATTTGAGATACTGGAACAAAATTGTTTAGTTGTTGTTTGTGTAGTGGTATTTGTATTTTTATATATCCTTAATGTTTGTATTTAAAAGTACTCTAAGATGTATTTCAATTTAAAGTTACTTTTATTAAATAAAACGAAAATGCATCCGAACCAGTGCAAATATTGAAAAATTTTAAAAGGAAAGCGTAACAATAACTAATACAAAGTCTTATATGTATATGAAATCAATTAAAAAAGTTGTCAGTTTTATTTCCCATAACATTCTAAATAATTCCTTAATTTCAAAGGCAGAAATCCTTTGAAAAAAATTTTACATAAGTCTATTTCAGAAACCGACTAAGCCAATGAAACTTAACCAAGTCAAAAAATATAGCTAAACAGTCAAAATTTCTAAAAGCTCTGGATTATCTGATCAATTGAGAATTTGTAACATTCTTAAATTGTAAAAAAATTATCCGAATCGAATTGAAGAAATGGTGCGGCTGAATTCAATCTGTATTTCCATTCCATTTGCGTCTGCAAAGTGATAAGTATTTTCAATGGCTCACATTTAAATTATTATCGTTACAGTTAGAGCAAACGATAAATTAATTTCTAGACTTTCACTACTCTCGAAATTGAAATTGCATTGTTCATATGTCATATTTCATTAATTACAGGTCAACTAGTATTAATCCTGAATTAATTTCATGTGATAATGATAAATTTAAAAAAACCTACGCAAACCCTGCTAGTAGAACTAGCATTAAGAAGGTTTCGTAAATATTTACACCCTTATAAACATTTGAGGGTGCACAGTATTTCTATTAAATTATTTACAAATGTTAATTTTTCAGAACTTAAATATATTGTCTACTATATCTTTCACAGGCATTATATATCACATTATACATTACATATAATATACTGCATATTTATACAATAGTATTTTTCGCCACGTAAATATATAAGAATATTGCCTGGTATATCATTAAAACATAACAAATATACAATTTAAAGCGCAAATTTATTTTTGCAGTTGATTTAAATCACTCACATGAAAATTATATAATGTTCTTAGCAGACCCAACTACATGTCATAAATTAGTCCAGCCTAGATAACTGCAGCGGTTTAGCTGGTACCCTAACCGTCGAGACAAATATCTCTTACAAAAGTTACCACTTCAAAGATTAATACTTCGTAAACGGATCCCGGTATCAAAAGGTTCATGACATACCATCAAGACTTTTGAAAAACCCTATCAACGATACCCCACATAAAGGTGTATGCGAAAAAATTTTTCTTCCCACCTTACACGTAGGGAAGAAAACCAAAATAACATTTAAAACATTTTCTTTCATAACTTCATAGACGCTATTAACATGTACAACAAATGCTGTATATCAATAATATATATCACTAATAGTCTGCAAGTAAACCGGTTGTAACATATAGACGGATATGGCAAAGCTATAAAGGTTCCCAGTTTATTATGGAAACCTAAAAAGTCTGTTTTCGTCAAAATCTGCTGTCGCTGGCTGGTTTGGAGCTAATTCACTTCCTATGACAGGATTTGACCGTTCAACAGCATAGATTTTATCAACGTTATCTCTAGTTTCTTCCCGCTGGTGACTATTTTGTAGAGCTGCCTTGCTTAATAAAAATGAATATGAAAGAAAAAAATAATACTTAAAATGTTTCGTATTTACTTTACATCCACATATCGAGTTATTATCTTTATTTTTATCAATTACTTAAACGATAAGATAACGTGTGAATTGCACCGTTAGATCGGAAGATTAGCGGTTAATTCATAAAATGGATGCATCATTATAAATTATCGAGTTCGTTCCTGGAAAGACTCGCCATTTGGTCATTCCACCAATTTAATCGATCAGATAACATTCAGTGTACTTGTTTATCGGCGAAGTCGTTAATAATAGAAAATCAAAACGTACGATCTATTCTTTGGCATATCTAATGCTATATTTCAGGTAGATGCTAAAATCATTGTTCGCAGTAAGTGCTTTAAGTATGATATTAATATAAATTTAGCAAAGAGGTTATGTTCAGTATAATTAGATCAGCACTCAGTTTTAATTTTAAGTGTGAAAAGGGAACACGAAAATGAGTCTGGCGTTACAGAAATAAAAAATCGTTTTTACAAAAGCTGAGAAGAAGTATAAAAATGTGAACAATTCAACGATTGAATCTGGAAAGAATAAAAAATGGAATAAAATTTGTAACCATAAGACAACTAAAAAAAAATTATCTTCACTTGAAGATGTTGTGATACAACGAAACCTGGTCATGGTAAAGAATTTAAATAAAGTAGATATAAAACTACATTACATAGTTTCATTTAGCTGAAAAAAAAATTAATTAACATTAGTAATTGTTAAAAAAATAACAAGATAAACCCTAACTAAGGGTGTAATAATTTTTTTAGAAACAATTCAATAAAGTAACGAACACCAATTATTTTTTTTAGTTTGTGGTTTTTTACCTTCATTTTGAGAACAACGGAACGAATATCAATGTCTGTTACGATATATTTTTATTAAAAATATATCGTAACAGACATTGATATTCGTTCCGTTGTTCTCAAAATGAAGGTATTACGAGATTGATGTGGCTTTCTTCGAGAACCCTATCAAAGTTCAATTTTCATGTTCTGCATCTGTGTATAGAGGATACAATGAGATATAATCTGCATTTTGATTTTACTGGTTCAAAAGGTTCCACAGAAATGGTGTTTAGAAACTATTATGAAAAATTATTTGTCTTTACGTTAAAAAATTCTAGATTTAACATTTCTCTGATTTTTTAATTAAATAAAAAATTTGTGGAGCATATTTTCTTCTTTTCCTCAAATTAAGACGGTAATTTTTATTCTTGTAAAAGTTGGGCCCAAGACTACAAGGAATTTTGCCGGTCTTTAAATACTACCAACGGATATGAAGAATACTTGTCATCTCGTGCAATCCACATTAAGTTGGGCAAAAATTATTTTAAGAAAACTTCCACGAATCCAATTTTTTTGAAGATAAGATAATTTTATATTCATTTAAATTAATCTTATTTATTTTATGTTGTAAATATGTAAATCACTAAAAGGAAACTGACTTGTTTTTTTCCATTAGGTAATATTTCATAATATCAGTTATTTCCGTGGTTGTCAAATTCCGAAGCTCCATAAAACACTATTTGAGTAATAAAAAGGTACAATTGAAATTTGTAAAAATGATTCGTTGGTTAATTTTAATGACAATACAGTTAAATAAATCAAGCCATTTTTTAACTAAAATATAGGTAATTGGAAACACTTTCGACCTATTAACTTAACCAAGAAAATATTTAATGTCGTGCGAAATATTTAATAAAAATTTAAATATATTAAGCTGCATATTTTCAGAACTAATTTATGTGTGTAATTAATTAAACTTTTATAATGACGTGCATATTTTTTTGTACCTGCCACTTTCAGCGCAAAGAACAAATTACATTAACGTTTCAGCTACACGTGTCAAAGTGATTAATGAAATCGAATGTGTTGCTATGAGCGATAATCAACTGTCCCTCATCGTACTAGTGAACTTCAATAATTCTTCAACTCTGTAGACTTCGATACTTTAATTTAATGGTTTTTAAGTTTAAGTCTGTCATTATTGTTGCTGGGGTATCAAAGGGTTATTTTATTTTGCTGCCTTTTGCCGACTGTAGATAATTATAAATATTTCGACTTATTAGTCTATCAAACAAGATATTCAATGTGGCGAAATATTTGAATCGAAATTTAAATATTTTTAGCTGTACCTTTTTGAATCGATTTTTGTGTATAATTAATTAAACTATTATAGTAACAGGCATATTTTTCTGTCTTCCATTTTCGGCACAAAGAACAAATATGTCATCTGGTGTTTGGCTCAGAAGGCAAGAATATGTTTTGTTAATTGCTTTTTTTTCCGGGAAACTTTTATTTAGTTATTATTTAACATATTAACAACTATTAATACAAAATCATATTAATATTTCTACTACACGTGTCAAAGTTATTGACACCCAATGCGTTGCTATGAACCATAATCAAGTGCCTGTTATCGTACTAGTGAATACCAACAATTTTTCACTCTGTGGACTTAGATACTTTAATTGAATGGTTTAAATTGTTGTTCACAATTGTCTATAGAATAGTCGAATTCCTGTTTTCGTGAATATAAATTATTTGAATGGTTCAAGTTGGCCTATATCGTCGCTGGAGTATCAAAGGCTTATTTTATGCTGCTGTCTTTTCCTAGCTCTTTACCAAAAGCAACGCTCGTTCAACTATTATTTGTAAAGCGACTACCTCTAAGTTTCCTAGCATCATAACCTAGAATCTATGCTCTTCTTCCAGAGTAAAATATCTATCAATATGTGATCAGCCAATTTATATCCTAAAAACTTGTCCAGCCTGCATAGTTTCGACAAAAAATGACCAATAATTGCTAACTCGGAAACTCATATTTGCTAGTTTCTGATTCAAATGGTTTCTTATTATGGAAAATTTGCTATTTAGATCTATTCAAATAATCTTATAATATACAAAGACATACAGTATTCACTTTAGACATCAGTTAATATTGATCTGAGTATCAGTTAAAACTAGGAAAGGTGAACATGAGTTACTGGCACACGCAATAGTTATGTAAGATAAACAATAATAAAGGTTAAAAATAAAATGGATAAACTATAATTTCCACTACCATCTAGTTTGAGGGTATTCAAAAATACTACCCTTCGGTTCAAAAAATATAGACGATGAATTTATATGCTCCTTTCAACCCTTTGATATTAATCGGTGAAGCTATTCGAGTTTAAAATTTATTAATAAGCCGCTAATTTCAGAGGAAAAGAAAAATAATATTTTTGTAGTATGGAAATAGATGAATGATAATTACTTTAAGCTATACTGATTACCATGTGTTATATAAAGTATTTAACCTTGCATTACCATTCAGTGTAGCATGAAGAGACTATTTCAATGTCAAAATCCTAAAATGATAGTTTCAACTCGTGAATAAAGCATATCATAATTAGCTGCCAAGAAACTATTTTATAGCGATTAGATTCCACAATACTTAAACGTCTAGTGGTGAATTAAGCCCAAATAAAGCTTTGGAATATTGCTCATTACTTCCGGAGAGGCGCCTTGATGCCAATTGAGTATCCTTTATTGGTTTCAGTTTCTTGTGGCAATATTAGCTGGAGATTTATATCTATGACGATTAATACTTCACGATACTTAAAAGTCTACTGGTGAATGAAACACAAATAAAGCTTTGGAATATTGCTCTTTATTTCTGGAGAGGGACTTGGGTATGAGTTGGGTATCCATTATTGGATTCAGCATCTTGTCTCAATACTAACTGGTGATTTATGTCTAATGGCAAACATGCTGCGTGTTCAGTGTTATCGGAAAGTTGTACCCACGTTATTCTTTTTTATGGTTTCTTTTATTTTTTTAATATTTTAGAGCGTTCTGTGCGGATGTCGATACGTTGTCAACATTATGAGTTTATTCCATTCTGATTTCAACATATTGTCAATACAACGTGCCCATTGAGATTAATTTCCCAACTAAAATTAAATAAATCTGTTCTATTTCAAAGAAAATCCGGAAAAATAATGATTAAAATTGACGCTGTCAGAATAATTCTTTCTTAACTTTCTGATTTTGTTACTGGTACTTCTAAAGAAGATACCCCTCACGGAGATGTGGGACGTAGATATTATAAGACAAGCCTTTATTGGTCAATAAAAATGTAAATTTGTTGAGCAAATTACATTTACAGAAGCACTTTTTTAATCTTTAATATATCAGAAATATAAAATAAAAAAGAAAATCAAAACCGTAGGCGTAAACGAGATAATCCAACATTTTCATATAAACCTATATTTTCACAATAGTCTTCCCGTTTAAAGTTAACTAAATTTTAAGTACGCGATATATTCACCACGAACAAAATTTATACAAACACGTAAGTTTCACAGCTGGAATGTCGTTACGTGATATAAATAATACTTGGTTCATAAATATCTTTACCGATATCTCACTGATAAAAAAGATGCATGAGACTGAATTAATGCAATTGGCAAAATTTAGGTGAATAATGTATTTTACTCCTACACTATTTTTATTTAAATTGTTAAATAATCGCAGATGGACTAATGCAATTTTAATGCTACATATTTTGTTATACCTAAACTACGAAGCGCTCAAAAACTAACACTTGTGTTATAATCTAACTTTTTATCTAATATAGTAAAATAAATTGAAACTCTGATTAGATTATCAACTAATCATGAATTTTCGAAGGAAATGACCTCAGTCATTGCGTATTATGTGGGTGTATTAATTAAAAGTTTAAATATTGTTTATATTCTAAACTTCAATATAATATTATGCAACAGAGTATTTCGAAGATACTTTAAACCTGGGGCTCTAAATAATATTCGAAAGAATTAATAACGATTATTTCAAGACAATATTATCGCTGTGCACGAACAACGTTACCTAATTCGTGATGTACACTAACAAACGATTTCCTTCTTGGGGGATAAAACCCAGAATTGAATTACTAGAGCAGTCGTTAGAAGATTATTTTCATTGTGCACAAAACACGGTCACGGACAAATTTGTTTTGATAATACATTTATGCAATACATATATTTGATAGAAAAGTTGGATGTTTTTAGGGTTGCGTACGTAAGCTCTAGGCTCTTGCCGATTGCATTGATTACTCTTACTTTCAAATAGAATCCAAAATCACGTTTATAAACGTAACGTATTTACAAATCGAAGAGGTTAATTGGGTTACTGGAATTAATGCCACATATTCAATTTCACGTATATCTATGATTTATAACCCAAAAATATATAATTTTATAGTAATCTTGCAACATATAAAAAACATTCTGTAACCTTAAACATTTTCACTTAAATTCTATTAGAATATAGGGTTCTTCTACAACTTATTTGACAAAATGACATCACAAACAGATAAGCCTCGTTTGCGTCACTCACAGTAATCGGATACCTGTCTACCCGCATGTGTTCCTATTGTAATATTCGCAATAATACTTCGAATCTTTATCATTTCATTGAGTAACTGTAACACTTATGACAAGTTGTTACTAGTTTACGTTTTATTTCTGTGACACTATATAACTGTATGCCTTAATGTCGTATCATTTGTTTATGGGTTAGTGTTAAAAAATACTTCTACAAATAGTGCTAAATATTTTCCAACTGTTACATTTATATCCCTATTTTCAAGGAGCCATGAATACTACAAGTATACTGTAATTTGCCAGGAGTTGGTATTTTATTTATACCCCTATGATATACGCTCTTTGTTTACAAAATATATCTTATAAGATCTTATCGATTGGCAAGCTAAAAATCGTTCGAGTTTGTCTTTGTCAAACTAACAATGATCAAAAACGTGTTTATGAAATCATAATTAATTTTTACATTCGGAATCCTACAAGCCCACGCCCGAATTTGGCTTATTGCTTTTTTAAAATGTATTGTTATCGTTATTCTCTTCTGTGTGGTTAAAATTGATAGTACCTTATAACTATATCTTTGAACACGTATACATCTAAAAGACTAATTGATCTAAGATAGCAATGAATGTTTCGGTAGAAATACCTCTATATATTACGCTTATAGATGGATCATATACATATTGGCATTGGAAATGAAGCTGCTATAACTCAAAAGTAGTAATTTCTGCTGTACTATGATTTGACTAAACCTTACATTATCGCAACTACAATAATATCAATGGTAATATAATAGCAGATGATTCATATCGGTATTGTATAAAGCTGCTTGTAACGAATACCTTTAAAAATTAAACTATTTCAATTTAAATATCTCAAAATATTAAATTAAAACCAGTTAGTGACAGTCGTCTAGAGTGGAATTTGTAATATGCTATCTAAGTATCGATAATTTCAGAAATTATTGTGAAATTGCTAATTGAACAATTAGGTGTTGTCTAGCGATTTGGAGTAAGCATTTGGATAAGATAACTTCTTGATCATAATCAAATAAATGGTCTGATTGATTAAAAAATATTGAAATATGTACAACGGATGTATACTGTAATCTGATACGTCATGCAATGTGAACGCTGAGTTCGAAAGAAAAATAATATAAAAGTTTTAACTCTACGGAATTTTTAATTAAGCGAATATTTTGGTTACTGTTATCTATATCGACAAAAAATCATCGCAGTTGTTTGGTACAGCAAAAAATTTCTCCTTCAAGTAATGGAAGCGTTGAAAAATAAAGGCTTAAATGCAACGCTCAAAATCTAGTTTTTGTATTAAAATAATACATCTGCACATTGGAAAACAAAAATTGACTTATTGAAGCATCAACGGTATTTTTCGTACTTTAATGTACTTTGACACTTTTTCTATATATCAAGAAACACCAAATAGGTCGATGTGTCTTGAGCGAGTTAATTCGAGTAGATATTTGAGATTTTCTATAATATCCCAGAAGGATTTTGGCAAGACATTTTTTTACCTGGTCTAGACGTATTTAAGAGGGTCTAACATGCAAAGGAGGCTACATCGAAAAAAGTATAAAACTATATGAGTAAATATAATAAACGAGTACAATAAGTTTTTTTGTATCTACTGTCATATTAAATTTATTTACAACAATAGCACTTGGGACAGATTTGTATCTTATCCAAATATCGTTGAAACAATCTGCTACGCCACCAAATTTGACGCAGAGTTCTGTATCTCTACGTATATTCGATTGTCCAAGTTAAATGATGTGGGTATATAAATAGATGGAATTCGAAATGAAAATAGACAAAAAATACAAAGAAAATTTCCCCTCACCTCTAGAAGATCTTCAATAATATAATTGAAATTTTTTTTAATGCGAAACCATATTAAATATAGAAAATACAATAATAAGAACGAAATTCTATAATATGTTTAAGAATTCTGTTAAGAATATGGAAGGAAGTTTAAAATTAGTGTACCATTAGTTGTTACAATTTTCTCATTTTTATATAGTTACGCCATCTGGTAACGGGGTTATAAATCATTTTACACGCAATTAATATTTCGGTCACCATATATTAGATGACGCTAATTATTTATATATAACTTAACTAGCTTTTCGCCCGCAACTTCGCTCGCGTAGACGATTCGTTTTCTAAACTTCAGTCAATTTTTTAATTAATTTCAAAAAAGAATTTATAAGTTCGACCCAAATGTATTTAATTTTATCAAAGGCTTCTTTTAAGGCTTCCTTCCAAACAAATGCACAAAATTTCAACAAATTATATGTTTTTGTCTATTTGTTTTTCGACGTATATCTCGGGAACTACTAATCAGATTTCAATTATTCTATTTTTATCGGCTTAAGTATATTTCAACTTAGAGAATAGTGAAAATTTTAGAAAAATCTGTTTTGTAGTTTAAAATATAAAATAATAAGTCCGTTTCATTTTTATTAAATTACTACTTAGTTGTATGTTGTTAACACTATTGTTTATTTATATCCCAACACTAGAAACAGAGCCTACCTAGTTTAAGCAAATAAAGCAGCAGAGAGGAAGTTAGAATTTAATATACTACGTCCTTGTATACCACATTGGTGGTAGTACTGTCTGATTCGAAAATCATGTGATAAGCAATCCTCCTCTAAGTCAACGCCCACCACATTTTATAATTGGCTCTAAGATTTATTAATCGACGTCGCGAAACAGACTCTGAGGAGAAATTGTAGTTACTTGAATTCAAAAACGTAATAATAGGATATAAGCGGTATGAAAACCGATTCCCCACCCCTCCCCGAGTTCAGCAAGTGAACACAGTGGCACATAAAATATTCAATAGAAATGTTTTTACCGTATAAAATTAGCTACCAATTTTCACCCCATTAGAGATTGAATTTCGTAAAATACTTAACTACTTGTTACAATATTTGTATTTAAAATATTAATACTAAATTTTAAGTAAAAATTACCATAACAATTTTTTCCCATGCAAATGTAGCGACCACTTTTTATCCCCTTAGGGACTGAATATCGGTATATGCTTGAATGCTTGTTAAGTTGATTGTATTGCTAAATACAAACAATTTAATATAAATTTAATTTTTGTTTGTAATACAACATTTTAAGTAAAAATGATCATAACAATTTTCTTCCCATGCAAATGTAGCAACCACTTTTAATCTCCTTAAGGACTGAATATCGGAATATGCTTGAATGCTTGTTAAATTGATTGTATTGCTGAATACAAACAATTTAATATAAATTTAATTTTTGTCTGTGATACTACATTTTAAACAAAAATTATCATAATTTTCTTTACATGCAAATTAGGCACTCCTTTTCACTTAGGGGTTGAAAATAGAAATATGCTTCATTATTTGTATTAAAAAGCACTTATACAAATATTTAAATAAAAATTACCATAACAATTTTTTTTCTCATACAAATATAGCCACCCCTTTTCACCCTTAGGGGCTGAATATCAAAAAGTGCCAAATATTTTCGATATTATTTGTCTTGAAAAGTAATAATACTAATTTTTGTAAAAATTACCCTAAACATTTTTTCCCTATGAAAATTTAATAACCCGTTTTCAACTTTTAGGGGTTGATTATAGGAAAATACTTAAATACTTGTTTCATTATTTGTCTTTCAAAGCATTAATACAAATTTTTAAGTAAAAATTACCATTACAATTTTTTACCGTACAAATATGGCCACCCCTTTTCACTCCGTTAGGGTTAGAATATAGGAAAAATGCTTAAGTGCTTTTTTAATTAATAGCATTAATAACAAATTTTAATTAAAAGTTACCATAACTATTTCATTCCAATACAAATTTAGGCACCCCTCTTCACCCCCTTAGGGATTGAATATCGAAAAATTCTTAAATAATTGTTTCATTATTGGTATTGAAAGGCATTAATGAAAATGTTAAGCCAAAATTACCATAAAAATATTTTTTCCATACAAATTTAGCCACCTCTTTTCACCCCCTCAGAAAACCCTAAAGCACGGATTACATTATTTGTAAAAAATAAAAAAATTAACATAAAAACTAGCATAAAAACATTTTCCCCATACCAATTTAATCACACCTTTTCACTCCTTTAGAGGATGAATTTCGAAAAACCCTTCTGAAACCAATGCATCCATTATAAAATCTACACCCTTTTCAAATTTAAATTTTTTATAATTAGCGGTTTAGGCTGGGCGTTGTCTTATATATATATATATATATATATACATATATATATATATATATATATATATATATATATACATACATAGATACATACATATATATATATATATATATATATATATATGTATATATACATATGTACAACATTCATTAAAATATATTCGCCATGGAAATTTTACACGAAAAATTTACAGTAATCTATGTCATGTCCTTTATTGCCAATAATTTCAATCTATTCAATATACTGGTATTATCGTACGAAAATGTAATTAATGTATGTTGATGCCTTAGCACAATAAATGTCTATAAAAAATTTGTGTCAGACGCCTCACACGAGATTAATGTTAACAAAATGTATCATCCAACTACAAGAAACCGCAAAGAATATTTCTTTTATCATGCGTAACCGCCATCTGTTTATGATAACGACAAAATCATATCAGCTAATAAATATCCCAGTGATAAGATGGCGTTACAGTTTACGTTACTTTTCAATAATAAGTAGTAGTATCTTCACCATTATAGAGTGCGTATAAATAATACAGATGTCGCTAAAAATGTTCATAGTACCAGATATATAAATTGTTGTCTGTCAATATCGGGGCAATATTTGTTATTAAGAAATGTATTGAATTAACAAATAGGGTTTCAGCTGACAAATAACAGCGAAATATGAATGTTAATAGAGATAAACTAGTTAAAAACCCACATCATTAATTTTACAGAATTTAAATTACTGATTACATTATTATTAACCATGAGGTAGAATTACTGACCACGTAATTGTAAATGTCAACCGATAAATGAGGGCTTTGTTGAAAACAGTGCTTGTTTAAAATTTTCTAAGTATTATACTTGTTTTCAACAAGCGCTTATATGTATATTATTTATAAATAAAAAAAATGAAATAAATCTGAATTGTTTAATGATAGATTTGACATTAAACTCTAAGCTTCTACTCCCGTACTCTGAAAAAAGAAAATATACTCAGATTGGAATTTGAGTAAAAGGTGTTACTCACCATTACAGGGTCAGAGCATTAAGAGATTAAGTTTATAATTTATTACTGATATAAGTTAATCCATTAATAACATTAATCCATAATTTTTGTTTATCTATTGTTTTTTTATATAAAAGGTCCATTATATTCTGATGCCTAGAAAAGACTGCCTAAACGATTCAAACATTTATAAAGATAATATATTTATATTATATGTAAAAGATTAATTTGGTCATAGAAACTAATGCGCTCCAAGCATTCATTCTTACATAAATATATGTGTTGCACTTTAATTGTTGTGTAATTTTAAACTGTTAAACTTAAATCCTATCGGAAATGGAAGCTTTATAACTTATCTTAAAACTTATTTGTTGAATATTTGAAACGCAACGCAGGCTAATATATCTATAAAATCGGTAGTATTAACAAAATGACAACAACCGACAGATAAGCCCCGCTCACGCCACGCTCAATTATATCGCTCGTGCCTGTCGAGATGTGCTTCTGTTATAATAATTAGCAATAACGCTTTGAAATACTGTAACCTATTGAATAATAACCACATATAGGGACGGTTACACCATGTTTTTGTAATACTAATATAACTATTAATTTTTTACCACTCATATACGCGTTGATGTTGTAAAAACTTTTGAAAAGAGTCTAAAACACGTCCAAATTTAACATTTATGTTCCTAATTCAAAGGTGTATATTACATACTTTGTGAATTAATTTAATTTTATATTGAAGTATATTTGGCGTTAATTTTGTAAAAATTCATTAATCACAATTAAATGAAACTACGTGATGTAGTATTATTTCTACTTTCTTTAAGTTTTTTACCACGACCTAGGATTCGTTGTATTACAACATCTTCAGCTGGGCTATTAGCAAATATCGTCTATAAGATCTTCTATAGCAAGAATCTTTGCTAAAAGCCCACCTAAAGATGTTGTAATACAACGAAACCTAGGTCGTGGTAAGGAACTTAAAGAAAGTAGAAATAATACTACATCACTTAGTGTCATTGAATTGTGATTAATTTAATATCAAACTGATAACAGATGCTCATTTCAAATTCAATGTACCGACACAATCAAATATCAACTTCATCTGCTGATATCAGTTACTTTGTCCCTTCAACTCTTTGAGATGAAACAGCTGTTTTTCCTAAAGACTTGATGAAATTCCGACTTGTATTCATGAAGTTACCACTGTAGTACCTAAATAGTAGTTTTGTATTGTATTTATGTGTTAACGTGAGGACTGCCTAAACCGGCGTAAGCCTTTCCAGTCTTCTCTTTTTATTACTAGACTGGGCCACGTGTTTCTTGCTATTTTTCTTGACAATAAGGAAAATTAATGTTAGAGTAAGTAACCCCTCTATCTCCTAATTTATATTCTTCTTTAAAAAATACAAAGTAATTTAAAATGCCTACACGTGTGTTGGTTAATAAATATAACAAGATTTTTTTTAAATCTTTACATAAATGTAAGGTGGCGATAATATTAAAATCAGTAATTTATTTCCCATTTAAAATAAATATATTTTCATCATTTTCGTAACTACAATTATTTTTAAATAGATTCATATTATAAACGGAATATATAAAGAAAATAAAACCCCAAAAAGTACTGAAGTACCAGCGTAACCTGTACATTTTCAGCCAATATAATCGCTGAAATATCGAGTATATTGGTGAATATTCAAGTTGAGCTAACCGCTAAGTCGTCGCTTCGTATCATCGCTTTGATGACACCATGCGACACCTTGTGTGCTATTTATTATTCATTATACACAGTTAACTCTTTAGATAACGGTGAAACGGGATGATTTACAATAAAATGTTATTAAACAAAACCATATTATTTCGTACTAAGAAACTATGTGCACAATATGTTAGAAAAAGTTTAGATTGTTATACTAATTTAACAAGCATGCTCATATGTATACAGAAAGTCTTTTTCATTAGACATTTTCTACTTAAAACTAATTCCCTATATATTTTTAACAAAAATTTAATAGAATACAGACAGACCAGTGCTGGGAAATATAATACTCTTCTTCACATTTTAATTTTTCCCAACTACCATAAATAACTAACATATGGGTACTAACGACAGATAGCTAAATAACGTGAATACCAGGAGTTGTTTTGTGTGTAACGCGGTGTATTTTATCATATTTTAATTTATTACCTTTTTTTGATTTATTGGATACGTTACTTGTAAATGGTGTATCAATCAGATATGAACATAAAATTTTATGTCAAAGTTTGATAACATGTTTTTTGGATGTGATAATTATGGTCGAAATAGTGGTAGGTAAAAACGATTGACTTATATATATATATATATATATATATGTATATATATATATATATATATATATATATGTGTGTGTGTAAAGAGAGATAATCAAAATAACCGTCAAGTACTAAATAGTTCCTAGTAATAGCTATCACGAACTTTCCTGTGCGTAGGGTGACTAAACTTTATCTCCATTTTTTTTGCGGAAACATGCTTCAGTTTTATTTAGTTTGATGCAGAGAATAGTTTCTGCCTTTGGTTTACCCGTCTACAGTATGTAATTGTCATGGGCGTACCAATTCAATTTTTAAAAGTGTGTTTTGAATGGATTACAATAAACGTGTTTCTTTTTAAATTAAATTAAAAATTATTATTAAACGTTAACATAGAAATTCATCATCTTTGCATATTCGATAAACATAAGAATTATCTTATCGACCCGAGTGTACACTTAACTTTTCTGATTATCCCTTTTCTTATACAAAAAAAAAGTTACGCAACAGAATATTTTTATAATTTTGCACCGTAACGACACGGAAAAATATTACGATTTAAAAGGGAAGTGAGATATACAGAATTTGGTGAAAACGCTTTTAATTTTCTGGTTACAGTAAGAGCATGCTATAGGGACGTTGAAAATTATTGCTATGATCGTTCAATAAAGATACGATTTCTTCATCAAAATAATAACTTGCATTTATTTTGTTCGGATTAACTACTAATGCAAACCTGTTAAGTAATATATTATTTATAAGAAAATATAAACAATAACTGAAATAATATGACTATTAAAAACAGTTCGACAGAATGACTGAAACAAAAGAACTGCGAACGGCCATATTGCCGCGGTTAATTTACAAAAAGCAGTTTCGACCTGATCCTCCCAGTAACAATAGTTTACGGATTTATAACTAAGCTGTCGTTTAAATTCTATATGTGGTTTAAACTGTAATTGAACTTTCATGTCTAAGAATGAACGATAATTTTTTATTTTACGTTTTTAATTTTTGGCAATACATATGATATTTTACAAGACAATGCACGTTACCTAACACATAATTGGCTCTATTTACACATGTGTATATGATTTCATACAAAATATATAAGTATATCATACAAAATATAAGTGAAACGACTTATGTAAAAAGAAATATTTTGTCGGGCGATTAAATATTATATACGTACATCTTTAAATATAAATATGTGTATATATATATATATATATATATATATTTATATATATATATATATATATATATATATATATATATATATATATATACATGGATGTATCGGTAGGCTGGATAACTTAAACGTTGATTAAATTTTGTTAATTCTCTACGACTCAGACATTGATTAGTTGTTTTAATTATTTTAATTTGAAAATAATTTGTTGGAATGAACAAACAAATCTTATACATTAATTTCAACCAAATTAAAATTAAAATTTCATAAAAATGTGTTAATGCGTTCAAAGTTTAATTATTGACCCTTACGCAATAAAAACGGGTGAGACGATCCCGAGTATTAAGAATTAATTATTAAAATTTATTTAAATCAATTTAACTTAATGTTCATGTCGAAATATAACATTTCGTTTATTTCTATCAATGTTAATTTTGCGATATAAATATTATTACTGTAGAAAAATTCCTCCTCCTGAACCTAAAATTGATGCAAGGAAACTGCACCAAAGCTAAGGTCAAAATACAATATATAGAAAGTTTTCAGTCTGAAGGACAGAATATCTTTTTAACGCATTCATTTCAGCATAAATAATACCTTCGTGGTGGCAACAAGGCTTGGATATTTGATAAAAAGAGTAGCGCGAAGGGAAGTCATGAATGAGAAAACGTCTAGAAACTTTTTGAAATTGCTGTTTGTTCAATGTTAGCTGCTAACTTTAATCCAGGTCGAATCGTTACACGAGTCGTCAGTTTCGCTGAGCTAGTTTTTCACTAATCTCAACAGATCGCAAAGTTTCTTTTGGTCTTATTATAGCTGTCTGGTCGAATATTTTTATTTCAACCTGTGGCCTGCTAAACATTTTAGTTGCATGGATTGTATCGTCTGAGACTTCCTTCCTATAGACCGAGCTTTTCTACTTCCAGTGCCTAAACTCATGCTTAGGCACTGGAAATAGAAAAGCTCAGTTTTTACTTTCAATTTTTGCTCGTGTAAAGCTTTTCTACTTTCTACTTACGCTCGTGTAAGCATTCTACTTTCGCTCGTGTAATGAAGGTGAACATAGTGATGACCTTTGGATTCACTATCGGTTATCGACTTTGTGCTTTTGATTTCCGTACATTCTTTTTTATTTTAAAAAGGAGTATTATTGAAGTTTTATTTTAAGAGCTACACGAATTAAACCCGCAAATAATCTGGGACTGTAAGCGGATGTCGATGCGTGCATATAGAATGTGAAATTGTGGTAGCTTCCGTACTCCAGCGTAATAGAGAGATAAAAAACGAAACTTCGGTTTTTTTACTATATATTCTAAATATATTGCCTAATATGCTGTGGAATTGATGCAACTGGCTTTTCATTGGATATATTTCCATGATATATTTTCCCCGCCTTTAATTGGTAATTTTAGAAAACGGGTTAATTTGTTTGCTCTCGTTCAATATTTTTGAGTTCTTTCATGTGAAAAACAAGTTGTTACTTTTGAGAAGTGTTTTTTTTCAAGTGTTAACTTTTGAGATGCATGTAAGTTAAAATGTTCTATGGCTATACCAAATTTCTAGATCAAAGTGCTCTTGAGAAAATCTTCGGACTCCATGTAATTTGTCCTTTTAATGATGCCTCACACGATGGATAAAATTTTAAGAAATCTATTCAAATACTTTATTTGTTCTCTCTAAAACTTTCTTATGGATTTATGAAGAATGTTAACAATCGAGATATAGTCGGGTTAATAAATCAAATTTCAAATTTCTAGGTCAAAACGGTTTCTGAGGAAAATGGCGGTGATAGACAATTAGACGGACTAGTCATGTCCAATGACCTAGGACATATAATAATTTTAAGTTAGAAGATAAGACTTTCAAAATTTTCCTTTTAAAACATCGACACGTGCTTAATTTTTGAATCAACTACATCAACTACATATATGAAAGAGCTCAAAATGTATAATATTCCAAGAAAAAATACTTTGGGTAAATTAAGAAATTTTGCATCACATGAATTTGTGGATAAAGAGAGAAAAGCTGTTTTATTTACAATATCGTAGTCATCCAAAAAATAAGTATTAATTACGTTGACAATTAAATGAAAATACGTGATACAATTAGCAAGGATCTACGTGATACAATTAGCAAAGACCCTTGCTAATAGCCCACCAGAAGATGTTGTAATACAACAAAACCTAGGTCGTGGTAAAGAACTTAAAGAAAGTATAAATAATAATACATCACGTAGTTTCATTTACTTGTCAATAATGAATTTCTACAAAATTAACACCAAATTTATTCAATATTAATTACGTTAACAAAGTTAATCACTTTGATATCATTTTCAGTTTATTTCATAACCATCACGTGGCTTTACTTACCTATCTACCCATGGTGGAATATCATTAAAAAGAAGGTGTAATCAAAAGGGAGACACGATCCTCGGCAGTAAGGGATCGATTCAAGAAGAAGCTTTACTTTTTCGTGTCAAAACACTCATGTCATCATTCTTTATTGCCTTTTAATAGCGATAGACAAACGCGATTATTTTTGTAAACTGATGTAACAAATAATTAATAGTATAGAAAATATATCCGAAGCTTATGATCATTCTAGCGACGATGATCATGATAACATTATTGAAGAAACGGCAAATAATGGCGAGATTTAGTACCAGGATAGTCGGAATAGAGTAATAATAATATAAATCGGTCTAGTAATATTTAAGACTTGTTTTATTGTAAAATATGTATACGAACTTTGGTTATCAACTCCTATTACTAATCCAAAAGAAAGCCACAGTAATAAAGATGCGTTGAAGGAAGATTAAAGGCTTTTATATTTTAAATTGTTTAAAAGTATAAGATATTTTAATATTATAAAAGTTTATGAATAAGGTTTTGAATACACGATTTCTTTCAAACTAAAACTTTTTGAACAATTTGGAAGAGAAAAAATAAAGACGGATAGACAGTCTATCAGCATTTCAAACCAGTATATATAAATACACTCAAAAAAATGGAGCGCAAATCGGTAAGAGAGACACGAAATAACAGTTCATAGGTTATTAAAAAATGTTACATAACACTTTCGTTACTCTAAGGCGTGTTGACTACACAGTATATTACTGTGCTCGTCGATAAAATGATAAGTTGACTACGATCCTGCAGGTTTTTCCAACATAGATCTCGCATCACCACGAGAAATATAAAGTACGTTATATTCTCGCTCATTATCCCCTCAGTCAACACAATCCGTCTAATCTAGGAAAAAAATTGTCATAAAAATATCATTTATTTTTGACAGCAAGAAATTCGAATATTAATATAAATTACTGTGAATAATATTTCAAACACCCTAGCATATCAACAGGCCATCAAATGTCCTGCAGATACTTCTCTATATCCAAACGTTGAAATTAATCTATACCAAATATACGTATATGTATGAAAAATAATCAATTCCACACTCCACACCACCGCTCGATGTCACTTACCGCCCCAACCCAAGAAAAAAGGTCGTCGATAGAGGACTGTAGGTGAAGTATCTATCGTCTGGCGGAAGGCAACGGAAAAGACCCATGAGTAGTTGTAACCACGCGAGTCCGCTTCGCCGGTAATGGTCGCTAGGGCGGAAATGTACGCCGCAGAAGGCGCTCGTTGAGTAGTATTTCCGACCTCTTCCACCAGACAATAGTTTTTAGCTCCACTTATCATTCGAACGCTGTTCCAAAGAACCTCATCCATGATGCAAATTAAGGCCATGCGGCGAATAAGAATCCGCTATTTATGGCTTTCTGAATTCTGTGCAAATGCAAAATTCTGATGGGCAAAGATATACACATATATTTATTAGCTTTAAAATATTGAGTGAGATAATATAATAGGAATAAAATAATGGAAAAAACATCACAAACTATTCAGATCTGAAAGGAATATGTGCTTATTTATTTTATCAAACAGTGTTGCCCAATTGACTGGAACACCCAAAAGGTCAGTCAGACAAATAAGCATTACAAATATGAAATAATATTTTCAAGTAGTTTTAAAAGTAAAAATGATAATCGATCGATATAGGTATAAAGGAGCTATCTTCCTGATGGTAAAAAACAGAAAAATCATCACAGTTATTTAAAAAGAAAATATCAAATATATATATATATATATATATATATATATATGTATATATATATATATATATATATGTCATTGCAAACTGGAGAAACTATTGACCATTTTATTATCACCCAAGAGTAGCCAATAAGGTTCGGCAGCTCTACTTCAATCCAGAAATGTATCATCTACACGTTTAATTTAAATTTAAATTTATTTGGTTTAGTTCCATAGATGAGCTACAGAAAAATAAATGGACTGATAGAACTCTAACATAGTCCTACAATTATATTTTCCTATACCTTTACGCCATTTTTTTACGCGTGGTTAACAGCAATGGTGTCGATCATAGAGGTATAACTCTCTCGCTAATACACGGTGGGTGTACCGAAGATACCATCGATAATAATTTACATAGAGATTGTGTCAGTAGCTCAGAGAGAAAATGAAATTAGGGGGAAGTGGAAGGACAATCGCCTATTTCGTTCTCGTTAGTGATATTTGTAGTTGTGTGAATAAGGGAAAAATTGACTCAAGAATTATTTGTATTTGATATAAGGAAGTAACAAAAAGTATCACTTTCGCTGCCTACTGTGAAAGTCGCTTTGGCTTCTCCATTAGAGATTTACTGCTCTGTGGCTGATATGTTTTTCACACATATCCCATGCTCTCATATATTTTCTTCTTTTCTCAATTTTCTTTTGAATATTACTCAAATTTTTTTAATAATTTTGGCCAATTAATATATATTTCGTTATGTTTCCTTACTTAAATGTACAGTAGCTATATATTTGTTTCACTGCAAAAACACGTTTAAGGTAACCAAATAATTAGAAGGGGGATGGTTTATTGTAGCGTTCATTAAATACAATATATTTAAAACTGCATAGATTGTATTGTACAAATCTTTGTGAAAAACTGATTTTACTCAATGTATTATCATAAGAAATATTTAAATATATCTGTTCACTAAATTTGTGTTAATTTACACGTGACTTTTATTTGTGTTTATCTAAACACTATTAAAATTTACTTTCCAGTAAAATTTATTGTTTAAACTTTATGTTTAGATATAAGTACTTTAAAATTTTATAACATTATGGTGGTACAAATTCCTATAATATAAATACTTTCTGACAAAAGTATCACCTATACGAATAAGATACGTTCATTATAATACCTGTAATAATGAAAGGGCAGGCTTGTAAGGTTATTCCTTAATTATGACGTGGCCTGTCCTTTTCTATGACGGACGTCATAAAAAAATGATCTCATACGTCTCGGATGTGATGATAATGATAGATAGATCCCTGCACAGAGAATCAAGTGGAAATCAAAAAGTGGTTTTCGTATTATTCGTCTATTTATTTGTGTATTGCTACAATTCTTGTGTTTTATTTTACCTTTTTATATTTCCTTTTATTAAGATCAAATATGTTTTAACACACTAGAAGTTTAATTTTTTGAACTCTTGCATTTAGACACTGTTGTACGAGCGACAAAGATTGATTAATTGAAAATGTCGAGATGTCACAATAATTCATCTCAAAGTTCATACCACGTTCAAAATAATATTTTTTCAATCAATTGTGTTTTTTTTGGCTATATACAGATATAGAAAAGTATGTAGAAAAGTCCACTGTCTTAATAAAAAATCGAAACGATTGATCGAATGGAAGCTACCAAAAAAGCTAATGCTTAAATACAAAGAAGGAAAAGTTATCAGTCTAACAGACGGAATAAGTTATTGACGCAGTAATTTAAACTTAAATAATACTATCATGGCAACAAGACTTCATTATATAATGGAAAGAGTAGCACGCAGAGAAGTTGTGAATAAAATAAAGTCTAGAAACTTGGAAAGTGCTGAATTAAATGTTAGCTACTAACTTTAATCCAGGTCGAATCCTTACACGAGTTGTCAGTCTTGCTGCGTCAGTTTTTTTAGAAACACCGATAGGCCGCAAGGTTTCTCTTGGTTTCATGATTGCGTATTTGCTCGAACATATTTGTATTGATTATTTTTCTATTTTTCCGTTAAACTTTATATATAGTCATTTTCCATTATGTTATTTTTCTAAATAGTTTTGAATTTTCCTCTTATATACATGGAGAAACATGTTTTTTGTGGACATTTTCAGCGATGTCATTAAAACCGTTCTAGATCTAATTAAAAAATGGTTTTTGAGCTACTCTTTCAATTGGTGGTGAATTGCGGCGATACAAAATGTCCAGCAAAAGTGATCATACTACCAGAAATGTGATATTATAACATAGATACGAACATAATTATAAAAGTTAATATTGCATAATTTAATTATATCCAATTGAAGGAATGTTTTTATAAACTTTTCAACTTCTTTACATATTTACCTGTTAGGATTTGATTTAGCTCAAATATGGCAAGACTATTTTTCCCGTTTCTCTTTAAACGATTAAGCTATCTAGTTACGTGCATATGTTGTTGCGATGACAAAACAATATAGTATCAAGTTAATCCGATAATAGGCATAATTTTATTTTCATAATGGCTAATATTAGATTTATTTTGTTCGGACATTCTTAATTCATATTAAGGAGACCTTTATTCTTGCATAATGTTCGTGGCCCGATGATGGTTTCGGTAGTAGTCATTACAACGGCGTACAGAGAAGCATTGTGTTCGGCGGTTTTTATACCATTCTAAAGCATTAACGGCTATATGGGTTTTATGTTGAAAGTGGCGTTAGATTCGTCATAAATTTCCATATGGCATAGAATATTACATGACGTCATTAGTATTCCAACAAGATGAATGCTGATGTCCATCTTGTAGTAAATGTTGAATTTTTGCAAAAGTTGTCGAAAAACGAATGTTAAATAACATAATAACATAAATTAAAACGTGGATTACGTCAGCAAAAGTACCATTTAATTCACTAAATTAGTTGTACGACGTTCATCTGAGCTTTTTTTACTTTCTCTTTTTAGCCCGAGCTTTTCTATTTACGGTACCCCAGATTGAGCTTTCCAGTTTCTCCTTTACCCACGTATGACAGTAAACAGTTAGTGATGGTCGTTGGAGTCAATTTGGAATGTCAAACTTCTGCTTTTGATCTCAATACATTTTTTTCATTTAGGAAAGGACGTTGATACTAAGTTAAGTAAATTAACCGCACGCACCAATGGAGACCACAACTGCATGTCAGTGCGTGCATGCGGAATATTAAATAGTAAGTGTCTCCGTGCTCGCACTAAATTCTGAATTCTAGAATAAACGTGATACCAATTATTTTTCACCATGTAAATATTTTACCTAATGTTTCTTTAACAGACCTAAATATTCACAATTAAATGAAACTACGTGATATAGTATTATTTTTACTTTCTTTAATTTCTTTACCACGACCTAGGTTTCGTTGTATTACAACTTCTTCAGGTGGGATATCAGCAAAGATCTTTGCTAATATCCCACCTGAAAAAGTTGTAATACAACAAAACCTAGGTCGTGGTAAAGAAATTAAAAAAAGTAGAAATAATACTACATCACGTAGTTTCATTTAATTGTGAATAATGAATTTCTACAAAATTAACGCCAAATATATTGAATATTCAGGACCAAAACATGTAGTATTTTTTTTAAATATGAGATTCAGGATCGTCGCTATAATTTTATAGTTTGAAAAGTAGAGGTAAATTTATTTAAATTAGTAGAGGTAAGAGGTAAATTTCGGGAAATGATATTTTTTATGACTTTGAGTTCAGTTGATGCAAAGTTATTGCCCTTTAAGCTAGAGAGTAGGGCGGATATATTTTTCCAACATTTTTAAAAATTCCTCTAGAATTACCTTAAATAAAATTCTGAAGACTGTTAATTTTTTAAATCTTGTAAATTAATGTAAGTTATATTCTCCAGATGGGCCATTGGGAATATTTTTATGACATGTTTTCATTGATTCCTAAATTAATTCCTCTCGAAAATTTTTTTCGGTATATTTTTAAGTGTCAGTTTTGAGTTATATGCATGTTAACACCTGTACTACTATGCCAAATTTCATATTTCTAAATCAAAAGTTCCTTAGAAAATCTTGGGACAATAGAACTATATTGAATTCTTGAATATATTTGCTATACTCGAAATACATGTGTGTTAGAAAACCAAATTTCAGGTTTCTACGTGAAACTCTTCCCGTGAAATTTTCATAATGTATTTTAGATTTTAACCTTTATATTAGTTCTGACCAACAATGACCAACATTTATGTTAACAAACATAAATATTTGCTTTATCTTTCTTAAGGCTCGTCAAATATGCGCTGTTATATGACGATAGTAAATAAATAAATTAAAAAGAAAATTCGTATCCAAATAAATAAATAATCATATTGGAAAAAATTTTATTATGAATATTTTTTTAACATTTATATCTAGTTTATTTAAGATATTTACTTTAGTTTCTCGGAAATAAAAAAGGTTATCTCTCACATGTTTTTGAATGATTAACGGTGTCCTGAAAATTATTACTTTATGAATAAAGCAGACTTTTATACTGGTACTTCCAACATTGTAACAGAAGTATGCAAAATGACCTAAAATACATAGTAAGTTAAGACATTATAGTGATTATATTTGCAATACTAATAGTTATAAACAACAATTCAAAACACTCTGTTTTTGATTGCATTAAAAAAATTATTCATTTTTTGCGTGCTTGTCATGGAGCTTTGCTTTTTATATTAAGCCTGCACTTATTTTGGAAAGTCAGGAAATGTCATTGTTATATGATTATTCTTTATTTCACTTTTAAAACTTTAAGTGCGCTGCAAGTTATTTTATAAATTAGTTATGGCAAAATTTTTGAATATAAAAAATAGCTGTCATGAGAATAGATCTAATTCAGATATATCTGAATAGTACGACTGATCTACGGATAATGATCAACACAAATTATTGGAGTTATGGCATATAATGGCAAAGTTATAATACCATAACGAATAGAGGTAGTTGGAATAGTGTGATGATAGTTCATCCTAGTAATATTTTAGACGTGTTTTACTCCATAAATAAGAACAAAATTTAATTAACAGCTCCAACAGCTATTCCAAAAGCCAACCGCAACAAAAAGAATGTGTCGAAGAAAAAATCAATTTCATTCACGTTTTTCTGAGAAATGTATAGGAAAAGGATTTTAAATAGTTTTCTCTAAACTAAAACTGAATAAAACTGCTTGCAAATAAAAAAATAAAGAAAGAAGGATAGTCTGTCAGCATTTCAAAGCAATAAATCAACCAGCAGATAACTGAGGTCAAAAAATTAAAAAATCTGATTGAAACTGGAATGAAACCTACAAATAAATAGAAATGAAATTCAAATAAATCATTCGGTTGAAATGACTGTTCAATAGTATCACATAGTCCATTTCATGCTTTTCAGTTTATATTATAATTTTAATATACACTACATCGCTGAGCTCGTCTATAACAGGGTAATTGACTCAGATCTTTGAAGTTTAATACTTGAAATATAAAACATTTTTTATTCTTCGTTTGCGATCTCTCCAGATAATAAGCATTCAGTCTAACCAAGAGAAAAAAATTATTTAAAAATTGATTTGTTTTGAAAAGTAAAATAAATAATTTAGTTCATGTTACTATAAAAGTTTGACCATGACAATGTACAATCAAATATCCAACAGATACTTCCCTCTATTCAAACATGGAAATGAATAAATACAAAATATATTTATACATAATAAACTAACTAATGTCATAATCCATACGAACATTTGATGCCGCTTAACGCACAAAACGGAGCAAAAATGTCGTCGACAGCAGAATGTAGGCGAATTATCTATCATCTAGCGGAAAGTAACGGAGAAGAGTCGTTAGCTACTGTAAACACGTGAGTCCACTCGCCGGAAATGCCGGTACGCGGCCGTTATTACGCGCTGGCCTGTATCGTCGGCTACTTCCTTTATATAAGAGCTTTGGGTCCCCTTGGCTTTAGCACGCCAATCCAAGATACTCTTATCCGTAACGCAAATTAAGGTCATGCAAGAAATATGAAGCTACTATTTACGGTTTCCTCTGCTGTTTTACAGTGGATACTGTATAGTTGTGAAATTATAGCGTACAAAGGTATACATTTAAGAGTTTCGATTAGAACCGACTATAATTACTGTTTGCGGTACTTTTACAGTTGTGATACCATATTTGGTAGCATCTTTACTCCATCAGTTATAAAAAATAAAATAAAGGCCCTCACAAACTGCTCAACACTTAAACTAATACGTATTTATTTACGTCCTCAATTATTTTTTTCAGACTTACAGACGAAACTAGTCGAGAAATAAATGAGTCTTTGTGAACATAAAATAATACTAACAAGCAGTCGCAAAGGTAACAAATGTTAGATAAAGACGGTGAAATAAATTGCTAATATTATTTTAGTCATAATTCCGAAAGTATTAAAGATACTTTATTCATGTACTAACGAATATAAAAATATTTAATATTGTATAATAATATATAAAATATAGCAAGAAAACGTCGATACTTCAAGATATCGATACTTTATCAGAACATTATTTGCATTTCTACAAGTTACTTTCCTTATTACAATTCCATGTATATTGTACGTATGGTAAAATAGTAAAACAAGACTATAATTAATGAAAGCTTTTAAATAAATCATGATAAAAACCAACGTAGGAGAATAGAGAGAAGAACAGGTAAAGGACGAAAGTGAACATAAATAAAATTCGAAATTTTCTTACTTTTCCTCTGTTCAATAAATCAGTTTAAGAATTATATTCTATCCAATTATTGTTTCACTCCGCATTAGGCACTGAAACGTACTTTAGCGCGTTGTTTTTCTGGAACAATTCAACGACGTCTTTCCTCAAATTACAATAGTATAAAGTGCCGCTAATACTTTAGTAACATTTATATATTTTGGTAGTATTATATCAAGGAGAGAATTTTGAGAAGAATTCTACTAAAAACACTCGTAGGTACTCCGATAAGGGTTTTTTATTAGACATCTATCTATTAAGAAGTATCGAGAAGAGAAGCTTCGGTACCGAAAAAAACTCTACTTGGTACTGAAATGTATCCCTTTTCCGTATCTCTAAGAAGACCGTACGTTAGGATAAAAGATGGATTAACTATTTAACTGAAAAACCCGCGGGCTGTTCGTTTACGAGTAAGGGACAGGATTGTAATAGAAATATAATTCCCGGAAAGCACTGTAATATCCGGAGGAAACGAAACCAAAACCATCATGGATGCGGTGTCAGTTGACTACTTAGCAACTTTATAAGGAAAACAAACAAAAATAATACCCGCATACCATGTCTAAAATAAAACTGTAATTGTGTCTACAGGAAAAATAACTATGAGATATTAAGACCTCACTAAATTTATGTACCCGATATTATAGAAAATTTTATGTAAATAAAATGTATTCGTCGCTTCTGCTCATGCAGTCTGATATAAAAATACTTAAATGACTTGTTTCTTGGCATGAAATATTTTACATTTATAAATGATTATACCAGACTGCTTCAGCAGAAAAAACTTTGTAAAACTCAGCGCCAAAAACACTCTTTATTAGCCTTTATCTTAGTTATTGTAATATAGTTAAAGACTTAATTAAACCTAAATAAAATAAAATCTTAAATTTTAAATTACGACAATTCTTTACAGTTTCAAAATAACTACTTGTATCATCGGCTTGTTTAGTTTTATTGGACAGCTTTGTTCAATACAATAGATGCAAAGAAGTAACGGATTAAATATAAATTTCCTAGAACCATTCAAATATTTAAATTTGCTGAAGACTACAGACAAACTTGTTGCTGCAAAAGCAATTAGTTTCCGGTTTGGCTGCAAAATACTATATGATTCTTATTTCGGCAATACTTCTTTTTTCACAGTTAAGAAGAAAAATTAAAGAAACATTCATTATTAATAATTTAAAGAGGGATAAAGATAAGTACATTAAAATTCAATTTATTCAAATATGCATACTTACCAAAATTAAACTTAACTCTTTTAGTTAATAGATACGATAAGATATGTGCTGGTGAATATCATTCTAAATAATTCTTGTAACGATAACAGTAGAGTATTTGAGTTTCTTTTTATTTCATAAATAATATCTTCACGATACAAACTGACGAAGAGTGAAAAAAATATTTACAAATTTCCCAAATTATAAAGTAAAACTTTCTAAACTCTGAACTTACTCTTCTAACTATACGTTTAGAAATGGACGGTAATACTAGACTTTGATTAATTTTTGGTGATGGTAATTATATTTTACAACAGCGAATGAGACAAGCAGATATCCCCACTGTATCCCTACCGTTAAATGTCAAATCAATCTTGATAACTTTTTAACTACTAGTTTTTAATTAATCTATTTTTCACGAGATTTTATTAAAAACACTCAGTTTTGTAGAAGTCAAATGTCTTCACGACGGCATAACATTAGATGCACCGTGGTTTCGACCTTTTTTGCTTCAAGCCATAAAAAGCATAATTTCAAAAATTAACAGCAACCGCCTTTTTCTTTATTTTTACTTTTGATAAACATTCGGATATTCCTTTTTAAAAATATGTAAAGAATTAAGAAAATTAACAAAAACTCTTTGTGTGTACCATTTAGTAACTGAAATAAACCACTTAATCCTTATAAGATTTCTTAAGTTTATTAACTAGATGTTAAATTTTTATTTCCACAGCTTTAGTCTTTCCCGAAAAATTCCAAGATTAATTTTTTGTTTCACATAATCTTTCAAATTTGACAAAATAAAAAAGTGTGTGTGACTCGTCATATACTTTATCACTTGCCAATTATTTTCAACTTTGAACACAGTTCTAATGATGTCTAAATACTGGATATCCGTCGGTAAATGCAATAATGTACGTAAAGCGGAATCGATTGACTCTTATTGATACATTAATAATTGATACACTCACTATTTTTATTCCAATTGCAATAGATTGCAGTTGTCACAAAAATATTCATCTTCATTTAAATAATTATTTCTTGATATTTCAATTAAAACAATCAAAATAGTCAGAATGAAATGTTTTTAAATTCGCTGGTGACATAAATAGGTTTATTTTGTACTTAATGATTTCGCATTGATTAATCAAACATATATTTTTTTACTTTATTGCAATGGAGTATGCATGCTGGAAGATTAAAACTGATTTTGATCATTGCTTTATAAAATAAAACGTTAAATAAACAAAAAAACTTGATGAACGTGTTTGTCTTCATTTAAAAATATTTATTTTTTAGTGCTTCGTACGTTAAAAAGAAAAACTGAACACTTTTCAAACCACTCACGTAGCTATTTATCTGCTGTCAGAGCATTTTCCATAAAATCAATGGAAACCTTGACGTAGATAATTGCAATTCTGTAGGTTATTAAAACATAGCTACCATTCAAATATATTCATAGGGAAATTTTAAAGGTGGAAGGGGTGATAAAATTAATTTTTAATAACATTTTTTTTTAATTATTTGAGTAGTGTGGGATATTGTTTGAACCAGTTACTTATAAGGGCCTCAAAAATGGTTTTTCATAATTTCCGCAATATACCTTCAGGGATATACAGAAGAAAAGGAAAAAATGCATTCTCTCTCCCTTACTTCCAAAACGGCTCCACCTCAAGTTACGAATAAAATTTGGAAGCTCATCCAAAGGTTGTAAGAAAATTATAACAATTATCCTAGACGTCATATGCACGGTGCACATTTAGATTTTTCTAAAATGTGTACCGTGTTTTTACGCCTGTCAAAGATGAAGTAGGCAATACATTTATGTGTTAAACCTTAATATTTATAAATGGTTTGATATAAATAATATGTCAAATATTTATAGGAGCCCAAATATGCACGGATTCTTCGTGGTGCGAGTTCTCCTTGTATTTACAGATTTTTTTATATACATATCTAAACTGTTTCAAAAATTTACTTTCTAATACAACATACCATTGAGCTTAGATGCATACATAAGCATTTTGAAATCTGAAAAAAATCCATAAATTTATTTGGCGTTAAATTTCTAATAATTTAACTTATTTTTAGATAAAATGTAATGAAAATATGAATGAACAAAACACATATTCTTTTATTATTTATTTTATAACAAACTTTAACTTACACATCAAATATAAATATATTTTGTGAACTTATTATGTGAGCAACAT